>CM040421.1:75894565-76153671 GCA_022702705.1 Papilionanthe hookeriana x Papilionanthe teres
ATATTGATGATTTGCCATTTCTTGAATATTTTTATGTTTTTCTGTATTTTTAATTTTTTTTAATTTTTTTATAGTTCTTTCTAATTTAGAATCGTAAGGCACAAGTCCTTCAGATCCTGAACTACGCATACAACAATAAAACAAAATAAAACACAACACACTAACAAAAACAAAGAAAAGTAAAAATCTAAAATTTCTTAATTTTCTTTAAAATGCAATTTAAATTAATTTTCCCCGACAACGGCGCCAAAAACTTGGGCCGCGAGGAATGCAACGGCGCCAAAAACTTGGTACCGTCCGGCAAATACGTTGATGATTTAGATATGAAACTTACGATTTTATAATATGGGATACTACGCAAGTATACGTATCGTTTATCAAGTAATATAGGACTTTTTGATTAAGTCCCGAGATATCGAACCCACAGGGAAAATATGAAAATTTTTAAAGAAATAAAAAAATTATCATTTTACTTTCTTTAATTGTGTTTGAAAAAGTATGTCTTGATTTTGAAAAGTTTTGAAAGTTGATTTGTCTTTTAAAATTTCCTTAATAAAATGTTAAGCAATGAAATTAAAATTATAATAACTAATATCACTAGATGTAAAATACTATTAACTAGAATATCTTTTTCTTTCCTTTTGTGATGTAGTAATAATTCTTAAAGTATTATTGTGGAAGTATTTAAATTTGTTGTGACAAATAGAAGCAAATGTGTTCTTTACCCTTACTTGGTTCTATAAAGAACATATGTTAATTAGAAATTTTTATTATTTTGAACATGGTTCGGCAGGGAAGATACCAGTCTCTCACACTATAGTTCCCTCGATTCCCACCACCTGGGGCTAACTTCTCATAACAAAACTCAAAATTTCAAACCAAATCAGGGGGTTTTAGCCTGTCACTCTAAAATCCTCTAATTTTACTCCCTTTCATAAAAAAAATCTTCTAATATTACATTCAATTATATGGACTATAATTCTCACCCATATAATTGCATGTGATTCTTACTAACTTTTTTGAGAAAATACCGCATTGGATCTTACATAATTTCAAGAAATTCTACAAATTAACAGGCCAAATTAAGAAGTAAATAAAGTTTTCGGAATCAATCTTTAAACTTCTTCCAACTTTTAAACACTTATACTTTCCACAACAATTCTTTATAAATTATGTACTTCTCAATTTAAGAAAGAAAAAGATAAAGTAAACTACTCAGAATGCATTAGGAAAATATAAAAACACATTGATTTGAAATTAAAAACAATAGGAAAAATAACAAACGAAAGAAAGTATTAATAAAAAAAGTAAAAGTAAACACTTATCTGAAAATCCTCTCCACAAGACTAAGGAAGTTCCTTTGAAACTTTGACTCTTTGCTAAACTACTCCTCAGAGCAAGTCTCCCAACTCCGATGACTCGGAATATAGGCTTCAGACTTCAATAAAAACTAAACTAAAAGAAAGAAAAGAAGTTGGAAGAAGAAGACTTAACTCCGACCCTTTTCTCCTTTCTACTCTCTACTCCTACTCTTAATAAAATCTCTTAAAATGTAGTGGAAGAACAATGGAAGTACCATTCAAAACGCAGTGGAAGAGCCTCCTAAAGCCTCTCCTTCAAAACACAGTGGAAGAGCCTCCTAAAGCCTCCCCTAATCTTTCCTAAGACTCTCTTTAAATAGTAAACCAAAAGGTGCCTTGGTGTCTCTTCAAATTGTGTTCAAATTCAATGTATCTACCAAGGAACGCACCTTTTCATTCAAACTTGCTGCCCGAAGGAAGTTATGGTAGTTACCACCAAGAGTTGCATCCCATCCCTTTTGAAATTGGCGTCAAATTCATTTGAATTTCGATTTTTAAATGTGGCGGCTAAGCGCCGGCACAGCGGTGCTTAGCCGCCAGTGCCAAAATTTTGATTTTTCATTATTTTTGCTCCAAATTTGATCCAATTTTGTTCCTTTCATAATGACCATCCATTTTCATCATACCAGCAAGAAAAACACGAACTACATTCCCTTAAAGTGCAATATCATTAAAAATAGGTATGAAAATGTGCATAAAAATACTATATATTTTAGGTGTATCAATGGTGGCATGAAAATATTGTGTATTATGATCCCCATTAGAAAGTAAAAATTTATCCTGCAATAAAGAACTGGCATACACAAAGGTAACCCAACCATAGAAATTCTCCAATTTAAAGTGAGCAAGTAAAAACTGCACATCATCTTCAATAATGTTTAATTGTAAGTCCTTCATCCAAAAAATCAAAATTTTATTATTTCTATTTCTATAATGCAGATAACTTTTTATTTTTTTAACAAGGTTATCCTTATGGACAAACATCGAAGGTTCCAATAGAGCAAAGATACTTGGTTTATGGACCCTACACAAATGCTTTAAATGCTTAAGGGAGTAAGGGTCTGCCACTCCCCTAATGTTCCATACCATGATATTAATCATGGTGTTTTAAACCACCCCTCCTAGTTATCCTAAGAGGTGGTGTAAGTGCTCTCCATCAGTGTGATAAGTAACATCAATTATAATTGCGGTTTGTAGTTGTGAAAGCTTGGATTTCTTTCTGCCTCTTTTTCTACTTGGATTTTGAATAATCCATTCGGATTCCAAAGCATTTGTGGCATCAGTAACAATATCCAGAAGCTTTGAAGAAATGGTAGGCATTTGAGATGAAGCATCAACATTACGAAGGCCACCAGGGTGTGAATTTAATTTGTTAGCAGGAATCGTTGTATCAACATCAGATAAAGAGATATGAGACATACCAAGATCATAATCATCAAGAAGAGTGAGAATGTGTGTTTCATCAGGTAAACCAGGGGGAACATTAAAATGGGTCGTAAAGACATGTAAAGTCTTTATAATGGGCTGAGGAGTGGATTGAAGAGCCAGTGGTTGTTCTGGAGATATTTCAGGAGGAGCATCCTCCACTGGAAATTCACCAAAAACAACCTCCTCAAGAGAAGGGAGGGTATTATTTGGAGGTTGAGAAGAATTATGGTCAGTAAGAGCAGCCTTATCCGAGAGAGAAAAATCAGTTGCTTCATTAACAGGTAGGGAAGAGACATAATCAACATTACCAGTGTAAGGTGGATTAGCAATAGGGGGAATTTTCTTTACAGCTTGAGTAACTTCTTCCCGTGGCCGCTGAACAACAACATGGCGGAAATTAGGATGCAATCTATAATAATCAGAGGAGTTGTGACCAAACATAGAGCAATGGGAGCAGTAGTGAGGGTGAGCCCCTGACCACCTACTGCCAATAACCTTTATGAGTAAAACCTATCCAAACGTCATCCTGGAATGCTTGGGTGACATCCCTCTCCACAAGAACACAAGCATTGGATGGTCGGGTAAGCTCCAAAGTAGGGTTGTCTACACGAAGGGGTTTACCAAAACCTTTGGCAAGAGAGAATAGAGTTTCATAATTAAATAGATGAGCCTTTTTCCCAGGGAACTTAATCCAGACAAGTATGATTGGAGATTCCGATTTGGGGTCAAAGTCTACAGTCCATTTAAGGATTTTCATGAAACAATTGTCAATTTTCATGATCTTATGAGAAAAAAAACTAGCATAATCCATATCATTGGTCAATTGTACAAAAAATGTCTCCCATCTAACAAAACTATTTTCCAATTGCCAGAAAGTTTCAACAAATCAAACTCCTAACGAACAATGTCAAGCTTCGGATGTCCATATAAAAATTTTTCAAACAAATAAAAATGACAGGAGGAGGCAAGAATATTTGTTTTCTCATCAATAACATACAAAGCAGGCTAACAATTTTTCCGACCTAGCTTTTTTATGAAAGTATAATGGCTTTAGAGCTCCAATGCATCGTGAAAAGATTGAGAGAAAAAAACAAGAACGATTGTTGAGACCAAAGTTAGAACACCCGTTACTGCCTCAACATAATTTCTAGCCATCTCCAAACCGAAGATAGAGGGGGAGATATAAGGAAGAAAAGTGGAAAACTCTCACCAACGTCGAGGAGAATAAAGAGATGAAGTAACGAAGAATCGTCTCAAAATCATCGGGGATGCAAGAGCAAGGAAACCGTAGCTGCCATCATATCATTATATATATATATATATATATATATATATATATATATATATATATATATATATATATATATATATATATATATATATATATATATATATAAGAGGGTAATTTAGATTTTTATCATTAAATTGTTATATATTTATATAGCTAAAACTAAATCTTTATATTTATTTATATAAGGACACCATATTTCATTTCTCTGCATACCTAATGCCACATATATTTATGCCATTTAAACACTAAAATGGTACATAGATTATTATGAAAAATCAACTATAGATAAGCAAATACCAAAAAAAAAAAAAATTTATTGTTATTGAACTAAATCCTCCAACAGGAAAATATCAATATTTTTTAGAATAAACTTTTATTCTCTAGCAGGTGATGCAATTCCGAGTAGTGAAAGATTTAAGATTGGGATTCTCAATTATTGTCGTGTTAGATGGATAGATATTGCTGACAAGTTCAATCCCCCAATCGAATTTAAAAGAACTTAATTGATTTAATTTGTCTTATTAACCACTTCCTTAAAAGAAAAATAATCTTTATTATCAAAAAGAGAATTTGATGGATGCAATATGACGACTTTATTCCTCTTATTGTCACAATAATTGAGGTACAGATTTTAATGGTTAGTACTTAGACCTAAGCATGCAAATTATTGAAAGAATTGCCTCGTGCCAAGTAAATTAAATAAAGTTGGTAGGTGCCAAAAAAAATCTAAGAATCAGCCCCAATGATGTAATTGGTTAATAAGGATTGATGAGAGAGAGAAGATCTAATGCTTGTATTAGGGTCTTTTTGCGTCAGTTGCAGTTTATTTAATAATTTGTCGATAAACATATTAAAAATAATCTGTTAATAAATTAGGTGCGTGGTTATTATAATTTTTTTTTATTTTGGATAAGCAAGACCATAGCCAGAAAGCTGCCAACCCACCTAGATAGATGCTATGTGAAAACACTATTTTCAGCATTTTGAAAACGCAAAAGCTGCCAAAACACAATTTATCCTAAACTGGCATGTTGCGTTTTCAAAATGTCGCCACACCAAATATTTTAAAAGAAAAATTAATCACTGCACATGTTATTGTTGCAGCTGATTGGAGTAAACATTTTGAATTAATGAATGATGCAAGTGATTATGCAATTGGAGATGTATTGAGACAAAAATATGAGTAAATTTTCAAAGTTATATTTTATGCTAGAAAAATTCTAAATGAAACTCAAATAAATTACACTACTACTGAAAACGAGCTATTATCAATAGTATATGTCTTTGATAAATTTAGACAATATCTTCTTGGGACTAAATGTATCGT
Source organism: Papilionanthe hookeriana x Papilionanthe teres (assembly GCA_022702705.1). Classification (NCBI taxonomy): domain Eukaryota; kingdom Viridiplantae; phylum Streptophyta; class Magnoliopsida; order Asparagales; family Orchidaceae; genus Papilionanthe; species Papilionanthe hookeriana x Papilionanthe teres. The sequence goes on from CM040421.1 coordinate 75,899,973, forward strand.
ACATACTGATCATTCTACTATTAAGTATTTAATGTCTAAAAAGGATGCTAAACCTAGATTGATCAGATGGGTTTTACTTTTACAAGAATTTGATTTTCAAATGGTAGACAGAAAAGATACTGACAACCAAATTGCTGATCTTTTATCAAGAATCAAAAATTATAAAGAGAAGATTTATGAAGAAAATAAAAATGAGAAATTCCCTGATGGACAGTTATATGTTATTCAAGGATTACAAATGCCTTGGTGTGCTGATATAGTTAACTATTTGGTTAACAATATTTTACCATATGGGTTGAATAACAAATATATTAAGAAATTCAATATATTACCACTTAAAAAAATACCTATTTTTATGCCTTATTTATGATTCAATTCTTAAGGATATTATGCTTTAATTAAAGGTATTTTTATGTTTTTGGATGTAGGTGATAAAAAAAGAGTTCATGAAGGAAAAAGAAGCAAAAAGGAGCAAAAATGGAGCTTAAAGAGTAAAGTTGTCGAAATTATAGGTCTGGCGCCTAAGCGTCAGAATCCGGCGCCTAAGCGTCAGAATCCGGCGCCTAAGCGCCAGTTCGATACATAAACAGATAATATTTTTGAAGACTTTGGGCACTTATTTTGACGGTGTTAAGTGGTTATCAGACCTTCTAGAAGACTGGAAGTTACTCCTAATATATAGGACATGTGATATAATGCATCTGGACACAAAAAAATGGTTTTAATCGCGAAGAGGTGCGATCCAAAGTGAAGAGGTGCGAAGACCTGGTCACGGACTCCGGCGCCTAGGCACGACAGTTACCTTCTAGAAGATACATTGTATTTGGATGAATTTTGAAGAGGTGCCTTAAGCAACCCCTGGTCAAATTCGGAGCTCCATAAATAGGAGTCAATTCTACAGAGAAAAGTGCCCCTACTAGCCCCTTTTAGCACCCTATAGCCATTCTATCCCCATATACCCCCCTCTAGCATCCAATCCTTTTAGGGAGCCACTTTCTTTTGCATTTAATGAGTTTATTTTGAGTATTACTACTCAATTCCTTGAGTAGGAAGTGTGAGTTTTCAAGTATTGTTGCTGTTGAAGTTTTGTATCTTGCATTGAAGTCAGTAGGACTCAGCGGATCACTTGAAGGAACATTCCAGATTAGTATTTGTAACTTGGTTCAATGTTTTATAAATACGTTTTGTTGTGTGAATTCAATGTGTTCTGAGTTGTTAGTTTTCTTTCTCCTTTCAATTATAAAAAGATAATAAGATAATTGAATTTTTTTAGAGAATTTAACTTAAAATATTTATAAAAATTGTGATGATATTAATACCTAAACTTAATTTACTTTTTAAACTGGTCATTTAAATTGTTAAAACCTGTTGAAGAATGCTCAGACCTATCCGAAGATGACTTCTTAACTAGTAGATATCACATGAATCCTCGGGTAATCGAAGGCTTTATGCGGGTATTCAAAGTGAAGTGCAAATAAAGAGGAAGATATTATTTATCGGGCATAGAATTAATTAGTTTTTAGAGTGACAGACTAAATTCTAATAATTTGGTCTATAGAAAGGGAACAGGTCACTGGTAGAGCCTACCATAGCCACCCTTGGACATCTAGTAGTGTGAGCCTAGATTAACCCATTCTACTAATAAAACATCCTAAACCTATCTATAGATTAGTCAATGTTCTTTATACTATCGAGCAAAGGTAAAGAATAAGAATGCTTCTATTTGACACAATACCATATTCTAAGTTCTTCACAAATGATAATTATTCTAAAAATCTTGGATTAGTTGAAAAGGAAAAAGTTGTTTTATTTATACCAGCATTAATCTTTATTTAATTACTGCTTACTTACATTTAGTACAAATTTTATTAAATTTAGAATCTAAATTTTGAAAAGAAATAAAAATAATAATTACTTTTAATTTGAAAATCTAAAATATTTCTTAATTTTCTCAAAATCTAATAATAAAGCATTGTATTACTTGAAACGATACGTATACATGCGTTTGAAATTGTGACTTTTACAATAATTATTATAAATATTTAAATATAAATTCATAAAATCTTTCAAAAGTAAAAGTCAGGTTGGCGTAGTCGCATCAAGCATGAATGATTTAAAGACCTCATGAGAAATTGCCCACATCATTCCATACCAGATTGGTTAATAATTCAGACTTTTATAATGGATTAGTTGGATCTCTTAAATCTACTATTGATGCCGCAGTTGGCGGTTCATTGATGTCTAAACAGCTTGCTGATGCATATGGTTTAATTTAAAATAATTTTCAATCACCTTCGGAAAGGTTAAATCCTAAAACGGTAGCTAATATTCATAAAAATGATGCTTTTGGATGCTATAAAATCAAGTTGCTGCAATTTCAAGGAAGATAGACCAATTTTGAAAGAATTTTTCTCAGCCAACTTCCATGATTGAAGAAAATTCATTAGGCTAAATTGTTGATTCTCAAACTAGAAACTCTAAATGTCATAAGTAAACCTAACAACCCATATTCCAATTATTAACCCAAGTTGGAGAAACCATCCAAACTTTAACTGGAATACCAATAATCAGAATGGTAGTAATCAACAATGGGGGAACAACCAAGCAAACCCATTGGGGAACTAGAACAACTAAGGGAATAATATTTATAGACCAAACTATCCTCCAAGTTTTAACATTGTTTCACAATTTAAGGAGAACAAGTTGTCTATTAAAGAAGTGGTGTTACAAATGGGAAATCAATTACAAATCAAGAAGCTACAATAAAAAATATTGAGAATAAATTCAGACAATTTCCAATTCATTAAGTAATAGATCCCAAGGAACACTTCCTAGTAATACAGAAGTAAATCCAAGAGATAAGAATAAAGAACAAGTAAAAGCTATTCAGTTGAGAAGTGGAAGAGAGTTGGAAGGTAGACGTCAAAAAGAGTACGAAGTAGAGAAAGAAGAGATTGAAGAACCAAAAGAGGACGCTCTGAAAGGTTTGGAAAGACCTATTCTCCTCCTAAGATTGATAAGAAAAGCCACCACCTCCATTTCCTCAGAGACATCAATAATAAAAATTAGATAAGCAATTTTCAAAGTTCTTGGAAATATTTAAAAAGCTTACAATTGATTTTCCATTTGCTGAAGTCTTAGAACAAATGTCAACCTATGTGAAATTTATGAAGGATATTCTCAACAGAAAAAGAAATTTGAAGATAATGAGACTGTTGCATTTAGTGAGGAGTGCAGTGCAATAATTCAGAAAAAACTTTTTGAAAAGCTTAAATATCCTTGTAGTTTCACAATTCCATGTGCAATCGGAGACAGATTTTATGGAAAAGCTTTATGTGATTTGGGTGCAAACATTAACCATATCCTATTATCAATATTCAAATGACTGGGATTAGGGTAAATAACCCCAACGGTTGTAACTTTGCAATTAGCAGATTGTTCGCTCACCTATCCTAAAGGAGTTATAGAAGATATTTTAGTGAAAGTGGATTAATTTATCTTTCCTATTGATTTCATTGTGTTGGATATGGAGGAAGATGAAGAGATACCCATAATTTTAGGGAGACCTTTCCTAGCCATAAGCAGAGCGATGATAGATGTGCAAAAAGGGGAATTAACAATGAGAGTTAATGATCAAACTGTTACATTCAATATTTCAAAATCAATGAAATATCGTGTAAGAGTTAAAGATGATGAATGTTATATAATTGATGTTATCAGATATTTGACTGAATGCCATTTCAGATCAACTTATGAAAAGAAATCTTAAAGTGAAGAATTGGAATACGAACAAGAAGGGGAATTACAATATTTTAAAGATTTCCATGAGGAACATTTAAATTATTTTCATGAAAATTTTGAATTATTATACATTACTGAAAAAGATGAATCTTTCAGTCCATCAATTGAAAATCCTCCTAAACTTGATTCAATGTTGCTTCTTACTCATTTAAAGTATGTCATTTTAGGTGATTTCTTAACTTACTAGATATAATTTCCTCTCAATTGACCAAAAAAGAAGAAGAGAGTTTGCTTGAAATTTTAAAGAAATATAAGAAAGCCTTTGGATGGACAATAGATGATACTAAATGAATTAGTCCTTGAAATATTAAATGTAATACTACGATCATTAACCCTCATCGTTAATTCCCCTTTTTGCACATCTATCATGGCTGCGCACGTAGCTAGAAAAGGTCTCCCAAATTATGGGTATCTCTTTATCTTCCTCCATATCTAGCACAATGAAATCCACGAAAAATAAATTGATCTACTTTTACCAAGAAACATCTTCTATAACTCCTTTAGGATATTTGATCAAAATATCTGCTAATTGCAAGTTACACTAAGATTGGAGTTATTTCTCCTAGTCCCGGTCTTTTGAATATTGATAGAGGCATAAGGTTAATGCTTGCACCCAAATCACATAAAGCTTTTCCATAGAATCTTTCTCCGATTGCACATGGAATTGTGAAACTACCGGGATCTTTAAGTTTTTCGGAAGCTTTTTCGAATTATGCACTTGCACTCTCACTAAGTGCAACGGTCTCATTTTCTTCAAACTTCCTCTTCTTATTAAGAATATCCTTCATAAATTTCGCATAGCTTGACATTTGTTATAGGGCTTGACAAACGGAATATTAATGGTAAGCTTCTTTAATATCTCTAAAGAATTTTCAAAATTTCTTATCCAACTTTTGTTGAAGAAGTCTGCGAGGAAATGGAGGTGGTGGTTTTCTAAATCAACCTTAGGTGGAGAAATGAGTCTTTCAAAACCTTTTGGGGCGTCCTCTTTAAGTTTTTCAATCTCTTCTTTCTCTACTTCAGTTTCTTTTTGAACTCTACCTTCCAATTCTTTTCCACCTCTCAGTTGAATTGCCTTCACTTGTTCTTTATTATTTTCTCTTGGATTCACTTCAGTATTACTTAGAAGCATTACTTGGGATCTATTACTTAAGGCATTTGCAATTTGTCACGATTGATTTTCAATATTTCTGATGTTTGCTCCTTGAATTTGTAATTGATTTCCCATATGTGATACTACTTCTTCCATAGACAACTTCTTCTCCTTATTTTGTAAAGCATTGTTATAATTAGAAAAATAAGTTAATCTATTATTATTATTACCTAGGTTGTTCAAATTTGATGGGATTACTTGGGTGTTCCCCGTTGTTGATTAACACCACCGATTATTGTTATTCCGATTAAAATTTGGATGATTCTTCCAACATGGGTTATAATAATTGGAATATGGAGATTGTTAGGTTTAATTATAGCATTCTCAGTTTAAAGTGAAGAATAAGAATCAACAATTTGGCCTAATGAATTTTCTTGATCAAAGAGATTTGGTGAGAAAAGCATCTGAGAATTGAGGTCTATCTTCCTTGATACGGCAGCAACTGATTTGCTAACATTGTAAAAGCATCTGCATTTTCATAAACACTGGCTACCATTTTAGGATTTAACCTTTCGAGAAGGCCATTGAAAATTATTAGTAGCCATTTCTTCAATTAAAGCATAAGCATCGAAAAATGGTTTAGACATTAATGATCCACCAGCGGCAGCGATGATTGATCTGAGATCCAACTAATCCATTATAAAAATTTTAAATTATTAACCAATCTGAGTATCGCATGATGTGGACATTTCCTGAGGAGATCTTTAAATCTTCCCATGCTTCATATATTGATTCCCTTGAGCGTAAAAGATGTTATATCATTTCTCGGCTTAGCGATCTTAGATGGTGGAAAATATTTAGCAAGGAACTTTTGTGATTTCTAGGCCGAGATATGGATTTTGAAAATTCAGGTGATTTAAATAAATCAAAAAATTCAGATTTTCCTACTTAACCAGCTCAGTGCCGCGTCAACCTACGGCAGATCGAAGTCCCATGCGGCGTGTGATCCATGAAAAATACCTATGTTCATGCCTTTATTTTTATCAAATTTTTAAGGATATTATGCTTTAATGAAATGTATTTTTGTGTTTTGGATATATGTGATGCAAAAATGTTCAAGAATGAAAAAAGGATGAAAAAGGAGCAAAAATGAGCAAAAATGGAGCCAAAATGCAAAATTGTCAACATAATTGGTTTGGCGCCTAGGCGCCAGAGTCCTGCGCCTACGCGCCAGTTCGATACAGAATTCTATAAGATTTTTGACGACTTTTGGACGGTTATTTTGACGGTGTTAGCGGTTATTGGACCATCTAGAAGATTGTCAGTTATTCTTGGATTATAGGACATGTGATACATTGTATTTGGACGCTTGGAAATGGTTAGGATCGCGAAGAGGTGCGATCCAAAGTGAAGAGATGCGAAGAACTGGACGCAGATTCTGGCGCCTAGGCGCCAGATACACTTTATATAAGATTCATTGAACATGGACACATTTGAAGAGGTGCCTCAAGGCAACCCTTAAAGCCTATAAATAAGAGGCTACTCCTTCATAGAAAAACGCCCACAAACCACCAACGCCCAACCTAGTCCCCTAGCCCCATAGTTCATTTAGAGAGAGAAATTAGAGAAATATTTTAAGGGCAATATTTATAGTTTCTTTTATTAATTAGTGAGTTTATTTTAGAGTTTGTATTGAGAGTATTTGAAGAGTCGTGTTGACCTCATTTTTTATGAGGTATTTTCTCTTCTCTCTCTTTAGTACTTAAGATCTAGCCAAAGGGCTTCTCCTTAACTATCATAGAGGACTAGAAATGGGACCCATCACTTAGAAATTCAAAACACTTCTTGGCTCCCTTCAAACCCCACAAGTTTGATTGTAAACCCCTAAGCTACTTGGAGGGTTAAAATCAAATGTGGAGGTTTAAAGGATGAGTTTCCTATAGGACTCTTTGGTCTTAGGATTACCCTTGGTGGCCTGGTCTGGTGAGGGTAAGCTTGGACACACCACACTCCCACATGCACATTCCAAACCCTAAAACTACCTTTAACCAATTTGACTTCTTGACCCATGTAGGTAATTCATATGGATGGACCTTAACCCCTAAGCCCCTGGCTAAGAGGGTTATGAACAACATAGTGAGTGCCTAAAATGAGTTCTCTCATGACTTTTGTGAGCTTAATATGTCTTCATGGCTCAACCAAAATGATTTCATTTCACTCACACTTGATTAATTTTCATTTTCCCCAAATTTTAATTTTTGACCCCCGGGACCCTAAACCCACCAAGCCTACCAAATGCCCTTGAAATTGCCCAAAATTTGCAAAATTGCCTAAATTACCCAGAATTCCTCAAAACCAATCCTAAAAATTTCCCCCCACTCAAATTGATCATCCATGGCCAAATATACCAAAAATTCCAAAAATACCCCCCAATACCCTCCAAATACCCAAAATACCCTTTTAACCCAAAAATTCCAAAAAATTCAGAAAATTCCCAAGAAATTCCATAAAATTCCAAATAATTCCAATTTCATTTTGTTCAACTACACCATAGGCTAATTTTTTCAATTTAGCTCACTTTTACCAAAACCCCCAATTTGACCTATTTTTAATCTAAGTGGACCCAATGTCCCACCAAAGCAACCAAATTGACCTCAATTTTGATCCAATTCAATTCTAAGCTTCAATTCAATATCTCCAATATCAATTTAGACCAAACACAAACCCAATTTCATCAACATTTGGATCCAATTTCAATTTGAAGCTTAAAGCCCAATTTTGGCCCATGACCTAAACTTAGCCCAAACCAACCCAACTTAACTCCTATTAACCCCAAATCTTTTCCTAAACCTTCCTAACATCCCCACAAACAAAAAACTAACATGATTTGCCCCAAATTTGAACCCAAACTCCACCCATACTTAACCCAAATAAAAAATCCCCACTTTGGGCCTAAACCAATCATGAACCCAAATAGGCCCAAATCCCAAAATCAAAGCCCAACCAAAGTTGAAAACTCTTTGTCACACCCCATAAACATCTCTCAACACTAATTTTACATCAAACGCAACATTAACCCAACCTTAGCCCAAGTTAGCCCAATTTGGCACATTTTGACCCCATTACTAAAAAGCCCAAATTGAACCCATTTCAACTCCAAATGGCATCAAATCTGTTCTAAAATTCTCATGACACATTCCTAAACCAATCCCAACATTTATTTGACACAACCCCTCACCAATTTCCATCCATCAATTTATTTAAAAACCTAAAAGCCCACTTCCTTAAACCATTTTTAAAGCCCATTCCAAAACCATTTCAAAGGCCCAAGACTTATTCCAAAGTCCAAGTGATATTGTCTCATCATGCCCACTTAATTAAAATCATCCCCTAAGTCCAAAACCCATCATTTTGATTAAAACAAAATAGCATCATGACAAAATCAATCAAAAATCCAAAGCTTTTTAAAAATTCCAAATAACATTTTTATGAAATTGACCAAACCTTTTCCCAAGCCAAATGAAGCCATGAAGCCATGCATAAGCCATATGCAAGCCATGGGAGTCACTTTACACCTCACCATGTCATTTATGGCAAATGGAGGGGAACTCTTTCTTAATCCCTCATTAAGCTTTTTAACCCCATTCATGTCACACTTTAAACAAAGCTTAGCAACATCACCTTGGATGAGGACTTCTCCACCCCTTCCTAGCTGACCCAAATGATTCTCCCTCAGCCCAAAGTCAAGCCTTGGGGAGGTGCACCTAGCCTAAACCATGACTTGACTGAATTGAACCCAAAAGAGCCACTTCCCCCATTCCAATTGAATCAATCCCTTTACGCATGGCATCAGCTAATTGAACTCACAAACATCAACCCTGACCTCCCTGACCTGAGGGTGACCTGACCCTGGCCGGACCACCACCCCAGTCACCGGATACCACCAGGCCGAGAAGCCTAATTTGATTTAAAAATTCAAATTGAATTAGCTGAGTTGTCCTAACCTAAATGGCCACCACAGCTCTTCTTCTCCTCACCAGAGCAGCAAATCCCAGCCCTCAATTGCCCCTGGGAAGCCCCTAACCATGGCTATTTAAACCAGCCATTCCTCTCGGCCAAAAGGTTGGCCGAAATCAAACTTCACAGAACTTCACAAAACTCCTCACAGAGCTTCCCCTAGCCTAGAGCAACTCATCCCCACTGTCTTCCGCCCTAATTTCCACCGATTGAGCTCGATTTTGGAGCTCGATTCTAAGGCCAGAACAGGACATCCCTTGAAACTCCACCAAATCCAAATTAACTTCTCCCACACCTTCACCAGAGGTAGAGAAGAAGTTCCCCAGCCGTTGCTTCCAGAGTCCAAGGTTTGAAATCGGCCTTAGTCACTTTTGTACCTAGTTAATTCCCCAGAGCCAGAGACTTCATCTGGAGCTTCCTTGGGTGCAATTGAAAGTGCCACAACTCTCTGATTGAAGATTCACTTCTCAGAGCCAAGGTATGGATCACTTCTCCCTCCCGAGCTTTTGTGAATTCTCCATTCCATTTGAATTAATTTCATAGCATGTAAACCGTATGGATGTGTTCGTCTCCTCAAGACAAATCCATAGAGCATAAGAACACAAAAATCCGTTAAGAAATGAGAGAGATCTTAAGGGTTTAAGTGTGGACGGCTCTCGGGACACACCAGTCGGAGACGATGATCGGCTGCCTTTGGATCGAGCGTGTATCGAATGGACGGTGCGGATTGCGTCGGATCAGAAGACGGAGCGGGGCCGCTGGACGCGTGGCTGCTGACTCAAGTGGCGGCGTTGAATGGGAGCGCGACACGTAGGGGCTTCGGAGCTGCCGATGTTGATGCGGCGCCGCGTGGATAAGTAGAAAAATCCCTATTTTCTGAATTAATTAAATACCCAGAATTTAGAAAATCCATAACTTTGTGTAGAAAAATCACAAAAATAAAATAAAAATACCCTCTTGCTCAGTGAACAGAGGAGAATAATATGGAAAAAGAATTAAGTTATTTTTATGAATATTTTATTTTTAATTAATTATTTACTATTTTTCAGTATTTTAATTCTCCATACATGCATACAATTCACCATGGCATGAGACCATAAGGCTTTTGTAGCCTCTTTTCTTGGGAACATTCCCTGAATTTTCCAAGGCTAGAGGCCATCTCTATGGCAAGTTATATATTTTTCAAATTTATCTCTCTATTTTGGAATTTTAATTCCCATAATTAGCATGCTATTTAATAAATTCTTGGAAAATTTTGGGAGGTATCTTAGAACCAGAGGACCCTAGGAAAAATGTATATTGAGTTAATTCATTAAGAATAACCCTAATTGGCCTAAATACTCAAAACTGAATTTGAATTAATTCGGGTTAACCATACATCAAAATAACTTGAAAACAATTTTTCACTGATCTTTAGGACCAGAGAGACCTGACATAAAAATTTGATATCAATTGGAGGTGACTAGCCCCACTAAATGGACTAATTAAGTCACATGACCAAAGTTAAACTTTAAAAATTCATAACTCCAAAAATACATTTCAAAAATTCACTAAAATGGTTTTGGGGCTTCTCTGATGTTAGGGTAGTCTAAGAAAATTAAAATTAAAATTTTCTAAAAATTTTTATTTTTCACCATATTTTCAATATTTTAATAATTAAAAAATAATAAAAATCATAATAATATTAAAAATCATAAAAAATGTTATATTTTGCTTCCTAATCACTTAGCAACAAACCAAATATTTTTTTATAAGTCTATAGGTTAAGATATTGAATTTTAAAGGTTTAAAACAATTTTTAATATTAAAAAATGAATTTCCTTACATTTTCACTAAATTAATTCTAATAAACAAAAGAAAAATCAGAAAAATATAAAATTTGTATCTTGGAACTTCTTGAGGTCAGAGAGATTTAAGAAAAATATAAAATTTATTTTTCAACTTTAATTTTATTTTATAATTAATTAATACTCCAAAACCCAAAATAATTATAGTAAATAAAATATAATTCAAAAAATCACCAAAATTGATCCATGTAGTCCTCTGGTCAATAGGGACATCATATAATTTTCTTAAGGATAGAAATCTTGCCTTGGTCATGTTGTTGAATTTTCATTGAAAATCTCTATTTTTCATTAAGATAATTATATAAAGTAAATTAAAAATAGAAAAATCACATTTTCTCCTCTAATATCTTAATTGACATGTGAGTGAAGTGACATAAAAATTTCAAGCTCATTTGAGCTCAATTTGATGAGTTATGAAATAATTAGGCTTAAAAGCGCATAATAGTAATTAAGAATTTTAACCCCTAATTAATATTTAGGTTTAATCAAGGGGAGGGTAAAATATCTGATTTTAAAATTTTCATTAGATGATTGAAACCTAGGGAACTAAGTGGTATAAACCCATTAATCATCTTGAAAATATTTAAAGTAAATTTTAATTAATTAAACAATTTGAATTTTGGAAGAATAAGTTAAAATTGGATTATTAAGATTAGGGATATGATTTAAGAAGATATCAATTCTTTAATTTAAAATCCCTAAATGAATCACTTTAATAATATTTATCTTTTAATTAAGTTTAAAATGATAATTTAAATTAATAAATTAAATAACTAAAAGAAAAAGAGTAACCCTTATTAAATTAAAACTTAAAACATTGAATAACTTGATAATCAAATTGAAACAAATTTAAAACATTAAAATTAATCTCAAAAATCACTTGAAAGCAAATCTAAAATAAACTTGAAACATCAAAATCAACCTAAAAAATAATTCATAATTAAAAATCAAACCAATTAAAATTGACCTAAAGTGTAATTAAATTAAATTAAATTAAAATCATTAAAATTTTAATTAAATTGAATAATCTAAACACCTCTTTCAACCCAAATTAATCTAATACATTGACATCATTTAAAATGTAAAGATTTAATTAAATTAAAACAACTTGAACACTATTTCAAACTTAAAATTATTAAAATTTTATAACTAAATTAAACCACTTTAAATCATCAATTCCAATTTTAAATCATTAAAATCTTTAATAAATTAATTTGCCCTTAAAGGCCTTTGTTATCTTAATTCTTAAGTAAAGCATCAAGTGAAATGTAATTTTACTCATCGGACAATCAAATGTCCAAGTTCACTGAGCAAGAAGCAGAACTCAATTAAACTTTGGATGATTAATTCACCAGTACAATAAAATTCATTTGGACCCAAAATAATCTCGGAAGTATTGAAAAGATGTTTAGGACTCGTCCTAAGCACTTTCTCAATACAATGAGATGTTTTAAAAGAATAATTGAATATAACTGTTCTTTGATGAAGAAAATCATCCTTAACAAAACACAAAAGAACCTAGACGTCATAAGGATTGACTAGCAATAGGATTAGGATTTTGGTAGACAACCAGAACCTTTCCTTAGCTTTACCTAGGTGTTTTCTTGCAAATATATAAATGCCTTAACATGTGTTTTAAGTGTAGCTTGGAAATGACGAGAAGACCCTCCAGGTACCCTTTTATTTTATTGCAATTTATTTACTTACCGGCACTTTACTTTTCTTGCAAGCTAAACAAGATTGACACCCTGCATGAAAACTGAAACCTTTAGGATAGCCACAAAACTGAAACCCAAAACTAAATTAAAAGTCATAACAAGATAAAATTCACCGCCACAACATTCAAAATATAAAACAACTCAAAATTTAATCACAAACATAACACAAAACTACAACTATAACTAAATTAAAACTTCTTGTTGGATGATTGGGAATACCTCGGATGATGTAACCTACGTGTTGCTAACGGGATTTCTGACCCACAAATTTTTGTATTATGATATTTTTAATTTAATTGCAACGACGCCAAAAACTTGCCCTGCTATATTATATGTATAGAATTGTAATTGTTTATGTTGTGGATGCTACGCAAGTATACGTATCGTATCAAGTAATACAAGGCTCTAGTGGAGTCCTGGTTATCAATCCCACAGGGAAATAAAAAATTAAATAACAACTAATTTTAAAATAATAATAATAATAATTTTAAAATAGTATACGAAAGTTTGGAATTCTAAATTTAAGCGCAATAAAGTAAACTAAGTATTTTAATTAGGTAACTTAACTAAGTAGAAAATTAATCGTATTGAAAGTGTAGGAAATTAAACTAATTGCTAAATAAGTCTTAACTATTCAGAAAATGTATCTTTCCCCTTGTTTAGAAATTTAAGTGATTGATGAATTTAAATAGATAATTTTAAGGTATTGTGACAAAAAGGAGCATTCTTATTCTTTACCCTTTGGTCTAGGTGTAAAGAATATTGACTAATCCTATGTTTGATTGTCGAATCCGCGGCTAGGCTGGGAGGATACCGATCGCCACTTCGAGCTCCAACGTTCCCCTCGCCCGAGGGCTAACATCTACACTTCAGCTCTCAAACAATAGGACCGAATTGAATATTTTAGTCCGTCACACTAAAATGCTCAATTCTACGCCCGATGATATTATTTCCTATTTATTTGCACCTTCCTTCCAAGGCTTTTGAATTCCCCGAATATCCGATGCAATTTTTACTATAGTTGATATTCAACATATTTTAACAAATCAAATGGCCGGTTTGAAAGTAAATTAAGTTTTAAGTAAAAATTATCACAATTTATTAATATATATAAAAGTACTTACGTTTTAAGTTCATCAAGTCACTTAATTTCATAACGAGGAGAAAAGACTAATAAACTACTCGGAATGCATAGGAACTAAACTAAGCATGGATTTCATTTAAAGTTAAAAACAATAAATACAAATACTTATCTCGATTTATCCCCAAGCAGACTCCTCGCAGTTCCTTTGACTCTTCCTTCCAGTACGATGAAGACTCACTAAAAACTCACTAACTCACTAAAGACTCACTAATTACACTAATTAAGACTCTAAAGACTGCTCACACACATAAATAAAAGACTCTTAAGACACAAATTGACACACATAACACAAAATAACACACACACAACACAAAATAACACCCTTAGAAGCTGAATTTCGGCCTCTATATAGAGGTGAGCAAAGGACCAAGAGGTATGTAAGCATCCCTTCGAAAAGTGTCCGGGTTCAATGTATCTGCGCCATTTGAACTACCTCGCCGTCGGCGACGAACTACCTCGCTGTCGGCGAGGAACTACCTCGCTGTCGGCGGGCTCGGGCTCGCTGTCAGCGAGACAGTTATAAATCCTTCATAATTTCTTCCTCGTACCCTCGCCGTCGGCGGGCTCGATCTCGCCGTCGGCGACTCAGCACAAATTGCATTATTTTCTTCCTTTTTGCTCCAAATCCGCTCCTTTTTATGATTTTTGCTTTTATCACCTAAATTCTCCATTCCTGCAACAAAATAAAGAAAATACCTTTCTTTAAAGTGCAATTTCATCAAAAATAGGTATGAATTTCTTAATAAATTTTTCGAGTGATCAAAATCCCCCAAACTTACTTATTACTTGTCCTCAAGTAATTTTAGTACTACATAAAAATAATGAGTTCTATAATAAGATTTTTCAATTTAAATAAACTATGAATTAGATTAATTAATATCATAATAAAGTTAAATAAAAATAATTCATGTAATTTAATTAATCTTATAGAAATAAATTATTTAGTTATCGAATGTCTAAGATTTCTAGCTTACTATTCATTTCGGGAATGACTATATTTAAAAGAATAACTACTTAAGATATTCATATGATAAGAAATTCAAGAAAACACTATTAGGTAAAATTCTAATCCATAAACATAAGTTTGGAAATATCTAAGTTTTTCACTTTAGGTTAATTAAATGAAGCCGATTTTTATAAGGCATCTCCTCAAGCTTCTCCTCATTTTTCTTTTTCTTTTTCTTTTTTTTTTTTTAATGAGGATTACTGTATCTGGATAGCCTGTTAATAAATTTGAACTTCATTTTCATCTTCCTAAATTTGAAACTTAGAAATATTTCTTAGCTTATATATACTTCATGGTTTTTACTTCATTGATTTTCAATCTTTTCTTTTTCACTTGAATACTTAAGAATTTTAATTTTAGAATATAGTTTTCCTTACTAAAAATAGTTTACTATATTCTTATTCCCTTTAACCAAATATTTTATTCTATTTAATTAATTAAAGCACTAGAAATATTTCATTTAACCTTTTATAATAATTAAATAAAATAATTCATATTAATTAAATTGAAAATTTTCTTATAAAAATCATTTTATAATAATTTGAAAATAGAAATTGAGAACAAGTTAATAACTAAATTTGTATTTTACTCCCCCGAAACTTAAATTTTTATATCTACTCTAAATAATGAAAAAGGGAAAGTAAATAAATCATACGCTTTGAAGTTTAGGTATTTCTTTTTTCTTTGAAAATTGTGCGAGCTTTTCATTTTTCATTGAACTCGTACTTGTTAGTATTCTCCATATATATATAACAATTTAAAGAAAATGCGGGGATAAAATCTGAGATAAGTATTAAATACAACAATTAAAATTAACTCTACACTACACATATGAATTACTAACATATTAAAAACATTGAACTAACAGATTAACAATTTTAAAAACTTAAAACAATACAGAATAAAATAAAAACATACTAAAGAAAACTAACATCCTATTTAACATAAAAACAAATGCAATTAACTAACACAAAAACAAAAACTAAACTACTATAACAATTCGTGCAAATAAACTAACAAACATCCGATGTCTCACGACATAAAGTGCTTGAATATTACAAACATATAAAAGTTTCCAAAATAACTTAACATCGAACAAACAAAACAAATAAAGTCCTAATCTTCGGCATCGAAGTCCCGAACTATATTATCATCCCCTCCTTGATACGTAGGTGAGAAGGCGAAGCGGGATGATGCGAGTATACCTCGGGCACTGCGGAAAGATGACATCTAAATCTCCGCTCCTATAGCGACGTTCGAGCTTCATGATATGCTTATCTCGTACTGCGAATGTCTCTGCGGTACTCACTATCATAATCATGTCTCCTCTCCGGATTATCGATCCTTTGATCGAAATGATCAAATCTTCTCCCCATTGTCTCTCCAAGCGCTCAAAACTCCTCCTATGCGGTGTCGGCTCATTCATCGGATCTTGTAGGGTAGGGGTGGTAGGCTCGGGAGGTTCATAGCTAGTAGAGGGTATATCTCTACTTGGCCGAGTGAAATAACTTCTCACTCCTTATCTCCACCCTTCATGAGACTCATATTTCTTAATATTGGCCGTTGTGAGTGGGCTCGTGGGTTCTATCCACTCTTCATCATTTGCTGCCTCAACTCAGGAGAGTTGGCGGTTGCATAAATCAACCCGAGGATGTCCCAATCCCCTCCACTTTCATTTCCAGCGGTGGTAAGATATTTACATAGATGACACTTCCAATGTTTATACTTCTATTGTTACGAATACGAAATTCAGAGCTTGCTCTATCCTTGTTACCTCATCTGTGGTGGTATGTAGGTAACAAAGTAGAACAAATAAAATAGTGCCATGCTTTAGAATTTGTATTTAACTTAGAAAGAGGAAAATTCACTCTTTCTCGCTTCTTTATCTTCCAAACTCCGAGTCCGTCGGTAAGAAAATTTATCACATCTTCAGAGGTTCCGGCATAGTTCCAAATGTTTCGTACTCATTTGGACCGTCCCGAACTTCATAGAAGGCGTTAATTCTAACAGCCGCGAAGTCGACCATAAATCCACGTACCTTCTTCGGTGCATCCTCTACGAGCGATCGAGTTAGAATAAAATTCCTTTACTACTTCCACGAGCGGCTACGTGGTGATGTAGCGAGATTCTCCCAACCTCGTTCTTTAATGATCCGCTCGGCTTCGCCTCCGGATTCTTAAAAACTCGATTCGCAATGCACTTTCTTTCTTGAATGTTTTGAAAATACCGATTTTGTGCTCGTGCATTGACAAATCGGTCAGTATCGTAATCTACTCGTCTTTTATGTCGCGGAGCCATTTTTCGATCGATCTATGAAATTCACAAAAATCGTCACTAAACTTCCTAATATTACTAAGGAGGCTTCCTACAACATCTAAGATCAAATTAAAACAAATTTTATGGATTTCTACAGAGTAATTCTTCCACATTTAGGATTTTTCAAAATTTTTCAATGTGGAGAAAATACATGGTGAAAATAAAAAAATTTTTGCATAGGAGTGAAGCACTTACCAAGAGAAGATGAAATCCGGTGTTTTTGAGTGATGAAATCGCCTCTAAATCCGAAATTTCGTGAGCCTCAGGGTAGTTTTGCGAAAATGAGAGTTTGGGATGATGAATAGTGTTTTTGACCGGTCAATTAAAGTGTTTTTCGCGACCTCGTCATCGTCGAGATTTTCTCGCCGTCGGCGAGCTAATATTTTCGGAACAAAAAATCTCGGGAAAAATCCGCTGTCGGCGAGAAATTTTTGCTCTAACCTTCGCTGTCAGCGAGATCGATCTCGCTGTTGGCGGGATTTTTCTCGTCGTCGGCGAGATTCCAAAAAATTTAATTTTCGGAATTCGTCACTCATTTTCGTCCTTGATTTGCCTTATATTATATTTCCGATCACATCATTTATTAATTTAATATGAAGATTAGCTACTTATACACAAACAAATTCACACAACACAACAAATTAACTTTAATATTGAAATCCATGAGATGTACAAACTAAAATAATTTTAAACTCTATAATCAAACTTCGATTCTCCAATCCTTACTACTAATCGGCATCGCAAACCAATCCACGACACACTAAATGCTGATACAAAACTATGACGCATATCTCGATTAAGTTTGAGATATTCAAATCATCACTCCACACATAATAAAATCTAAATCAAATCGGATAACATAAATACAAACATACTATGGAAATCTTTACTACTACTCTTCGATGTCGAAATCTTCATCTTCTCGATATTTTCGATATGACGACGATGCACAAATAAGTTATAGAAAGGCTCGAAGGGAAACTCCGAAGCGATTCTTCGATGATCCAACCCTTACGTCTCGATAAATGAAGAAAGCTAGCTTCCGGGTGTCCGAGAATGATCAAAGTGTTCCTTCATCCTCCGATCAATGTGATCGAATAAATCGGATATATTGTCGATTGAATCTCTCACTTTACGCAGTTCTTTCTCCATTCCTTTAATTTTCTTCATAAGTAACTCTATTTTATACGAAATAGGCCTTGCTATAGGATTATTACGTGAAGCTCTATCGGAGATAAATGTAATTTCATCATTATTGTCCAAAGTAGGGAACATATCACGTAGGATCGAGCGGCTTCAAGGTAACGAGAACCTTTTCCCAAGCTTCATAAGAAACACCAGTACTGATCTGCATAATGCAAAAATAGTATATGGGTGTCCTAGTCCATGAGCTGACCCATGCACAATTAAACCCAATGCGGACTTAACAATTATTGATCCAACATCAATAGGCGATCCATTTTGAATACAATAATTCGATATAGCGCATTCCTTCGAAACCTTGTTTACCCTCATAGTAGGTAACAATTTAGATGAGATGAAAAAGTGCCGGTGCTTTGAGACGGGATTCAAAAGGGATGCGGAGAAACTAACATACCCGTCTTCACGCATTCCCGATCTTCAGGTTCATCGGTCGGATATCAAAATATCTCATTCATATTATATCGAGAAGGCACAAAATTTGAATAGTGACATACCGGGGTGTTTTCATAGAGAATAATTCATTTACTCTTGATGGAGTAAACGTCACCCATCTTCCTCGGACGTAGACATTCCCATTGTTGATCGCATGTAAGTTAGAGTAGAACTCTTTGACAACTGGAATAACAACGGCGAGACGTAGTGTAACAAAATACCTCCGGCGTGCATTGCGCGATCGTTTCTTCGATCTTCGTAGTGGAATTCTCTAATCCTCGATTGACAAATCCCCGTTCATTGATAACTCTTTTCTTTACCAAAACCTTGTTGAAGATCCGTTGTGCTTCCGCACTCACAAATTTCCTCCGGTTAAACACTCCGAAATTAGAGGAATCTAAGAATTTGGAGGCCATTATGGTGAAAGGAATGAATTCTAGTGAAGAAGGCAGATCTAGAATGATTTAAGAATGGGTTTTCACAAAGGAATTGGTGTTGAAACCGTCCAAATCGACATTCAATTTATAAATAACTCATCTTTATAACTTCCTCGCTGTCGGCGAGAAGTTTCTCGCCGTCGGCGAGAAGTTTCTCGCCGTCGGCGACTCAGTTATAAAAACTGCCTCCCATGTTCTCGCTATCGGTGGGACGTTTCTCGCTGTCAGCGAGCTCGATAAATAAACTGAATTTAATTTAGCCGCGAACCTCGCTGTCGGCGAGTATCGACCTCGCCGTCGGCGAGATTCCAAAATAATGTCCAATTTCGCTCTAAATCGAATAATTTCTTTTCTCATCATAATGGTTCGAATATGTGATGATTCTTAATAATAATTGAGTAGTAAAGTTTCAATAATATATACTAACTATTAATATACAATAAAAATAGATAACTAATATGGGTTGCCTCCCATAAAGCGCTTGGTTTAACGTCGTCGGCGAGCCTAATTTCAATTATTAATCGAATCGACTAAGCATTAAAACCTCTTTATAGTTAGGTCTTATACCTTCGAAATATGGTTTTAATCTATGTCCATTAACTTTAAATTTATGTCCAATTTTTGGATCTTCGATTTCTATAGTTCCGTATGAAAATATTTGAGTTATGGTGAAAGGTCCTAACCATCGAGACTTCGATTTTCCGGGAAATAATTTCAATCTAGTATTATATAACAAAACTTTCTATCCGGTTCAAAATTTCTCCGATTAATCTTACGATCATGCCATAATTTCATCTTTTCTTTATAAATCTGATCATTATCATATGATTCATTTCTTAATTCTTCCAATTCATTTAATTGCGGCAATCTTTTCTCACCGAGCTTCCTTCATATTATAATTAAATTCTTTAATCGCCGATATGCTTTATGTTACAATTCATTTGGTAAGTGGCATGTTTTTCCATATATAAGCTCTGTAAGGAGTCATTCCGATCGGAGTTTTATAAGCGATCCTATAAGCCGCATAATGCGATTGTCTAATCTAATAGACCAATCTAACTTATTTGGGTTTCTGATTTTTCTAAAATACGTTTAATCTCGCGATTAGATACTTCAATTAATCCATTGAGTACTGTGGATGATAAGCGATGGATATCTTATGAGTAATATTGTATTTTTCTACTAGTTTGTGAATGTATTTATTTCTAAAATGAGTTCCTCCGTCGGCGATAATCACTCTCGGCATTCGAAATCTAGTAAAAATATTTTTCATCGAAATTTTGAAACACTCTTAGCATCACACCTAGGTAAAGCTTGTGCCTCGATCCATTTGGAAACATAATCGGCAACTACTAATATATATAAGTTTCCAAACGAAGGAATAAAAGGTCCCATAAAATCTAATCCCCGAACATCAAAAATTTCGACTTCTAATATAAAATTCGGAGGCATTTCGTTTCTTCTAGATATATTTCCTACTCTTTGACATTTATCGCAAGTTTTAATATATACGTATACATCTCTAAATAGAGTAGGCCGGTAAAATCCAGATTGTAGAATCTTATAAGCGGTTTTATCGGTCCAAAATGTCATCCAAAATCGGAATCATGACATTTTTGAATAATTGGTTCGATTTCTTCATAAGGTACACATCTTCAATAATTAAATCCTTACATTGCTTATATAAATATGGTTCATCCCAAAAGTAGGTTTTCGTATCATGGATGAATTTTTTCTATTTTTGCAAAGTTAGCATAGGTGGTAAAATATTACTAACTATATAGTTTACTATATCAGCATACCATGGTATTTTCCACTCATTGATATTATATAGTTGTTCATCGGGAAAAGCGTACTATAATTTCATTTTCAATATCGGATAATTCATGATTTTCTAATCTTGATAAATGATCCGCAATTTGATTATCGAGTTCCTTTCTTATTAACGATCTCAAAATCGAATTCTTGCATTAATAGCATCCATCTAATTAATCTTGGTTTGGAATCTTTCTTTTGCATTAAATATTTGATAGCGAGAATGATCGGTATGCACGATACATTTTTTTCAATCGGATAAGGTCTAAATTTATTAAAACCATATACTACCGCTAATAATTCTCTTTACGTAAGCTTGTATAATTTATTTCGAGCATCATTTAGAGTTTTACTTAGCATAGTATATAACTTTAAAAATCTTTTCATATCTTTGCCAGAAGCTACTCCTACGACATAATCACTAGCATCACACATAAGCTCGAATGATTTCTCCGAGTTAGGTGAAACTATTATAGGTCTTGTAATTAATTTTTCTTTTAAGAGTTCAAAAGCATTCGGACATTCGATTGTAAATTCAAATTTCTTGTCCTTTTCGAGAAGTTAGCATAGAGGTTTAGTAATTTTTGAAAAATCTTTTATATAGCGTACGTAGAATCCAGGTATGTCCAGAAAACTTCTTACCCCTTTTACCAGTAGTTGGAGGTGGTAATTTAGCTATAACTTGAATTTTTGCGAGGTCCACTTCCATGCCTTTTCAGAAATTTTATGCCCTAATACAATGCCGCCCGCAACCATAAATTGACATTTCTCCAGATTTAGAACTAAATTTGTTTTCTCACATATTTCTAATACTTTTTCGAGATGAGTTAAGCATGTGTCGAATGATGTTCCAAATACGGAGAAATCATCCATAAATACTTCTATTCCTATTGTCGATTAACTTACTTAAATATAGACATCATACATCTACGGAATGTTCTTTGGTGCATTACATAATCCGAAAGGCATTCTTCGAAAAGCGAAAGTTCCAAAAGGACTAGTAAATGTAGTTTTCTCTTGATCCTCGGGAGCAATTTGTATTTGATGATAACAGGTGTATCCATCTAGAAAACAAAAATACTTATGTCCAGTTAATCTATCTAACATGTGGTCTAGAAATGGTAAAGGGAAGTGATCTTTCTGGTGGCGGTATTTAATTTCCTATAATCGATACATATACGCCAACACGGTAACTTGTCCTATAGGAATAAGATCGTTATTTTCATTGGCGAGTGACGGTCACTCCTCCCTTCTTAGGAACACGGTGAATTGGGCTTACCCAAGCAACGTCGGAAATAGGATATATAATACCATTATCTAACCATTTTAAAATTTCTTTCTTAACTACTTCTTTCATTATCGGGTTTAATCTCCTTTGGGGATGCTGCTTTAGGTTTATGTTCATCATCTAAAATAATTACATGCATACGGATTGAAGGACTAATTCCTTTAATATCTGCTTAAAGTCCAACCAAAAGTTTTCTTATATTTTTTTAAAGTTTCTAAAAGTTTTTGTTCTTGAGATTCATTTAATGCGGATGAAATAATAAGCTGGTAAAGTTGAAGAATTACCTAAATAAGCATATTTCAAATGATCGGGTAATCTTTTTAGCTCGAGTTCGGGAGGTTTAATAATTGATGGAACTATATTCTTGTCGGTGTTTTCGGTATTATCCAAAAATTCAAATCTTTCACTGAATATAATCTAGTTCTTCATTATTATCTTCAATTAATTCGGTGTTTTCTTTTTCTAATTTATCTTCGTAATATTCCTTAAAATGTTCTTGTTGTAAATATTCAAGTATTTCCATCCGAAAACATTCATCATCTTTTTCTAGCGCGGGATATTTCATTGATTTTGCAATATTAAATGTAACTTTTTGGTCATTTACTCTCATAGTTAATTCTCCTTTACGAACATCGATCATAGCTTTTCCGGTAGCTAAAAATGGTCTTCCTAAAATGATAGGAATTTCTTTATCTTCCTCCATATCTAAAACAATAAAATCTGCTTGGGAAGATAAATTTATCCACTTTTACTAACACATCTTCGATAACTCCCTTAGGATAGGTAACCGAAACGATCAGCTAATTGAAGGGTTACTTGAAGTAGGTGTAATTTTTCCTAATCCTAATCTCTTAAAAATCGATAGAGGCATTAGATTGATGCTTGCTCCTAAGTCACACAAAGCTTTTCCATAAAATTTTTCTCCTATAGCGCGGGGTATAGTGAAACTACCGGGATCTTTCAATTTTTTCGGGAAGCTTCTTCGAATAATAGCACTACACTCTTCACTAAGTGCGACTTGTTTCATTATCGGTGAATTTTCTTTTCTTATTTAGAATATCTTTCATAAATTTTACATAATTTGGCATCCGATCTAAAGCTTCGACAAAAGGTATATTGATTGTTAATTTCTTTAATATTTCGAGGAATTTAACAAATTGTTTATCTTTTTTATGTTGAGCTAGTCGTTGAGGAAATGGTGGTGGAGGTTTTTCAACGAAATTTTCATAGGTATTAAAGGATGTTCTAAGTTTGAATCTTGTTGAAGTGTTTCCTTTTCGATTTCCACTTCCTCTTTTTGGCTTTCAAGTTCTTTTTGAATTTGAGGTTCTAATTCTTTTCCACTTCTTAGTTGTATTGCTTTAATTTGTTCTTTTCCTTGATCTTTAGGATTTATTTCCACATTACTAGGAAAAGTTCCGGGTATTCTATTATTTAGCGCGATAGCAATATGTCCAAGTTGAGTTTCGATATTTTTAATAGATGTTCCTTGAATTTGTAGTTGATTTCCTTGAATTTGTAGTTGATTTCCTTGATTTTGTAGTTGATGACCCATATTGAAAATTAATTCATCCATAGATAATTTCTTATCTTTGAATTGAGGGTTATTGTTATTAAATCCGGGTGGGTAATTAGGTTTATAGTTTGGATTTGCTTGATTAGGTTGATTCATCCATTGTTGATTAGATGTGTTATTCCAATTAAAATTTGGATGAGTTTTCCAACCTGGATTATAATAGTTTGAATAAGGGTTATTAGTTCTATTATTAATAGCATTTAAAGTTTCATAATTAGATTGAGATTCTATGATTTGTCCAGATGAGTTTTCTTCTAAAGTAGGAGAGTAGTTCATTCCAAAATGATCTAATTTCTTAGATATAGCAGCAATTTGAGAAGCTAACATAGATATTGCATCGTTTTCATGAATGATGGCTATCTTTTTCGGATTTACTCTATCAGCAGGCCATTGGAAATTATTTGTTGCCATTTCTTCGATTAGTGTATAGGCTTCGTCAAATGGTTTAGACATTAATGAACCTCCAGCAGCAGCATCGATGATTGATCTTAAAGATCCTACTAATCCATTATAAAAGGTTTGAATAATCAGACAATACGGTAGCGCATGATGTGGGCATTTCCTAAGAAGTTCCTTAAATCTCTCCCAAGCTTCATATATTGATTCTCCATCTAATCGACAAAAAGAAGTTATATCATTTCTAAACTTAGCAGTTTTAGATGGTGGAAAATATTTGGATAGAAATTTTTGTGATAATTCTCCCCAAGTTTTAATAGATCCGAGTGCTTAACGAATTCGACCACATTTTAGCCTTATCCCTTAATGAAAAAAGAAAAAGTCTAAGTCTTATAGCATCGTCGGATACTCCTTGATATTTAAAAGTAGCACAAAGTTTTAGAAAACTAGCAAGATGTAAGTTAGGATCTTCAGTAGGTGAACCACTAAATTGATTGTTTTGTACCATTTGGATAATTGCGGGTTTAAGTTCAAATGAATTAGCGAGCTACTTCGGGGTTTTGAATAGTTAAATGAATTTCATCGATGTAGGGTTGGCATAATCTCTTAATGGTCTTTGTTGGTTCATATTTTGAATTTCGGGAATATTCGCCATTTGTGTTAAATTTATAATTTGTTTCTTTTGTTTTCTAATTCTTTTAATTGTACGCTCTAATTCGGAATCGTAAGGTATTAAATTTTCGTTTCCAAATTTGCGCATACAATTTTAGAATAGATATTAATTTATTTATTATGATTATTTTAAAATAGTCCGTTACTCTAAGTAAATTTTTCTTACTTTCCCAAGCAACGGCGCCAAAAACTTGACCCATAAATTTTTGTATTATGATATTTTTAATTTAATTGCAACGACGCCAAAAACTTGACCTGCTATATTATATGTATAGAATTGTAATTGTTTATGTTGTGGATGCTACGTAAGTATACGTATTGTATCGAAGTAATACGGGGCTCTAGTTGAGTCCTGGTTATCGATCCCACGGGGAAATAGAAAATTAAATAACAACTAATTTTAAAATAATAATAATAATAATTTTAAAATAGTATACGAAAATTTGGAATTCTAAATTTAAGCGCAATAAAGTAAACTAAGTATTTTAATTAGGTAACTTAACTAAGTAGAAAATTAATACGTATTGAAAGTGTAGGAAATTAAACTAATTGCTAAATAAGTCTTAACTATTCAGAAAAAGTATCTTTCCCCTTGTTTAGAAATTTAAGTGATTGATGAATTTAAATAGATAATTTTAAGGTATTGTGACAAATAGGAGCGTTCCTATTCTTTACCCTTTGGTCCAGGTGTAAAGAATATTGACTAATCCTATGTTTGATTACTGAATACTGCGGCTAAGTCCGGGAGGATACCGACTGCCACTTCGAGCTCCCACGTTCCCCTCGCCCGAGGGCTAACATCTACACTTCGGCTCTCGAAACAATAGGACCGAATTGAATATTTTAGTACTGTCACACTAAAATGCTCAATTCTACGCCCAGTGATATTATTTCCCTATTTATTTGCACCTTCCTTCCAAGGCTTTTGAATTCCCCGAATATCCGATGTAATTTTTACTATAGTTGATATTCAACGTATTTTAACAAATCAAATGGCCAGTTTGAAAGTAAATTAAGTTTTAAGTAAAAATTATCACAATTTATTAATATATATAAAAGTACTTCGTTTTAAGTTCATCAAGTCACTTAATTTCATAACAGGGAGAAAGACTAATAAACTACTCAGAATGCATGGGAACTAAACTAAGCATGGATTTCATTTAAAGTTAAAAACAATAAATACAAATACTTATCTCGATTTATCCCCATGCAGACTCCTCGCAGTTCCTTTGACTCTTCCTTCCAGTACAGCAAGACTCACTAAAAACTCACTAACTCACTAAAGACTCACTAATTACACTAATTAAGACTCTTAAGACTCGCTCACACACATAAATAAAAGACTCTTAAGACACAAATTGACACACATAACACAAAATAACACACACACAACACAAAATAACACCCTTAGAAGCTGAATTTCGGCCTCTATATATAGAGATGAGCAAAGGACCAAGAGGTATGTAAGCATCCCTTCAAAAAGTGTCCAGGTTCAATGTATCTGCGCCATTTGAACTACCTCGCCGTCGGCGAGGAACTACCTCGCTGTCGGCGAGGAACTACCTCGCTGTCGGCGGGCTCGGGCTCGCTGTCAGCGAGACAGTTATAAATCCTTCAGAATTTCTTCCTCGTACCCTCGCCGTCGGCGGGCTCGATCTCGCCGTCGGCGACTCAGCACAAATTGCATTATTTTCTTCCTTTATGCTCCAAATCCGCTCCTTTTTATGATTTTTGCTTTTATCACCTAAATTCTCCATTCCTGCAACAAAATAAAGAAAATACCTTTCTTTAAAGTGCAATTTCATCAAAAATAGGTATGAATTTCTTAATAAATTTTTCAATGATCAATTTCCCATAGTCTAAATGAAAGTGTGGAACTCATTCAGTTGAGTTTGGCAAATTCATCTGGACTAAGTGAATCTGATAAAAATAACGGTGCCGGAATGATGGAACCATGAGATCTTAACCGGTGTTGTTATAATCAACTTTATGATTCTTCTAATAAAACATTAAAGACACTTGAACTTTAAGATTTCTCTAAACCAAAACACTTCTCTCATCTCCTGATTTTCACTTTCTAAAACTAAACCTCTACAACGACAAGGAGCTTGGAGCACGGTGGGTAGCACAACCATCTTCTTCAGCAAAACTGGAATCTACATCAGCGAAACCATTCATAGAATTAAATAACCAAGCCATAGTATTTCGAGGTAGTTTGCCTAGTGCAACATAAATCCTCAACTTTTCGTTAGGCATTTGCATAATTATATTATGCAAATTAAGCCCTAACCAGTCTTAGGACTCCGAGGTAGTTGTTTGGTACGACATAAACCCTCACATCTTCGAGGCTATTTGTATGATTGTGTCATACGAATATAAGTCTTAATTAATTAAAATTGGCAGGATTGAAACATTAAACATACTCTTAAATTGAAGCCAAACAATAGGATAGTTTGGGAAGTTGTCAAGATTCTTCTTGGATCCTCAGCTTCTCCTACTTCTCTTCCTTTGGACTCCTAAGATTAATTGTTCCAAATTTGAGCTAAACCCTCTTGAAATTCCAAAATTCAATCCTTTGAAAATCATAAACTTTGAAATTATTGAGACCAAAACCCCTGATCATTATCGAGATTTTTCTTAAATGATCCCCGTCATTTAAGATGTAATTAACTATAGGGGCTTGCTCTTATAGGGAACTTTAAGAACCCAGGTAATATAAACCCTACTTAATTCCCTTATATTAAGCAGGGGAACTTGTCGGCTTATAAAATTGGTTCGCAGACCAAACGGATGTCACAAATCTTCTAGTTTATTTAATCGAGCCCCATCATCAAGCAGTGTGTCTATTCTTCGGGTTAGATATATGGTTTGTGATGCGGTGCTCGTTTATATAAACTATTTGGGATGTGAGATCGGTTTAATTTCACATCTTATAATTTTTAAACTTAAAATTATTTTCAAAACCAAATGCTACTTTCTAAATTATATATATATATATTTAAATTAAATTTAAAATCTAAAATTCACCGATAATTTCTGTAGGTGACCCCCTTTTTTCAAAACACTCAACCTAAAAATATGCCGACAAGTCGGTGCTTTTGAAGTCTATTTACTTTGGGGTCAAAAGGATTCAGAGGTTCAGTTGGAGAAACACTTGAGATAAGTATTTGTATTTTGATTCAAAGTTTTATTTATATGTTTTGTTGTTTAAATTCAATGTGTTCTGAGTAGTTACTTACTTTCTTCTTTCAATTATGAAAAGATAAATAAGATAATATAAAATTCGTTGGAGAATTAAAAACTATATATATATTTTAAACATTGTGATGATATTAATATCAGATCTTAATTTACTATTTAAATTGGCCATTTAAATTATTAAAATATGTTAAAGAATTTTGAGACCTAGAAGAAGATGAATTCTTAACTAGTAGATATCACATGAATCCTTGGGTAGTTGAAGGCCTTACGCGGGTTATTCAAGGTGAAGTGTAAATAAATAGGAAGATATTATTTAATGGGCGTAAAATTGATAAGTTTTTAGAGTGTCAGGCTAAATTCTTGTAATTTGGTTTATAGAAGGAAAGGGTCACTAGTAGGGCCGACCATAGCCACCCTTGGACATCTAGTAGTGTGAGCCTAGATTAACCCATTCTACTAACAATACATCCAGACATGATCTATAGATTAGCCAATTTTCTTTATACTATCGAGCGAAGGTAAAGAATAGGAATGATTCTATTTGGCACAATACCATAAATTTATATTCTCCACGAATATTACATTATCTAAAAAGACTTGGATTGATTTAAAGGAAGAAAGTTGTTTGCTTATTTTTATTTACATCAATCATTACATTATTATTGCTTTATTTCTGCATCTAGTAAATCAAATATCAACTTTTTAACTTTAAAAGAAATACATAAAAATAAAATCAAAATATTTAAAAAAATCTATAATCCTCCTCGTGGGATCGATATTGGGGTCTTTATTTAAAGCCTTATATAACTTGAAACGATACATATACTTGCGTAGTTGATCACTAGAAAATATATTAAGAATTTCATACCAATTTTATATGAAATTGCACTTTAAAGAAATGTATTTCTTTATTTTATTGCAGGAATGAAGAATTATAAGTACTGAAAGCAAAAAAGCACAAAAGAAGAGGATTTGGAGCAAAATGACTCAATTTGTTGAAAAATTGAATTGTCCCGCCGACGACGAGATTTAAGCCGCCTACGACGAGATTTTCCCGACGACGACCAAATGCACTTGAAACTACCCAAAATTTGCAAAATTGCCTAAATTACCCAAAATTCCTCAAAATCAATCCTAATCATTTCCCCCCACTCAAATTGATCATCCATAGCCAAATATACCAAAATTTCCAAAAATACCCCCCAATACCCTCCAAATACCCAAAATGCCCTTCTTAGCCAAAAATTCCATAAATTCCAAAAATTCCCAAAAACTTCCAGAAAATCCCAAATATTCCCAATTTCATTTTATTTAACTACACCATAAGCCAATTTTTCCAATTTAGCCCACTTTTTCCAAAACCCCCAATTTGACCCATTTTAAACCTAAAGTGAGCTCAATGTCAAACCAAACCACCCCAATTGACCTCAATTTTGGTCCAATTTAATTATAAACTTCAATTCCATATCCCTAATATCAATCTAGACCAAATACAAGAACAACTTGATTAACATTTGGATCCAATTTCAATTTGAAGCCTAAATCCCCTAAATTGGCCTAAACCCAAACCTAACCCAAAAAGGCCCATATCCCAAAATCAAAGCCCAACCAAAGTTGAAAACTCTTTATAACACTCCCCTAAACATTTCTCAACATTAATTTTACATAAAATCCGACCTTAAACCAACATTAACCCAAGATAGCCAAAATTAGCCCTATTTGACCCATTTTGGGCCCCATTACCAAAAAGGCCCAAATTAAACCTATTTCAATTCCAAATGACACCAAACCTTCTCCAAATCACTCATGCCACACTCCTAAACTAAATCCAACATTTTTTTAGCCTAATATTTCACAAAATCTCCATCCACCAATTTGTTTTCAAACATAAAAGCCGACTTCCATAAAGCCTTTAAAAGCCCACTTTCCATCAAATTCAAAAGCCCAAAATCCATCCCCAAGCCCACATGAAACCTTTTGTTCATCATTCCTTTGATAATCCTATTTGATCAAAGTCTTAAACCATCATGAAATCAACTCATTTGTAGCATCATGACAAATCCCATCAAAGGAATCCAAAGTTTTCAAAATTCCAAATAACCCTTTTCCATGCAAGTGAGCCAACCTTTTCCCAAGCCATGAGCAAGCCAAATGAAGTCATGGAGCCATGCATAAGCCATATACAAGCCATGGGGAGCCCTTTCCACCTCACCATGCCACTTATGGCAAGAAGAGGGGAGCCTTTCCTAAGCCTTCACTAAACCTTTTTTAACCCCATCAATGATACAGTTTAACCAAAATTAGCCACCTCACCTTGGATGGGGACTTCACCACACATGTGAGGCTGACCCAAATGATCTAACATCAGCCCAAATCAAGCCTTGGTGAGTGAACCAAGCCAAAACCATGAATTGACCCAAATTGGACCAAAAATGCTCCTTACACCCATGCCATTTAAATCCTTGACTTTACACATGGCAATCCCAAATTGATTGCACCAAAATCAAACTCTGACCTCCCCTCCACCCAAACACATATTTTGAACCCACTAATCAACCCCCATGGCCACCCAAAGCTCCACCATAACCTTCCTTATTTAAACCCCACCGCCATGGCCAAGAGGAGGAGATGCAAGATTTACCTTGGGGAGACCCTGCCAAATTATTCCCAAAGCTTTTCCAAGCATTCCTAAGCTCAATCAAACCATTTCCAATTGAGGCATCACCTCTTTGACGAAGGTATCAAATTTTTTCTCCTCCAACCGAGCATGTTTTAATTTTCTGTAAATATTTACATGCGTTAAGTATATCATCACCATATAGATGTGTGCTACTCGATTAGACGATCTTTTTTTAAAAAAATTCATTCAATTTCATTGAGAAACGAGTGAGATATCAAGGTTTGAAGGTGGACGGTTTTGGGTGAATAGCACTAGGAGAGAGGAGCAGCAGCCGCCGATCAGGCGTGTATCTGAAGGATGGCCCTGATGCAGTCGGATGGATCTTCATCCGTGAATAGGCGCCATACAGAACCACACTGGCCAATAGGAGAGCGACACGTGGATTGAGCGGGAAATAGATTTTTTGGATTTATTTTTGACACAAAACATCAAAAAATCATAACTTTGCCTAGAAAACTCCAAAAAATAAAATAAAAATACCCACTTGCTCATGAAAACGAGGAGAATAATATGAAAGTAATTTTATTTTTATTTAATGTATATTTTATTTTTAATTAATTAAATAGTGTTTTCAATATTTTAATTCTTCATGCATGTAGGAGCCTCACCATAACTTGAAATTTTTATATGTTATTCTATGCATAATGGTTGATCTTTTTTATTTTTCCAAAATCAGGAAAGATTTCCATGATGAGATATCTATTTTTCAATATTATGCTTCAGTTTTCCTATAATAATTATAAAAATTACCATGTTACTTAGAAAAATCTAGAAAAATTATAGTGTGTTCTCTTTGACCAGAGAAATATTAGAAAATTATCTCATAATTTATTTCAATCAAACAAACTCTAATTTGGCCAAAACCGTAAAATAGAATTTTTATTAATTAGGATTAACCACACATCAAAATAACTTGAAATCAACTCTCCACTGATCTTTAGGATACAGAGAAACTATCATAAAAATTTGATATCAATTGGAGATGATTAGCCCCACTAAATGAATTAATTAAGTTACATGATCAAAATTAAACATTAAAAATTCATAAATCCAAAAATACATTTCAAAATTCACCAAATTGGTTTTGTGGGCTCTCTGGTATCAGAGAAGTCTATAAAAATTAAAATTGGAATTTTCTAAAATTTTTCATTTTTAATCATATTTTAATATTTTAAATAATTAAAAAATAATAAAAATCATAAAAATATCATATTTTGACTCCTAATCACTTAGGAACAAACCAAATATTTTTCCCAAGTCTCAAAGTAAAGATATTGAATTTTAAAGCCTTAAAACAATTTTTAATATTAAAAAATGTATTTTCCAACAATTCTACCAAATTAATTCTAATAAATCAAAGAAAAATCAGAAAATTATACAATTTGCTTCTCTGGACTCCTTGAGATTAGAGAGACTTATGAAAAATATAAAATCCATTTTTCAACTTTAATTTTATTTTATAATTAATTAATACTCTAAAACTCAAAATAATTATAATAAACTAAATATAATTTAAAAAATCACCAAAATTGGTCCAAGCGGTCCTCTGGTTAGTAGGAACATCCCCTAATTTTCTTAAGGACAAAAACCTTTCGTTGGTCATGTTGTTGAATTTCCTTTGAAATCCCTTATTTTTCATTAAAAATAATTATATAAATAAATTAAATTAAACAAAATCACATTTTTCTCCTTTAATGTCTTAATTGACATGTGAGTGAAGTGACATAAAAATTTCAAATTCATTTGAGCTCAATTTAATGAGTTATGAATTAAATAAGTCTAAAAGGGCATAAAGGTAATTAAAGAATTTAAACCCCTTTATTAAAATTTTAGTTTTAATTAAAATGGAGAGTAAAATATTTGATTTTATCTTTCTTGGATTATTGAAACTTTGGGAAATTAAGAGGGGAGGAACCCATTAATCACTTTTAATGAAGCAAAATGAAACTTTAATTATTTAAACAATTTAAATTTTTGGAAGATTAATAAAATTTTTAATTATTAAAAATAAGGATATAATTTGAGAGGATATTAATCCTTTAATAAAAAATCCCTAAATAAATCACTTCAATGATATTTAACTTTTAATTAAGATTAAAATGATAATCTAAACTAAATAAATTAAAAATTTAAAAAAAATAAATAACCCTTAAATTAATGAAAAAGTTCAAAATATTAAATAGTTTAATAAAAATAATTAAATTAAATTAAATTAAATTAAATTATGTAAAAATTAAATTAAATTAACATTTTAACAATTAAGTTAAGCTAAATTTAAAAAATATTTAAATTAAATTAAATTAAATTAAATCAAATTTATATTAAATTAAGTTGACATCATTCAATAATAAAAGTAAAACAAATTTAAAATATTAAGATCACCTAAAGTATAAAGATTTAAACCAAAAATAATTTGAACACTATTCTAAACTTAAAAATATTGAATTAAAACCTCATAATTAAACTAAATCACTTTAAACCATTAACTCAAACTTCAAATTAAGAATGATTAAAATTCTCAACAAACCAACTTGCCCTTAAAGGCTTTAATTATTATAACTCTTAAATAGAGTATTAAGTGAGATGTCACTTCATTCATCAGGTAATCAAATACCCAAGTTCACTGAGCAAGAGACAAAGTTTAACTAAACTCCTGAATAATTAATTCACCTGTGCAACTAAATTTACTTGGACTCAAAATGATCTTGGAAATATTGAAAAAATGTTTAAGACTCGTCCTAAGCACTTTCACAATATGATGAGATGCTTTAGAAAAACAATTGAATTTAATCGTTCTTTGATGAAGAAAATCATCCTTAAACAAAACACAAGAACTTAGACGTCATAGGAATTGACTTGTGATAGGAGTAGGATTTGGTAGATAACCAGAACCCTTCCCTTAGCTTTACCTAGGTATTTGTTGAAATATTTAAATGCCTTAACATGTGTTTTAAGTGCAGCATGGGATGACGAGAAGACCCTCCAGGTACGCTTTTATTTTATTGCAATTTACTTACATGCACTGTACTTTACTTTTTCTTGCATGTTAAACAAGATTGTTGCATGAAAATTGAAACCTTCTAGGATAGCCACAAAACTGAAACCAAAACTAAATTAAAAGTCACCACAAGATAAAATTCACCACCACAACATTCCAAAATATAAAACAACTCAAAATTTAATCATAAACAGAACAACAAAACTACAATTGCAACTAAATTAAAACGTCTCGTTGAATGATCGGGAATACCTCGGATGATGTAACCCACGTGTTGCTAACGGGATTTCCCACGATCTAAATGAAAGTGTGGAACTCATTCAGTTGAGTTTAGCAAATTCATCTGGACTAAGTGAATTCAATGAAAATAGCGGTGCCTGGATGACGAAACCGTGGGATCTTAATCAGTCCTGCTTAATGAACTTTAAGATTTCTTTTAATTAAAACATTAAACCATCTCAATTTTTAAGATTTCTAAACCAAAACACTTCTATCATCTTCTAATTTTCACCTTCTAAAACTAAACCTCTGCAACAACAAGGAGCTCGGAGCATGGTGGGCAGCACGGCCATCGTCATTAGCAAAGTGCAAATCTACTTCAGCAAAACTTTCTTAGAATTCAATAACCATGCCATAGGATTTTGAGATAGTTTGCCTAGTGTAACATAAATCCTCAACTTTTTGTTAAGCATTTGCATAATCATATTATGTAAATTAAGCCCTAACCGGTCTTAGGACTCCGAGGTAGTCGTTTAGTACGACATAAACCCTCATATCTTCCAGGTTGTTTGTCTGATCATGTCATACAAATATAAGTCCTAATTAATTAAAATTGGCAAGATCGAAACATTAAATAAACTCCCAAATCTAAGCCAAACAATAGGATAGTTTGGGAAGTTGCCAAGTGATCACTAGAAAATATATTAAGAATTTCATAACAATTTTTTATGAAATTGCACTTTAAAGAAAAGTATTTTCTTTGTTTTAATGCAGGAATGAAGATTTATAAGTACTGAAAGCAAAAAGCACAAAAGAAACAGATTTGGAGCAAAAAAGACTCAATTTGATGAAAATTGAACTGTCATGCCGATGGCGAGATTTAAGCCGCCGAAGGCGAGATTTTTCCGAAAGATTTTTAATATATTATAAAGAGCCCGCTGACGGCAAGATCGAACCTGCCGACAACGAGATCGGCGCGGTTAGCCTATCTTCTAGAAGCCCGCCGACGGCGAGATCAAGCCGCCGACGGCGAGACAGTTGAAAAGAACCAAAATACATTGAACCTTGACGCTTTTTGAAGAGATGCTTAAGCAACCTTTGGAGATTCGACCCTTCTATAAATAGAGCCAAAGTTTAGTCAGTTTGTGTGTCATTCTAGAGTCAGTTTTAGTCATTTGTGTGGAAGTTAAGAGTCTTTTGAGTGAGTAGAATAAGTTTTTATCATTTTTGTGTGCTGACTGGAAGGAAGAGTGAAAGGAACTTCAAGAGTCTGCTTGGGGAGAAGAATTGAGATAAGTATATTTGTTATTTGTTTGTTAACTTTAATAAAATCCATGCTTTGTGTTATCTTTCCCATGCATTCTGAGTCTACCTTAGTCTTTCTCCTTCTTCTCAAGAGTAGTGAAATGACAAATTTAAATAGTTGTGCCTAAAAAATGAAAATAAAAATTGTGCTAATCTTTTCACTTAAATCGTAATTTTACTTTCAATCTGGCCAATTGATTTGTTAACATATGTTGAATTATCAACTATAGTAACGATTACATCCAAGATTCAGAGAAATCAAAAGCCTTGGAAGGAGGGTGCAAATAAATAGGGAAATAATAACTAGCGGGCGTAGAATTGAACATTTTAGTGTGACAAACTAAAATATTCAATTCGGTCTTATTATTTGAGAGCTGAAGTGTAGATGTTAGCCCTCAGGCGAGGGGAACGTGGGAGCTCTGAAGTGGCAGTCGGTATCCTCCCAACCTAGCCGCAGATTCAGTAATTAAACATAAGACTAGTCAATATTCTTTGCACCTGGACCAAAGGGTAAATAATAGGTTTGCTCCTATTTGGCACAATATAATTAAAAACTAATTTAAATTTTCATTCACTTAATACTCTAAAAATAAGGAGAAAGATACTTTTCTGAAATCTTATATTAACTTTTTAAGCATTAGTTTATTTTAGTCTAAGTATTCTAAATTTTCGTATACTAGATTAATAAGTAAATTTACTTTAAGTTATTCTTTGAAATTTACTAACTTCCCTGTGGGATCGATATCTAGCACTCCATTAGAGCCCTATATTACTTGATAACGATACGTATACTTGCTAGTTTTTTGGAACTATGTGCTACTTTTAAATATGAAGGAGTATCTAATGATGCTATTAGACTTAGGCTCTTTCCTTTTTCTTTAAGGGATAAAGCTAAGATGTGGTTAAATTCATTAGCACCTGGATCTATTAAAACTTGGGGATAATTATCACAAAAATTTCTATCCAAATATTGTCCTCCTTCGAAATTTGCAAAACTTAGAAATGGTATAACATCTTTTAGTCAGTTTGATGGAGAATCCATATATGAAGCTTGGGAGAGATTTAAAGAACTTCTTAGAAAATGCCCACATCATGCATTACCAGATTGGTTAATTATACAAACTTTTTACAATCGATTAGTAGGATCTCTTAGATCAATAATTGATGCTGCTGCTGGAGGTTCATTAATGCGAAACCATTTGATGAAGCCTATGCTTTAATCGAGGAAATGACTATTAATAATTTTTAATGGCCTGCTGAAAGAATAAATCCTAAAAAGATAGCTAGTGTTCATGAAAATGATGCAATATCTATGCTAGCTTCTCAAATTGCTACTATATCAAAGAAATTAGATCAGTTTGGAATGAATTACTCTCCTACTATATTAGAAGAAAACACATCTAGACAAATTATAGATTCTCAATCTCCTTATGAAACTGTAAATGCTATTAATAATAGACCCAATAATCCTTATGCAAATTATTATAATCCTGGTTGGAAGAATCATCCAAATTTTAATTGGAATAACAATACAGACTAATCAACAATGGATGAACAACTCAATAGGAAATCTACCTAATCAAGGAAATTCAAATTATAAACCTTCTTATCCACCTGGATTTAATAATACTCAATTTAAAGATAAGAAGTTATCTATAGAAGAATTAATATTAAGTATGGGTCAGCACTTGAAAAACCAAGGAAATGAATTACAAATTCAAGGAAATCAATTGCAAAATCAAGGAACAGCAATTAAAAATATTGAAACTCAACTCGGACATATTGCTACTGCGCTTAACCATAGAATTCCGGGAACCTTTCCTAGTAATGTGGAAATAAATCCGAAAGACCAAGGAAAAGAACAAATTAAAGCGATACAATTAAGAAGTGGAAAAGAGTTAGAAACTAAAAGTCAGAAAGAAACAGAGAGTAAAAATGAGGAAGTGGAAATTGAGAAAGAAAAGGATCAAAAAGATAAAAATTTAGAATATCCATTAATCCCTATGAAAATATCTATAGAAAAACCACCACCATCATTTCCTCAACGACTAAAGAAACATAAAAAAGATAAACAATTTGCTAAATTCCTTGAAATTTTAAAAAAATTAACGGTAAATATTCCTTTTGTAGAAGCATTAGAATAAATGCCTAATTATGTAAAATTTATGAAAGATATTTTAAATAAAAAAAGAAAATTTACAGATAATGAAACTGTTGCACTTAGTGAAGAGTGTAGTGCAATTATTAAAAAAAAACTTCCTGAAAAATTAAAAGATCCTGGTAGTTTCACTATACCTCGCGCTTATTGGAGAAAAATTTTATGGAAAAGCTTTGTGTGACTTAGGAGCAAGCATAAATCTAATGCCTCTATCAATTTTTAAAAGATTAGAATTAGGAGAAATTTCACCTACTTCAGTAACTCTTCAGTTAGCTGATCGTTCTTTGACTTATCCTAAGGGAGTTATTGAAGATGTGTTAGTAAAAGTGGATAAATTTATCTTCCTAGTAGATTTTATTGTTCTAGATATGGAAGAAGATAAAGAAATTCCCATAATATTAGTAAGAACATTTTTAGCCACTAGAAAAGCTATGATTGATGTTCAAAAAGGAGAATTGACAATGAGAGTAAACGATCAAAAAGTAACTTTTAACATAGCAAAATCAGTGAAATATCCTGCTTTAGAAAAAGATGATGAATGTTTTCGAATGGAAATACTTGAACATTTGCAAAATGAATATTTTAAAGATTATTATGAAGAAAAATTAGAAAAAGAAAATATAGAATTAATTGAAGAAACAAATAATGAAAAACTGGATTATATACAAGAAAAATTTGAAATGTTGGATAATACTGAAAACATTGAAAAGAATATAGTTCCGTCAATAATTAGACCTTCTGAACTTGAATTAAAAATTTTACCTAATCATTTAAAATATGCTTATTTAGGTAACCATTCAACCCTATCAGTTATTATATCAGCTGAATTGAATGAATTACAAGAACAAAAACTAATAGACACATTAAAAAAATATAAAAAAAACTTTTGGTTGGAATTTAGCAGATATTAAAGGAATTAGTCCTTCAATCTGCATGCATAGAATTATTCTAGATAATGAACATAAGCCAAGAGTAGATCCTCAAAGAAGATTAAACCCAATAATGAAAGAAGTAGTCAAGAAAGAAATATTAAAATGGCTAGATAATGGTATTATATATCATATTTCGTACAGTGCTTGGGTAAGCCCAATTCACTGTGTTCCTAAGAAAGGAGGAGTGGCCGTTAAAGCTAATGAAAATAATGATTTAGTACCTATAAGACAAGTTACTGGATGGCGTATATGTATTGACTATAGAAAATTAAATGCGACCACTAGGAAAGATCACTTCCCATTACCATTTCTAGACCAAATGTTAGATAGATTAGCCGGACATAAATATTTTTGTTTTTTAGATGGATATATCGGTTATCATCAGATACATATTGTTCCTGAGTATCAAGAGAAAACTACATTTACTAGTCCATATGGAACATTTGCTTTTCGAAGAATGCCTTTTGGATTATGTAATGCACCTGCAACATTCCAGAGATGTATGATGTCTATATTTAGTAAATTAATTGATAATGGAATAGAAGTATTTATGAATGATTTCTCTGTATTTGGAACGTCATTTGACGCATGCTTGAATCAGCTTGAAAAAAGTATTAGAAGTATGCGAGAAAACTAACTTAGTTCTAAATTGGGAGAAATGTCAATTTATGGTTGCAGGAGGAATTGTATTAGGGCATAAAATTTCGGAAAAAGGTATGGAAGTAGACCCTGCAAAATTCAAGTTATAGCTAATTTACCACCTCCAACTACAGTAAAAGGGGTAAGAAGTTTTCTTGGACATGCTGGATTCTACAGACGCTATATAAAAGATTTTTAAAAAATTACTAAACCTTTATGCCAACTTTTAGAAAAGGATAAGAAATTTGAATTTACAACTGAATGCCTAAACTCTTTTAAATTATTAAAAGATAAATTAATCACAGCACCAATAATAGTTTCACCTGATTGGGAGAAACCATTTGAACTTATGTGTGATGCTAGTGATTATGCTATAGGAGCAGTACTTGG
The DNA here is from genome assembly GCA_022702705.1 of Papilionanthe hookeriana x Papilionanthe teres. Lineage (NCBI taxonomy): Eukaryota > Viridiplantae > Streptophyta > Magnoliopsida > Asparagales > Orchidaceae > Papilionanthe > Papilionanthe hookeriana x Papilionanthe teres. Next base: position 75,939,256 of record CM040421.1, read on the forward strand.
GCAAAGATATGATAAAATTTTCAAAGTTATATACTATGCTAGTAAAACTCTTAATCATGCTGAAATGAATTATACAGTTGCTGAAAAAGAGCTATTAGTAATTGTTTATGTTTTTGATAAATTTAGGCCTTATCTAATTAGAACTAAATGTATTGTGCATACTGATCACTCTACTATTAAATATCTAATGCAAAAGAAAGATTCCAAACCAAGATTAATTAGATGGATATTACTAATGCAAGAATTTGATTTTGAAATCATTAACAAAAATGGAACTGATAATCAAATTGCAGATCATTTATCAAGACTTGAATATAATGAATTATCTGACACTGATAATGAAATTACTGATAGTTTTCCTGATGAACAACTATATAATATTAATGAGTGGAAAATACCATGGTATGCTGACATAGTAAATTATATTGGTAAGTGATATTTTACCACCTATGTTAACTTTGCAACAACAACAAAAATTCATTCATGATGCTAAAACATACTTTTGGGATGAACCATATTTATATAAACAATGTAAGGATCTTATAATCAGAAGATGTGTGCCTTATGAAGAACAGAACAAATCATTCAGAAATGTCATGATTCTGATTTTAGAGGACATTTTGAAACAGATAAAACTGCTTATAAGATTTTACAATCTAGATTCTATTGGCCTAATTTTTTAGAGATGTTTATAGATATATCAAAACTTGTGATAGATGCCAAAAAGTAGGTAATATATCTAGAAGAAATGAAATGCCTCTAAATTTTATATTAGAAGTTGAGATTTTTGATGTTTGGGGATTAGATTTTATGGGACCATTTGTTCATTCATTTGGAAACTCATATATATTAGTTGTTGTTGATTATGTTTCTAAATGGATTGAAGCACAAGCTTTACCTCGGTGTGATGCGAAGAGTGTTTCGAAGTTTCTAATGAAAAATATTTTTACTAGATTTGGATTGCCGAGAGCGATTATCACTGACGGAGGATCTCATTTTAGAAACCAATATAATCACAAACTAGTAGAAAAATTTAACATTATTCATAAAATATCAACTGCTTATCATCCACAAACCAGTGGATTAGCTAAAGTTTCTAATCGAGAAATTAAACGTATTTAGAAAAGACTGTAAACTCTAATAGATTAGATTGGTCTACAATACTAGATTCTGCATTATGGGCATATAGGACTGCTTATAAAACCTCGATTGGAATGACTCCTTACAGACTTATTTATGAAAAAACTTGCCACTTACCAAGTGAATTATAACATAAAGCTTATTGGGCAATTAAAGAATTTAATTACAATATGAAAGAAGCTGGTGAGAAAAGATTATTGCAATTAAATGAATTAGATGAATTAAGAAATGAATCTTATAATAATGATAGAATTTATAAAGAAAAAATGAAATTATGGCATGATCGGAAGATTAACCTAAAGAATTTTGAGCCATGACAAGAAGTTTTACTATATAATACAAGATTAAAATTGTTTCCTGGGAAATTGAAATCTCGATCGTTAGTGCCTTTCACTATAATTCAAATATTTTCATATGGAACTATAGAAATTGAAGATCCAAAAACTGGGCATAGATTTAAAGTAAATGGACACAGATTAAAACCTTATTTTGAGGGAATCAAACCAAATTTTAAAAGAGGTTTTAATGCTCAGCCAACCTGATTACTGAATTATATTAGGTCGGGCTGACGACGTTAAACCAAGTGCTTTGTGGGAGGCAACCCATAGTAATTATTAATTAAGATCTGTTTACTAATATTATTTAAAAAATTAAAACATAGAATGAAATATACTCATTTTTACTTTTTAGACTCATCACTAATTTGAATCTATACGAAGAAATTAGAAAATATTCGGACCAGAGCGAAAAATTAGGTAATTTATCTAATCTCGCCGACGGCGAGATCAATCCCGCCGATAGCGAGATCGGTGCCCCCAATTTCAGTTTTAATTAATTAACTATCCCGCCGACGGTGAGATCGTTACCGTTGACGCTGAGATAGTTCAAAAGCGGTTTTTAATGAGTTATTTTGAGGTTTTTAATGGTTCTAAGGGCATTAGTCTATAAAAAAAATTTAAAACTTCATTCTTACATCATCTTCATCCTTAGAAACGACTAGAGCCCTTCAAAACAATCTATTATGGCCTCCAAACTACTTCGAAACCACGAAATCCGAAGTTTTTAACGGAAGAAAATTCGTCGGTTCCGAGGCTCGCCGAATATTTAACAAGGTTTTGATGAAAAAGCGATCGATTAAGGAGAGAGGATTCGTAAACAGAGGAGCGGAGAATTCAACAACAACAATTGAAGAAATGATTGTTCAGCGACGTTTGGAGGTATTCTGCTATACCACATCTGTTGTAGTTATTCCTGTAGTCAAAGAATTCTACTCTAATCTACATGCGATCTATAACGGAAGTGTTTACATAAGAGGCAGATGGATAAATTTCACTCCTTCTCGAATAAATGAATTACACTTGATTGAGAATACCCCTGTTTGCCACTATTCAAATTTTATTCCTACAAGATACAACATGAATGAGACATACAGATATCTGACCGACGAACCTGATGATTGGGAATTATGAGAAGACGGGTACGTTAGTTTTTTTGCGTCACTTCTTAACCCCGTCTCAAAGCATTTGTATTTCTTTATTTCATCAAAATTATTACCACTATGAGAGTAAACAAGGTTTCGAAGGAATGCACAATTTTAAATTACTGTATTCAATCTGGATTGCTTATTGATGTTGGATCTATTATTGTGAAGTCTGCACTAGGATTAATTGTGCATGGGTCAATTCATGGACTTGGACACCCATCAACTATATTTGCTTTATGTAGTCAATACCAAGTTTCCTACGAAGCTTGGGAAAAAGTGTTATTGCCTTGGAAACCATTAGATCCGACAAATATGTTTCCTACATTGGATAATAATGATGATACTATAATTATTTTTGATCAAGCATCCCAAAACAATCCTTTAGTTAAACCCCTAACTGATAGAACAAACCTCATTTTAAGGAAAATTAAAGGATTGGAGAAGGAACTACAGAATGTGATGAATTCTATTGATAATATCTCTGATTTATTCGATCACATCGATTGGAGAATGAAGGAGCACTTTCGACCATACGAGACACCCGGAGGCAAGTTTTATACGACTATTGAGACGAAAGGGTGGATCAAGAAGATTCTACTGCAGAATTCCCCTTCGAGCCTTTCTATAATTTATTTGTGCACTCGCGTTCTATTGGAAACATCGAGAGAAGAGAACAGTTCGTATCTCGGATGAGTAGCGAGAGATTTCTATTCATATTATATGTATGTGTGTTTATTTGATTTTAGTTTTTAATTTAGTTTGAACTTTACATAGATAATCTCAGTTTAGATGAGATTGTATGTTGTTTGTTTAGTCTCAGCATTTAGAGTATTTTGGTGTGGATTGCAATGCTGAGTTAGATGTGTTTGGGTTAATTTGATAAGTCAATTGCTAGTTATGTAGTGTTTGAAGTTTGTAAGTTCATGGATTTCATTTATAAAGTTATAATGTTTGTGTTGTGTGAATTTATGTGTTAGTATAATATCTAATCTTAATAAAATATATATTAATAAATATTTCAAATTTAGTGACCGGAACAATGAACAAGGCTTAATCGAGATTAAAAACATTGCAAGAATTAAAAATATTAAATTTTTTTGGAACCCCCGCCGACAGCGAGGAAAAGTTCTCTGATGGCGAGGAAAAGTTCTCTAACAGAGAGAAAATCCCGCTGACGGTGAGATTTTCCCGAAACCTTGGCCTTGGTAAATTAATTATCTCGCCGACGGCGAGAAAATTCTCACCGACAGCGAGATCGTGAAATGTCCTTTATTTGACCGGTCAACCGACACTATTCATCGTCTCCCTCCTCAAAAACTTAAAAAACCGACTTAGGGCTTGTGGAATCTTGGATTTGAAGCGATTTCAACACATTTTGACGCCGGATTTTATCTTCCATTGGTAAGAGCTTCACTCCTATGTAAAAATTTTTTATTTTCACCATGAATTTCTTCTACATTGAGGATTTTGGAAAACTTTTGAAATGTGAAGAAAAGAATTAGAAGAAGTTCATGAAACTTGATTTAGATTGATTTTAGTAATTATTGGAAGCCATCTTAGTAATATTTGAGAGTTTAATTAAGAATTTTTGCAAATTTCACAGATCAAAAATGGCTCCACGAAAAATGAGAAGAGTGGAATACGACGAAACTCGTTTTGTGAATGCAAGGGCACAATCGAGATATTTTCACAATATTCAAGCCAGAACATGCATTCAGGATTGATTTTTCAAAAGTCTTGGAGGTGAAGTAGAGCGAATAATTAAAGAAAGAGGATGGGAAAATTTTTGTTTCATAACCAACAGAGCCGCTGTGGAAGTAGTAAAAGAATTCTATGCAAATCTGACTCAGGCTGAAGATGCACCGGTTAAGGTTAGAGGATTTTCGTGGAATTCAAGCTATCGCGAGAATAAATGCTTATTACGAGGTAAGAGACACCTACACCGATGAATATGATACATTCGGAACTATGGAAGGGCCACTGGAAGAGGTGATAGACTTTCTCACCAACGGAAAAGGAGTTTGGAAAATTAAGCACTGAGAACGGGTAAACTTCCCTCTTTCTATGCTGAATGCATCATCTAAAACTTTGCACTATTTTATTTGTTCTACATTGTTACCTACTTACCACCATAGTGAGGTAACAAGAGATAGAGCAGTTCTATATTTCTGTATTCAGAACCAAAAAAGTATTAATTTAGGAAGTATAATTTAAAAGAATATATTAGCCACCTCAAGAAGTGAAAGTGGAGGAGGACTAGGACATCCTGATCTTATCTATGCACTCTGCCAATTATCTGGGGTAGAGGCAAAAGAGGAAGAGGAATGGGTGGAACCTATGAAACCCATTACTCTGGCTAATATTAAGAAATATGAATCCCACAAGGGATGGAGATCTGGAATAAGGAGTTTTGTGCCTTCTTCGAGTAGAGATGTCCCCTCTACTAGTTATGACCCTCCTCCCTATAGTACTCCTATCCTTCATGATTTGATGAATGAGATGACCCCTTCAGCGAAAGAGCTTTGAGAAAATAGAGGAAAAACTAGAGCATATTGATCAGAGAATCGGAGGCTTAGAAAGAAGAATGATTATGACAGTGAGTATCTTCAGAGACATTCAGAGTATTAGATAGCATATTATGAGGCAGAGAGTCGTTACATGAGAGGAGAGCTTGATGTTGTATTCCCTGAGTGCCCCCGATATACTCATTACCGACTCTAACCCTCCAACTGATCAAGGAAATGATGATATAGTTTGGGACTTTGATGCAGAAGATTAGATGTTATGTTTATTTGTTTAGTTATAGATTCTGATATTGTTATTGTTTATTTGTGTTTTAGTATTGATCTTTTAGTTCATAACTTTGATTGTTATGTTGTGTAAGACATTTTAATATTTTGTTTAAATTTGTGTTGTTTTTTTTTAATTTTAAGAATTTCAATTGTAACTCTGATACTTAATTAGTGAAATGTATGTGGATGTTGTGTTATGTTGTAGTATAAGTTGTATTAGTAGTTGTACTTATTTTAAAACTTCTTTACCCAGCATTTTCTTTAATATTTGGTGTATAGAAAAATACTAACAATGCAGGTTAAGTAAGTAATAAAAAAAACAAGAAAAAGAAGGCTTGCAGAACTTCAAAAGAAAAAGAAATACCTAAATCCCGAAGGTATGATTTCAATTTACAGTTTATTTTCTTTTTACCCTACATGTAAATAGATAGAAAACTAGTTTGGGGGAGAGAAAAACAACAAATTTAATTATTAAATTGTTCTCGATATACATTTTCAAAATTATTATAAAAATGATTTTCTGTAGTAATTTTAATTCAGAAAATAGAATCAATTTATCCTAATATTATAAAAAGTTGAATAAAATATTATTAGTAATTAAATTAATTTTATAGATTAAGAAATTTAGTTTAAAAAGGATAAGAATCTAGTTAACTATTTAAAGTAAGGAAAACTATATTTTAAAATATGAAATTCTTAAATATTTAGTTGAGAAAGAAAAGATTGAAACTCAATAAAGTAAAAAAACTTTGAAATATATATATTAAGTAAGGAAATATTTCAAGTTTCAAATTTAGGAAAGAGAAGAATGAAGTTCAAAATCATTAACAGGCTATCCAGATATAGTAATCATCACTTGAAAAAGAAAAAGGAGGGTTGAAAATCAATCCCTGAAAAGAAAAGAAAAAAATATATTGGATTGAAAATCATTCCAAATGAAAAAAAAAAGAAATATAAGTGAGGAGAAGCTTGAGGAAGTGTCTTATAAAAAATTGGCTTCATTTGAATCAACCTAAAAGAAAAACTCAGTTATATTTCTAAACTTATATATATATGGATTAGTATTTTACTGAGTAGTGTTTTCATGAAATTCTCATCATCTGAATATTTTAAGTAATTTAATATTTCAAATATAGTCATTCTTGAAATAAATAGAAGACTAAACATCTTAAACTTAATAACTAAATAGCCTTATATCTATAAAATTAATTTAAATATCTAAAAATATTTCTATTAAACTTAACTATAGTATTTATTTAAAACTAATTCATAGTATTTCTAAATTAAAACCTTACTACAATTAATCATTACTTTTACATAGTATTAAAATTACTTGAGGACAAGTAATAGTTAAGTTTGGGGGAATTTGATCACTAGAAAATATATTAAGAATTTCATAACAATTTTTTATGAAATTGCACTTTAAAGAAAGGTATTTTCTTTGTTTTATTGCAGGAATGAAGATTTATAAGTACCGAAAGCAAAAAGCACAAAAGAAACGGATTTGGAGCAAAAAGGACTCAATTTGATGAAAATTGAACTGTCCCGCCGACGGCGAGATTTAGGCCGCCGACGGCGAGATTTTCCCGAAAGATTTTTAATATATTATAAGGAGCCCGCTGACGGCGAGATCGAGCCCGCCGACAGCGAGATCGGCGCGGTTAGCCTATCTTCTAGAAGCCCGCCGACGGCGAGACAGTTGAAAAGAACCAAAATACATTGAACCTGGACGCTTTTTGAATAGATGCTTAAGCAACCTTTGGAGATTTGACCCTTCTATAAATAGAGCCAAAGTTTAGTCAGTTTGTGTGTCATTCTAGAGTTAGTTTTAGTCATTTGTATGGAAGTTAAGAGTCTTTTGAGTGAGTAGATTAAGTTTTTATCATTTTGGTGTGCTGTACTGGAAGGAAGAGTCCAAGGAACTTCAAGAGTCTGCTTGGGGAGAAGAATTGAGATAAGTATATTAGTTATTTGTTTGTTAACTTTAATAAAATCCATGCTTTGTGTTATCTTTCCTATGCATTCTTAGTAGTTACCTTAGTCTTTCTCCTTGTTCTCAAGATTAGTGAAATGACAAATTTAAATAGTTGTGCCTAAATATGAAAATAGAAATTGTGCTAATCTTTTTACTTAAATCGTAATTTTACTTTCAATCTGGCCAATTGATTTGTTAACATATGTTTAATTATCAACTATAGTAAAGATTACATCCAAGATTTAGGGAAATCAAAAGCCTTGGAAGGAGGGTGCAAATAAATAGGGAAATAATAACTAGCGGGCGTAGAATTGAACATTTTAGTGCGACGTGACTAAAATATTCAATTCGGTCTTATTTTTCGAGAGCCGAAGTGTAGATGTTAGCCCTCGTGCGAGGGGAATGTGGGAGCTCAAGTGGCAGTCGGTATCCTCCCAGCCTAGCCGCAGATTCAGTAATTAAACATAAGACTAGTCAATATTCTTTGCACCCGGACCAAAGGGTAAAGAATAGGTTTGCACCTATTTGGCACAATATAATTAAAAACTAATTTAAATTTTCATTCACTTAATACTCTAAAAACAAGGAGAAAGATACTTTTCTGAAATCTTATATTAACCTTTTAAGCATTAGTTTATTTTAGTCTAAGTATTCTAAATTTTCGTATACTAGATTAATAAGTAAATTTACTTTAAGTTGTTCTTTGAAATTTACTAACTTCCCTGTGGGATCGATAACTAGGTCTCCATTAGAGCCCTATATTACTTGATAACGATACGTATACTTGCGTAGAATCCACAATATAAACCATATAATCCATAACATAATCATAAGAATATGTTAGTGCGGATCAAGTTTTTGGTGTCGTTGCTAACTTTTATAATAGTAAGTATAAATATCGAAAAGTGGATCACCAAGATTCTTCTTGGATCCTCAGCTTCTCCTACTTCTCTTCCTTTGGACTCCTAAAATAAACTGTTCCAAATTTGAGCTAATCCCTTTTGAAATTTCGAAAATCCAATTGTTTGAAAACCTTAAACTTTGAAATTCTTGAGAGCAAAACCACTGATCATTATCGAGAGTTTTCTTAAATGATTCCCGTCATTTAAGATGTAATTAACTATAGGGGCTTGCCCTTATAGGGAACTTTAAGAACCCAGGTAATATAAACCCTGCTTAATTTCTTTATATCAAGTAGGAGAACCTGTCGGCTTATAAAATTGGTTCGCAGACCAAATGGATGTCACAAATTTCTTTATATTAAGCAGTGTGTCTATTCTCCGAGATAGATATACAGTTTGTGATGCGGTGCTCGTTTATATAAACTATTTGGAATGTGAGATCGGTTTAATTTCATATCTTAAAATTTTCAAACTTAAATTTATTTTCAAAATTAAATGCTACTTTCAAATTATATATATATATATAAATTAAATTTAAAATCTAAAATTTCGCCGACAATTTCTGTTAGGCGACCCATTTTTCTAAAGTACAACACAACCTAAAAATATGCCGACAGCTTCTGGCGACTCCGCTGGGGACTAGTTCCTCTCTCCATTTTGATTAGATGGTTTTGCTTTCATAAATCGATAGTGAGTCCATATCCCTAGTGGACCAAAACTATCATTCTTCCGTTGGCATACTACGTTCATTTCTATCTTGAACGGGTATAACCAACTTCTCTCGGATTTAGGAGCCACTGTTTAGACACCCGTAAACAGAGAGGTTCCGAAATCCTTTTACCTCTTTTCTGAGGTGGGGTGGACCCCCAATAGGTGTTAGCTTAGGAGTGGTCCTTCGGATTGAGAAGTCTTACGAGACTTTCTCTTCCTTTTCAATTATGAATTGGATCCTTTATCTCTTCTATACCTTTAAACATTATGTTCCTAATAAACAAATCCTCTAATAAACGACTCTTTTAATAAACAAATCCTTTTAAAATCATAAATACATTAAAATAAATGAAAATGTGTTCGGACTCTTTCTTTTTCGTCCTAAGTTCTGGGACAAAAGGAAGCATAATTTGGGACTAATACTCAGAATCTACCCTGCAGAAAATGACTGCCCCAAAGTTAATCTTCTCCTTCACCAACGGACTGGACTTGGCTGTTTACAAGGATGAACTGCCTGACAATGGGATCATCCGTTTCGGACAAGGATTCGACAATACAGATATCAAGTTCGCCGACGTCACTCTCTTCGCACTAATGGACAAAGTGCCAAAAACTGAAGAGCTTGTAATTGAGTTCAACTTGAAGTCGGCTCAAGAATTCGCTCCCCTGCAAAGGGTTCCAGCTGAAAGAAGTACTACTGTTCGTAGGAGGACTGTTGTCTCTACTCCCACCGGTCTAGTCATCTCTGCACCTACCCCGGCTTCTGCCAAACTAAAGGGGAAGGAAATCTATGTCTGTGATGAGCCTGCCACCGTGGAGGGTACAGATTTAGCTACAATACCATCTGTTTTTGAAATTGGGTCCAGTTCAAGAGTTGCACCCCTAACTCGGACTTAAAGGAGAAATAGAAGCAGAAAGATCGCCAAGATCGAGAAGCCAAAGATGTTGAAGTTGCTTTTCTAAAAGAAATTCTGAGGAAAGAGAAGAACTGCCTGAGTATATACCTCTATTGGAAGGAAGTAGGTTTCACCCCCTCTCTGCTGCATCAGATGAAGAAGATGTCCGAAGGATTGCTGCTACACTACCCCGACCTACATACTATAGTAACTACAAAAGAAAAATGGTTAAGATTATGTCATTCGCTCGGCTACAAGCTGTGATAGAAAAATTGGCAAAGAAAGAAAGATGCCTTGTGTCAGAAATCATAAGAAGAATGGGACGAGTGCCAGCTAGATCTCGCCTTAGACCGCGAGTAGAGCCTGTCACGGCCGTGGAGAAGCCAAGGAAGAAAATGAGAGCTAGTTCACCTGTTATTGTATCGGGCCATCATATTAGGGAGGACACCACCTACCAGCATATAGCCGACAAACCTTCCGGTCCTAGGCTGTCGGTTATTTTTAGATTGTGTCGTTTAATCTTTTTTAAAAAGGGGTCGCCTACAGAAATTGTCGGCGAATTTTAATTTAATTTACATACATATATAATTTGGAAAGTAGTGTTTTGATTTTAAAAATAATTTTAAAAATTTTAAGATATGAAATCAAACTGATCTCATATCTCAAATAGTTTATATAAACGAGCGCCGCACTACAAACCGCGTGTCTATTCCGAAGAATAGATACACTGTTTGATGGTTGGGCTCGATTAAATAAACTAGAAGGTTTGTGACATCCATTTGGTCTGTGAAACCATTTTATTTGCCGACAAGTTCCCCTGCTTAATATGAAAGCACTAGACAGGGTTTATATTACCTGGGTTCTTAAAATTCCCTATAAGGGCAAGCCCCTATAGTTAATTACATCTTAAGTGACGGGAATCACCTAAGAAAACTCTCGATAATAATAAGTAGTTCTGCTCTCAAGAATTTCAAAGTTTAAGTTTTCAAGGGATTGAATTTTGGAATTTCAATAGGGAATGGATCAAATTTGAAACATTTTATTTTGGGAATTCAAAGGAAGAAAGGTAGGAGAAATCACAGATTCGAAGCGAACTTTGGTAATTTCCCGACTATCCTATTGTTTGGCTTGAATTTAGGAAGACCCTAATGTTTATTTAATGTTTTGATCTTGCCAATTTTTAATTAATTAGGACTTATATTCGTATGATGTGATCACACAAATAGCCTCGAAGATGTGAGGGTTTATGTCGTATCAGACGACTACCTCGGAATCCTATGACCGGTTAGGGCTTAATTTGCAATGCAAATGCCTAACAAAAGGTCGAGGATTTATGTTGCACTAGGCAAACTACCTCGAAGTCCTATGGTTTAGTTATTTAATTCTAAGAAATGTTTTGCTGAAGTAGACTCAGGTTTTGCTGATGATGATGGCCGTGCTGCCCACTATGCTCCGAGCTCCTTGTTGTTGCAGAGGGTTTAGTTTTAGAAGTCATAAATCAGGAGATGAGAGAAGTGTTCTGGTTTAGAGAAGGTCTTAGTTTCCAAGTGTTTTTATGTTTTAATTAAAACAAATCTTAAAGTTAATTATAACAACACCGGTTAAGATCCCACGGTTCCATCCTTCCGGCATCGTTATTTTTATCGGATTCACTTAGTCCAGATGAATTTGCTAAACTCAACTAAATGAGTTCCACACATTCATTTAGACCGTGGGAAATCCCGTTAGCAACACGTAGGTTACATCATCCGAGGTATTCCCGATCATCCAATAAGACGTTTTGATTTAGTTGTAGTTGTAGTTTTGTTGTTCTGTTTGTGATTAAATTTTGAGTTGTTTTATATTTTAAAATGTTGTGGTGGTGAATTTTATCTTGTAATGACTTTTAATTTAGTTTTGGTTTTAGTTTTAGGGACTATCCTAAAGGTGTGGGTTTTCATGCAACAGTTGTTTATCATGCAATAAAAGTAAGTGCGATGCGATTAAGTAAATTGCAATAAAGTAAATTGCAATAAAATAAAAGCGTACCTGGAGGGTCTTCCCGTCATCCCAAGCTGCACTTAAATCACAATTTAGAATATTTAAGCATTTAAAGCAAGTTCCTAGGTAAAGCTAAGGGAAGGGTTATGGTTTTCTACCAAGGTCCTAATCCTATAGCTAGTCACCACCTATGACGTCTAGGTTCTTGTGTTTTGGTTTAAGGACGATTTTCTTCATCAAAGAACAATTAAGTTCAATTGTTCTTATAAATATTCTATCATATTGAGAAAGTGCTTAAGACGAGTCTTAAACATCTTTTCAATACCTCTAGGATTGTTTTAAGTCCAAGAGAATTTAATTATACAAATGAATTAATCATCCAAGAGTTCAAGTTTTGTTATCTTGCTCAGTGAACTAGGACATTTGAATATTCCATGAGTGAAGTAACACTTCGCTTAACACTCCGTTTAGGAGATATGACAACAAGAGCTTTTGAGGGCAAATTGATGTTCAAGTGATTTGTGATTTGATTTAATTTTAATTAATGGGTTTAAGTTTGGAATAGTGTTCAAGTTATTTTAGATTTATTTTGAATTCTTTATGTCTTAGGTGATGTTATATTTAATTCAATTTAATTTAATTTTAATTTAATTTAATTTGGTTTAGTTTTAATTTTAATTTAATTTTATTTTTTTAATTTAATATGTTTTAATTTATTTTAATTTAATTTAATTTAATGTGATTTAATTTAATTTAATTTAATTCAATTTAATTTAAATTTAAATTTAATTTAATTTAATTTAGTTTAAATTTTAATTTAAATAAAATTTTAATTTAACTTTATTTTAATTTTAATTTAATATTTTATTTTTTATGCTTTAAGGATGATTTAATTTTAATTGTTAAATTATTAATTTAATTGAAATTTTAAAAGGATTTAATTTAAATGTTTTAACTTTAATTTAATTTAATGATTAAGTCTTTTAGCATTTTAAATCTTGAATTTGGATTATCATTTTAATTTGGAATTAAATATTATTGAGATGATTAATTTAGGGATTCTTGAATTAAAGAATAAATTTCTTCCTAATAATATCCCTATTTTAATAATTCCAATTTTTCATTATTTTTCCAAATTTAATTAATTATTTAATTAAGGTTTATTTTAATTATTTTCAAATTGCTTGGTAGGTTTCTACCCTTTAATTGCCTAAGTTTCAAACATCCAAAATCAACTTAGTATCAAATATTTTACCCACCCTTTTAATTAAACCTAAAATTTTTAATTATAGGTTAAAATTTTAATTACCATTTTGCCCTTTAAACTTACTAATTTCATAACTCACTAAATTGAGCTTAAAAGAATTTGAAATTTTTATGTGACTTCACTCATATATCAATCAAGACGTTAGAGGAGAAAATGTGATTTTTCTGTATTTAATTTATTTATGTAATTATTTTTGGTGGAAAATAGGGATTTTTAAGGAAAATTCAATAACATGACCAAGGGAAAGTTTCTGTCCCTAAGAAAATTATGGGACATTCCTAATGACAAGAGGACCACTTGGACCAATTTTGGTGATTTTTTGAATTATATTTTCTTTATTATAATTATTTTTATTTTGGAGTATTAATTAATTTAAAAATAAAATAAAGGTTGAAAAATGAATTTTATATTTTTCAAAAATCTCTCTAATATCAAGGAAACCAGAGAACCAATTTTTAAAATTTTTTAATTTTTCTTTGATTTATTAGAATTATTCTAGTGGAAATGCTAGAAAATACATTTTTTAATTTTAAAATTACCTTAGGGCTTTAAAATTTAATATCTCATCATAGAGACTTAAGAAAAATATGGGGTTTGTTCCTAAGTGATTAAAATTCAAAATGTGACATTTTGGTGAATTTTATTATTTTTGTGTTTTTATATTTTTTTAATTATTAAAAATATTAAAATAATGCAAAAATCAACTTTTTTGGAAAATTGCAATTTTAATTTTCTTAAATTCCCCTGATATCAGAGAGGCTCTAAAACCAATTTGGTGAATTTTTTGGAAGTATTTTGAAAGTTATGAATTTTTGAAGTTTAAGTTTGGCTAAATAGCTTAATCAACCCATTTGATAGGGCTAACCAAGTCCAATTGACTTCAAACTTTTATGGTGAGTTTCTCTGATGCTAAAGGTCAGTGGAGAATTGATTTCAAGTCAATTTGATGTATGATTAGCTCTAATTAATTAAAGCTCCATTTTGGGTGTTTAAGCCAATTAAGGTTATTCCAAGTGAGTTAACTCAAAACCTATTTTCCACAGGGTCCTCTCGTCATAAGAAACATCACCAAATTTTCCTAGAATTTATTTCACAACATGCTAATTATTGGAATTAAAATACTCGGAATAGTGACCTAGAATTGAAAAATCAATAACTCTTCATAGGGATGGCCTCTGACTTTGGAAAATTCAGGGAATGTCCCCAAATTCAGAGGCTTCAAAAGCCCTATGGTCTCATGCCATGGTGAATTGTATACATGCATGGAGAATTGAAAATATGCAGAGAGTAAATAAATTATTAAAAATTATATATTCAATGAAATTAAATGATTTCTTTTCCACATTATTCTCCTCTGTTCACTGAGCAAGAGGGTATTTTTATTTTATTTTTAGGATTTTCCTACACAAAGTTCTGAATTTTCTAAGTTCTGGTAATTAAATAAATAAGAAAAATCCCTATTTTCCTACATATCCACACGGCGCCACGCCATCCTCGGCAGCTCCGAAAGGCCACGCGGTGCGCTCTGATTCGGCGCCGCCATCCGACTCAGCGCTCCAGGGGCCCGCGGTTCATGTACCATTGCGCTGTCCGGTTCGATCCAGACCGTCCGCCCGATACACGCTCGATCCGACGGCTCCCAGTCATCGTCTACAACTGGTGTGCACCCGTGACCGTCAACCTTCTAACCCTAATTTCTCACTCGATTCTCAACGAATTTTTGTGTTCTTACGCGCTATGGATTCGTCTTGAAGAGACGAACACATCCATACGGTAAACATGCATTGAAATTGATTCAAATTAAATGGAGAATCTCTGTAAGCTCGGGAAGAAGAGTGAGTCCATACCTTTTCTCAGAGAAGTGAAGCTTCGATCTGAGAGTTGTGTCACCTTTGATTGGGTCCAAGCAAGCTCCGGATGAAGTCCCTTGGCACAGTGAATTGTCCGAGTGTGATTTCAACCACGCTCGATTACAAAGCTTTGAGTCCGGAACTGATGGGTGGCCCGGAGAGGGGCTTTCACCTGGGGAACTCCTTCTCTTGGTCTTGTGCAGGTGTGGGTGAGTTTAATTTGACTTTGGTGGAGGATTTGGGAGTGTCATGTTCTGGCCTGAGAATTGAGCTCCAAAATTGAGCTCAATTAATGGGGATTAGGGCAAGAGAACAGTGGGTATCAAATGCTCTATGTGTGGGGGAGAGTCTGGAATGATTTTGGCAGAGTTTCCTTAAGGTTGGTTCAGCACCTCCCATGGCCGAGAGGAGGTGGTGTTTAAATAGGAGAGGGTGGAGGGCCTCCCAGGGGGGTTTAAGGCTTGGGATCAGCTGCTCCATGCAAGAGAAGAACAGCCATGCTATCCAATTGGGCTGGGACGCTTCAGCAAGGAGGAATTTCAATGTTGGCTCACATGTGAGCTTTCGGCAATGGTGTTTTCCGGCGGCCAGTGGTCGGCCGGCTGTGCATGGGTCACCCTCAGGTTCAGGTGGGTCAGGGCTGGGGTTTAGTGCAGTCAATTGGCCATGGACATGTGTAAAGGAGTTTGATTTAAATGGAATAGGAGAAGGTTCATTTTAGCTTCAAATTGGTTAACCCATGCATTTGGGCTAGGTTCACCATCCAAGGCTTGACCTTGGCCGAGGGAGAATCATTTGGGTCGACTCGAATTGGGGTAGTGAAGTCCCCATCCATGGTGAGGTGGCTAAGCATGGTATAGTGCGTGACAAGCTTAAGGTAAAAAAGGTTTAAGGGAGGTTTAAGAAAGAACCCCCTCTTCTTGCCATAAATGGACTAATGACAAGTCAAAGCCCCCATGGCTTCATGTGGCTTGAGAATGGCTTGTTCATGGCTTCGCACTATGGCTTAGGATAAAGCTTGGTCAATTTCATGGAAGTAGAATTTAGGAATTTTGGTATTTTGGTGGAGAATTTTCATGAAGCTTGATTTGGAATGGTTTAACGATGACTTTGAAACTTAGGGGTGATTTTTATTAAATGGATGATATGGAGAAATGTCATGTGGGCTTTAGATTGATAACTTGGGCTTTTGAAATGGTCTTGGGTGGGCTTTTAAAGTGGTTTAAGGAAGTGGGCCTTTAGGTTAGAAAATGGGCTTTTGAATAGAAACATTTGTGGGCCATGCCAAATAAATGTTGATTTTTGTCTAAGGATGTGTCATGATTGATTTGAAACAAGTTTGGAGTGATTTGGGTTTGAATTGGGTTGGATTTGGGTTCATTTGGTACATGGGCCAATGTAGGTTAAATTGGGCTAATTTGGGCCAATGATGGGCTAGGGTTGAAATTGATATAAAATTAATGTTGGGAAATGTTTATGGGAGTGTTTCAAAGAGGTTTCAACTTTTGTTGGGGTTGGATTTTGGGGTTTGGGTCTATTTGGGTTAAGTTTGGGTTTAGGTCAAAATTGGGCTTTTTGGTTTTGGGTTGAATTTAAGTGGGTTTTGGGTCTAAATTTTGGGCAAATTATGTTATTTTTTTGTTTGTGGGGATGTTAGGGAAGGTTTAGAAAAGATTTGGGGTTAATTGGAGTTGAATTGGGTTAGTTTGGGCTAAGTTTGGGTCATGGGTCCAAATTGGGCTTTAAGGTCAAAAGTGAAATTGGATTCAAATGTCAATCAAATTGGCTTGGATTTGGTCTAGATTGGTGTTGGGGATCTTGAATTGAAGTTTAGAATTGAATTGGACCAGAATTTGGGTCAATTGGGTAGGTTTGGTTTGACATTGGGTTCACTTTGGGTTAAAATGGGTCAAATTGGGGATTTTGACAAAAGTGGGGTAAATTGACAAAATTGGCCCATGGTGTAGTTGAAAAAAATGAAATTGGGAATATTTGGGATTTTCTGGAATTTTCAGGGAATTATCTGAATTTTTGGATTTTTGGGTTAAGAGGGGCATTTTGGTAATTTGGAGGGTATTAGGGGGTATTTTTGGAATTTTGAGTATTTTGGGTAAAAATGGTCAATTTGAGTGGTGGGAGAAAGTTTGAGATTGATTTTGAGGAATTTGGGTGATTTTGGAGAATTTTGAAAATTTTGGGTAATTTCAAGGGTTTTTGGGTAGGCTAGGCGGGTCGGGGTCCCGGGGGTCAAAAATTGAAAATTTGGAAAATTGAAGATTGAGTGAATGTAAGTGGAATGAAATCATTTTGGTTGAGCCATGAAGCCATATCAAGCCCACATAAGCCATGAAGGGACTCATTTGAGGCATTCACTATGTTGTTCCTAACCCTCTTAGCCAAGGGCTTAGGGGTTAAGGACCATCCATGTGAATCACTTTCATGAGTCAGGAGGTCAAGTTGGGTATGGGTGTGGTTTTAGGAGGTGTGTGAAAGTGTAGTGTGTGTGTAAGTCAGCCCTTCACCAGACCAGGCCACTTAGGGCAGTCCTAAGGCCAAAGAGTCCTATAGGAACTCATCCTTTAAACTTCCACATTTGATTTCAACCCTCTAGGTGATTAAGGGTCTACAATCAAGTTTGTGGAGTTTGCAGGGAGTTAAGAAGTGGTTTGAATTTCTAGGTGGTGGGTCCCAATTCTAATCCTCTAGGATAGTCAAAGGAAAAGCCTAAGGCTAGATCCTAAGTACTAAAAAGAAGAAGAGAAGACCTCATCAAAAATGAGGTCAACAAATGGACTCCAATAGGTGTGGTGTGCTAACCAAGCACACCGCACATATTGGCGTTGACCGAAGTGATCAACAAAACCAACACAAAAGTCCAAGTGACAAACTTGGGACAGAGTAGAAGAATTTCCGCTGGGGAGTGTCAAGTATATCTCTGAGACTGGAGATTCCTGAACTCTCGCTGGGGAAAAGAAGAGGAGGTGAATTCCAAATCACATGATCTGGGCGAATTTTAATTTAGATTTCATTTTGTTTCATTTTAAGTTTTGATGTGTGAGCTCAGATTTTAGTTTGAGTTTCAATTTAGATTGAAGTTTTGTTAAGATTAATTTGAAGGGATTTGAACTTGAAATGAAAATTGGAATTTTGTAGTTTTAGATGTAGCATCTTCAACCTCAAAAAAAATTTGAATTGATTGGATTGAACCATTACAATGAGGAAAGAACTCAAAGCAATGCGGTATTGGATGTAAAATCCTTAACCTCAACAGCTTGATTTGGTGTGCTTCATTGCAAGAGGGAAAGAACCTAAAGCAATGCGGTATTGGATGTAAAATCCCCAACCTCAAAAGTTTGATTTTGATGTATTTCATTGCTATAGGGAAAGAACCTAAAGCAATGCAGTATCGGATGTAAAATCCTCAACCCCAAGAATTTGATTTTGATGTATTTCATTGCGATAGGGAAAGAACCTAAAGCAATGCAGTTTCGGATGTAAAATCCTCAACCCTAAAAGTTTGATTTTGATGTATTTCATTGCGATAGGGAAAGAACCTAAAGCAATGCAGTATCGGATGTAAAATCCTCAACCCCAAGAATTTGATTTTGATGTATTTCATTGCGATAGGGAAAGAACCTAAAGCAATGCAGTTTCGGATGTAAAATCCTCAACCCCAAAAGTTTGATTTTGATGTATTTCATTGTGATAGGGAAAGAACCTAAAGCAATGCAGTATCGGATGTAAAATCCTCAACCCCAAAAGTTTGATTTTGATGTATTTCATTGAGATAAGGAAAGAACCTAAAGCGATGCGATATCGGATGTAAAATCCTCGACCCCAAAAGTTTGATTTTGATGTATTTCATTGCGATAGGGAAAGAACCTAAAGCAATGCAGTATCGGATGTAAAATCCTCAACCCCAAGAATTGATTTTGATGTATTTCATTGCGATAGGGAAAGAACCTAAAGCAATGCAGTTTCGGATGTAAAATCCTCAACCCCAAAAGTTTGATTTTGATGTATTTCATTGCGATAGGGAAAGAACCTAAAGCAATGCAGTATCGTATGTAAAATCCTCAACCCCAAAAGTTTAATTTTGATGTATTTCATTGTGATAGGGAAAGAACCTAAAGCAATGCAGTATCAGATGTAAAATCCTCAACCCCAAAAGTTTGATTTTGATGTATTTCATTGCGATAGGGAAAGAACCTAAAGCAATGCAGTATCGAATGTAAAATCCTCAACCCCAAAAGTTTGATTTTGATGTATTTCATTGCGATAGGGAAAGAACCTAAAGCAATGCAGTATCAGATGTAAAATCCTCAAACCCAAAAGTTTGATTTTGATGGTAATTGATTTTGCAAAGATTTGTAGTGTTGATTAGAAAAGTGTGGAATTTTGGTGTTTCGAGAATCTCATGAAAGTTGTAAAAGATTTTTGTGGGAAGAAACAGATTAGGAGGGAATATGTAGATGCTACATATTCATTCAAAAGAGTTGATCGAAAGTTGCTGGTTTGGATTGGATACAATTCCTCGCCACTAGATCCGAATCGAAATCCTCGTGGCTCCGTGTCAATGGAATCGACCGCTTCCATCCCAGACAAGGGAGAGAGTAGAACGGATTGGATTTCATATTTGGAAGGTTGAGTTTGAATTTGATTGAGATTTGATTTGAGATCTGGAAGGTTGAATTTGAATTTGATTGAGATTTGATTTAAAATTCGTGTTCATTTTGTTTGTCCTTTAACGATTCAAATTTACTTTATCGTTCATTTAATGTTCATGTGAATTTGGCGTTCATCATTTTTTAGATTTTAAAGGAAAGTTTTCTTTTATTCTTTTTTTTTGTTTCTTTTCTGTTCTTTGTTCAAAATTCATTTAACTTTAATGGCGTTTTCCAGTCAACTTGCACAAAAGAGGTGAAGGCCAAAAATGTGACATGGTCACTTTCATTCCAATCATGTTGAAGATACATCATACAACTCGATCTGGAATACATCTCATACAATCCATGTAGACTCAAAACGGACTATGTATGATCTTTGTCGATCCATCCAAAAAGGCATCTGTCAAAAATCCATGTCTGAATAGTGAGGTACATGGTCAATAACATCACCTTCCAAGCCATCCTTGGCAAGAATGTCGTATGAATGTACGTTGGAGGTGTGATATTTTCCATGTAACTCACGACTCGTGAAGGCCGAGGCTCTCTAGCTCTAGGTCCGGCCGGAAGTGGTAAGGTGCTTTCCTGTCATCCATCCTTCTGAAAGTAACTGAGATCCGCTTCATTGGTACTCCCAATATGCAATGTTTAGCGACATTTGCTTCGTTGCCCTTTAGTATCATGACGGAACCTACCGGTAATGGTATCTTTACTGGCCCTCGGAACTCACCTGAGCCTGCTATCCGGAGGTCGGATCCGAACATGATATTACACTCGTTCGTAAAAGAAACTGTGCGTAAAGGTCTGACAAAGTCGTGGTGATCTATGTGCGGGGGTATGCAGTCACCCTTTTTGTAAATGTTAATGATGCAACTGTTGGGTATGCAATCTGCCGGCAGTACCCTCCACGTTATCATTCTCTTTACCATCCTTTTGATGACTAATGGCATTGGATCCACCTTGCCATGACGGAGTATCCCCGGTGGGTTTCCCTTCCTGTCTTCTCGCAAAGTTGTAAGCAACGATCCACATTGTATTGTACTTCTCCCTTTCCCTGGCATCCATCTCCGGGGTTCCGAGTAAGTGTTTTCTCTTAGGCGGCTCGCTCGACCCATCCTTTTCAAATCCCGGATGCAGTCCACGATTTGTTGTTGTTCGTATTCTGAGAACACGTCTGTATGTAGCTCGAGGCCTTTTAGTATATTGATCCTCCTGCCTCTGATTCTCTCGAAGTATTCAAAAGTTTGCTTCTCAATATTCTGCATTCTTTCTAGCTCGTATTCTGGAATAATCTGCAAATGGCGAGGCCTGGTGACGTATTGTGGGATATATGGCTCAATCCCCTCGCGTTCTCCTGCATACCTCGGCTCCTCGGGGATGGTCTCCGTCGGGACATCCTCCGGGGTTGCTTCGCAACAAGGTTATGCATTGCGGTGGCTTTATCCGGTGGCGTGGTAGCCTTCCTTCTTCCGATCTTCTTGAGATTTCCCTGGTCTCTTCTGTTGTCCTCGGAGCTGGCCTCCTTTCTTCAAGTTCCTGGTGAACCGGTATCCTTGAAGTATATGCACTGGTAGTAGTGATTGTCTCGTCGCGCTGGTCTGCTGCTAGTTTAGTTAACATCTTGCGGATACGGCGATTTTTATTTCTTCGCTGAGTTGCTGTGAGAGTAGCTCTTTGTACTTCCTGAATCTCCGTGGGTGCGGCGCTAACAAGCCCGCCCTCCGCTATAGCGACTACGGACTCGATTCTCTTGTCCTCCTCGCATTTGTTTTCCTTTTCTGTCTGCTGGGTTGGTGGCTTGGGCCACCCACTTTCATTACTGTCTCGGCAGGCGTTCCTCTCGATCAACCGGGACCCGCTCACCTTCCCGTATCGCGGGCCTGCTCGGTGCAAAGTCCGAGTCAATCTCTATTATCGCTCCATCTTTCACCCTCTTTCGTCGAGTGCAAGGCTTACGCCATTTCTAAAGTTCGGGACCAACCGCCCGTTCGACATTTCCTCGCGAAAAGACAAGGAAAAGGATCGGGGTCGTACTAAGAACAAGAACATTAAGAAAATTTTTATTAGAGACGTAGTTTTCTTTTTTCTCTTTTTATTATTCCTTTTGTATTTTTAAATTCAACAGGAATGAAGTGGGAAAAGATCGGGAAAAAGATTTTGATTTGGAAGAGAGAACAAGGAAAACTTTATTATCATGATTTTATTCATTTTAGCACATTTTTTTTATTATTTTTGGGTTCGGACCCAGTCATAAGTAATTACTTCACCCGTGCTTCTAGGGATGAAAAATCCATTCTTTCGAAACATCAGGTAGCGTAATACTTTTTCAAGTATCGTCCGTTGATCGGAAGCATATGTCATTTTCCTTGGCAATTCACTAGCTGGTAGGAGCCTCCTGAGTAGACTGCCTCAACCACAAACGGCCCTTCCCAAGTGGGTTCAAATTTTCCTCCTATCTTGCGGTGTGCAAGGATAGGTCTCTGAGAACGAGAACTAAGTCACCAACTTTGAAGGCTCTTGGGCGGACCGATCTGTCATGGGCTTGAACCATCTTAGCTTGGTATAGTTCTAAATTCCGTTGTGCTCGCAAGTCTTTTCCCTTCCGTGCTTTCCAATTCCTCTAGTCGTAATTTGGCATTCTCTTCTCGTCGTGATTTTGTTTGCAAGCTCGCAATTCTGAGTGAAGGAAGTTGGACCTCTAAGGGTAACACTACCTCGGACCCATACACCAGAGCATAAGGTGTAGCTTGAGTGGGAGTTTTGAAGGTTGTCCGGTAGGCCCATAAGGCTTCTAATAATTTCTCGTGCCAATTTCTCTTATTATCTTCCAAAGTTTTCTTTAAAATTTGAACGAGAGTTTTATTAAAAGCCTCAGCCAGGCCGTTTGCTCTTGGGTAGTAAATTGTTGAATACCGCCAGTCGATTCCGTGTCTCCTGACAAAATTGTTGATTTGCGTGCTTCTGAATGCTGACCCATTATCTGAGATGATCTTGCGACGCACTCCAAAACGGTAGACGACTTGGTTCTTGAAAAACTGTAGCACGTGGTGTGCTTTCACTTCTCTGAGTGGAACTGCCTCTGCCCACTTGGAAAAGTAATCTGTAGCTGCAAGAATGAAGCGATGTCCTTTTGAAGATGGTGGTTCTATCGAACCCACTATATCTGTGCCCCAACATTCAAATGGCCATGACGCAATTGTCGGATGTAGCACATTTGGAGGTTGGTGTAGAACCACTCCGTGCACTTGGCATTGGTGATAGCTCTTGGCGATTTTCATGCAGTCGGTCATCATCGAGGGCTAGTAGTACCCTAGTCTTTTAATTTTCATTTTCATCTTCGGACCCGATTGGTGAGCGCCACAGAGTCCTGAATGCACCTCTTTAACAATTTCATGGGCCTCGGACCCTCTTAGGCACCTTAGCCACATTTGATCGAAAGACCTTCTGTATAACGTGTTATTTATTAATGCATAGGACAGAGTTCTTTTCTTGATTTGATGGGCTAACGACCTATCGTCCGGTAGTTTTCCTGTTTGCGGGTAGTTCATTAATGGCCGTCGCCAATCTTTCGTGTTTTTTGTCACCGTTGTAACTCGATTCTTCTTCTTTTCTCGATTTGTGTAATGTCTCTATATCGAGTCTGTGATAGGACTCGACGTCCGTGAACCGACACTTCCATCGATTCATCTTGCAAGCGTGAAAATTCTTTTGCGAGGCGAGCTAACGCATCTGCTAAAGCATTTTCTTTCTGAGAATTTTGTAGATCGTCACATTCGAATTTGTTCCAACGAGCTTCATGGCATACCGGAAGTATTGTTCGAGTCTTGGTTTTAAAATTCGTCATCTGTCCAGCGATCTGTTGAATGATTAACTGCGAATCCCCGTAGATGTTGATGTTTGTTATCCCCATTTGAATAGTTAATTCCAGTCCTGTTACGAGAGCTTCGTATTCTGCTTCATTGTTTGTACACGGCTTTGTTAAGTGGTAGGAGTATCTTAACATCCCCCGCTCCGGTGTTATAAAGATTAGTCCGATTCTGCCTTCACGGCACTATCACTTGTGATTCTTCGTCTTTGTGTGCCGAAGATGCTCCGTCGAAATATAATTCCCAACATCGATCATCGGGGTCTTCTAAGCTCATTATTTGTTCATCCGGCAAGTCGTCATTGAGAGGAGATTCCGCCGGAAAGGGTGTGCTCGCGAGGAAGTCCGCTAGGACTTGTCCCTTTACGCACGAAGAGGCACGAAAGTTATATCGAATTGCGACAGTATCATCGACCACCCGGCAAGTCCGCGTGAAAGTGTTGGACGGGTCATCAAGTATTGCAATGGATTAAATTTTGAGATCGAGTTGACCTTATGAGAAAGCATGTAGTGCCCGAGCTTTTGAGCGGCGAAGATCGTGGCCAAACGGTGCTTTTCAATTGTGGGATACTTTATTTCCGTCGGAAGTAAACGACGACTTAGGTAGTAAAGAGCATTTTCTTTACCCTCATCATCGACACAGGCTAACGTGGCTCCGAGAGAGTCGTCTAAAGCCACGGTATAAAGTATCAACGGTCTACTCGAGACCGGGGCCGCTAAGACGAGAGGTGTCATTAAATATTGTTTAATGTCCTCGAAGGCCCTCCGGAATTTCTCTTCCCAAATAAATTTGGCGTCCTTTTTAACCAATGCCGAGAAAGGCTGACACCTACCTGACAAGTTTGAGATAAAGCGTCGAAGATATGCCAACTTCCCTTGAAAAGATCGTAGTTGTTTTAAGGTTCTAGGAGGTGGCATTTCTAAGATAGCTTTAATCTTTTCCGGGTCGATTTCAATTCCACGATGTCGGACAACGAATCCTAAGAACTTCTCGGAGGTGACGCCGAAGGTGCATTTTAAGGGATTCATCTTAAGGTTAAATTGTCTTAATCGTTCGAAAACAATTCTCAAATCATACAGGTGGTTTTCTTTTACTTTGCTTTTGATGACCACATCATCCACGTAGCACTCGACTTGATTGTGGATGAGATCATCAAAAATTCTTGTCATCGCTCTCTGGTAGGTTGCTCCTGCGTTCTTCGATCCGAATGGCATCATCGTGTAAGCAATATACTCCGATCGGCGTTCTGAATGTTGTAAGTTTTTCATCTTCTGGAGCCATTTTTATCTGGTTTTATCCTGAAGATCCAACCATGAATGAGAATATTTCATGTGTTGAAGCAATGTCGATCATTAATTTTGGGATCGGTAGAGGGAATTCATCTTTTGGACATGCCTCGTTTAAATCTCTCGAAATCCACACATATTCCGATCCGACCATTCTTCTTTCGATCGGTACCACATTGGCTAACCAAGTCGGGTATTGTTCTTCACAGACAAATTTAGCGTCTATTAGCTTTTTAACTTCAGCTATGACTTGTTGTTCGATTTCTAGACGCATTCTTCTGGAACCTTGTCTGACTGGAACAGCAGTAGGATCCACTCCTAGCTTAGGGACTGCGACCTCTGGAGCTAATCCCGGCATCTCATCGTAGCTCCAAGCAAAACAATCTTTAAATTCCATTAATAACTTGATTATTTCTTTGGAGTTTTCTTTATTGAGTAAGGAGCTAACGAAGGTAGGTCTAGGCTCTTCGCTAGTACCTAAGTTAACTTCTGTTAACTCATCTATTGTAGATTTGATCTCTTCTTCGAACTCTGGTGGAGCGTTTCCAATTTGTAAATCTTCAAGTTCTTTTGTAGCTTCCATGCAGTTTTCATTAGACTAGCAAGTGACAACCAAGTAAAATTCAGTATCGTCAACTGATCCTACTGTGCCGAATCTGAGACCATGCTTTGAATTAGGTGGACGACCGGAGTTATTCCAGAATTTTTCAAAATGTTGTGATTGGCCTTTTGTCCATTGTCGAGGTAAGAAACCACGCTGAATTAAATTTTGAACACAGGGAGAGTACCACTCAACAGGTAATTCCATTAATTCTGATGAAGTAGCATCTTCAAAATGTACATTATTTTCAGTTTTGGAGGAAGGAGCACCGCAGTAGAATTTGATGGGCTTTGCACCGCCGCTACGTACCTCTTTGACCACCATACCCTCGATCTTATTAGAATGGATCGGGGTCAGGGTCATAGTATGTACATAGCGGTTAATTTTCTCGTACATCGATTTATATTCCTCGTTCTTTTCATCTTCGAGAGAGATCTCGAATTGCGGTTTCTTCCGACTTATTGTCGTTGCTTCTTGCTTGATTTCTTTTTCTTCTTTAGAACTCGTCTTCCCAATCAACATTGATGGTTGGTTTTCTTTGTCCAACTGTCCTAACGTCTCTGCCACGACCTCGTCCCCGGCCTCGACCTCGGATGCGAGTTGTGGAGAAACCTTCACCATCTCGCTGTAAGGGAGTGGTGAGTGACTGTTGGACTAGAACTTCAGGCTCTTCGTCATCCCGAACTTCCTTTGCTTCATTCGTTATGGTATCTCTGGAGAAGATTGTTTTCTTCGGGGGTGCGTAATAAGCTGCATCTTCATGGATTCCAATTTCATGTACGGAGAATGATTGTAAGTCACCTTTGATGCACTCGTTCCCCTCCATCGTAGTATTTGATGCACCGATGTAGAGATGATGGTACCATCCGGTTTTCATGTATCCATGGTCGGCCCAAGAGAGCGTTGAATGACGTTTCTGAATCAATTATGTGAAATTTCGCGGTTGTCTTTGCTAAGTCACCGGTCTTCATTAGCAGTGTTATTGATCCGAGGGCTCTTTCTCCTTTCTGGTTGAATCCTCTTAATAACATTTGGTCCGCTTCGAGCTCGCGAGCATCAATTTCCAAGTATGCTAGCGTTTGAAGATTCATTATGTTGATTGATGCTCCTGGATCCACCAATACTCTGGAGAGTGTAAACTTCCCAATTGTAACTCAAATGTACAACGGTCGGTTGTGGTCTCGCTCGTCCCAAGTAGTAGGTCATTGTCCGTGAAGGTAACACCTCGTCGTTCCTTTAACGAGCAAACCTCATCTAAGGAATCTTCGGTCATTTGAGCTAAGCAAATTTCCGGATCAAGTAAGGCCTCGATCGGAGCTTCTCTCATCTCCTTTGATAAGATGAGAGCGTTGTAGATGCTCGGCTTGGCTGGTAGTTTCCTAAGATGGGCTAGCACGTTGTAGTCCACTTTATTTTCATGTGTCTCGATTTCTTCCCGAATGGGTATTTCTTCGCCGGGGTTGGTTCTTCCCGAACAACCACTCGCTTTCCTTTGTCCTTCGGACCCATTCTCGGAGGTAGAACTCTTCCACTTCTTAAGTTGACTTCGTGATTTCTTCGAATCTAGTATTGAGTTTGCTGGTGTCTCCTTCTGAATCAGAATGACAGTTTCTTCTGGATTAGCTTTGGAGTCTGAAGGCACTAACTCTATTGTGACTGGAGCTCCTCGAAACTCGCAAATAGATTAGTTGCTTGTTGAACTCTCGTAGCCTTCTTGGTGGATGTCTTCTTTATCATTATGATCGTCGAGATTGTGTATGATTTGAGAATTGTTATTTGTATCAGAATCGACGTCCGGATTATGTTGGTTGTCGCTAGTTACGTAATCGTTAGAAACAGTCAAAACGTATCCAACGCCATAACCCTCATCATTATAAGATCCCACCGGAGTGAGCAAATAATCATACAGAATCAGAGGTTCGAGGGATTTCTCCCCTGAATCAGAAACAACTATCCTAGGATAAGCAGCCCCTAGTCTAGCCTCAGGAGCCTCGATCTTCTCTTCTTCATCAATTTTCTTCTTTTCTTCAATTGTCTCTTGTTGGGGTGGTTCTTCTATCGCAAGTGATAGTGCCGACTTGACAGGTTTCGAACTCTGAATTGAAGCTCGCACCGAAGTGGTTTGGATGCGATCTAAAATCTTCTTCGAAGACTTTGTCCAAGCGGTAGTCCATCCATCATCAGTCGCATAGGGATCTATCGGAACAATGAGATCCGTCGAGATAACATTGACGGAACCTCCTTTCTGGGGTTCCTTCATGTATTCCTTCGGGATTGTTATGTTCCTTTTCGAAGATTGTCGTTGAGCCAACTTTTGAAGATAATACAATCTTCTATCTTGTGCCCGAGCATCCGGTGGTAAGGGAAAAAGTTGGGATCACCTTTCTTGTCGGCTTCTTCTGGTCTCTTAGGCTCTGGCAGTTGGAAATCTGGAGTCTTCATCAGACTGCAGAACATTTTTGGCACTGCCTCATTCTTGAATGGATACTCCCTGCTCAGAAGTTCCCTTAACCTACGTTGTGGATGAGGTGGTTGTTCATACTGTTGAGATGACTGATAGCTGGGTCGGGGTTGCTGGTAATTCTGTTGAGGTTGCTGATAAATTCTGTCGCGGCCGTTACAGCGGTATTTGTATTGGCTGCTTGCCTTTATCGACTGCTGCGACGATTCCGGACTTCTTTTCAAAAGTTTTCATGGGCTTCTGTTTGTCTGTTTTGTCGATGAAACTTAGTTGATTCGCCTCCTCTTGCAAGCTTCCGGCCTTGCTTAACAACTTCTTGAAAGTCTTAATAGTAAATCCCTTAAGGAGAAGTGCTATCGGGCCATGAATGCTCTTAAGTAAAATGCTCATTGCATGCTGTTCTTGTAGCTGTGGCTCACACTTCATACTTAGATTCCTCCATCGAAGTATGTAGTCCACCAAAGTTTCGTTCGGCTTCTGCTTCTCTAACACTAAATCACCTATAGTGATGTGGTGCTGAGCTCCGGCAAATCGCTTGATGAAGAGGTTCTCTAATTCTGAAAATGTCTTCACCGAACCATTTGGTAATTCCGCATACCAATCAAAGGCAATCCCTGATAGGCTGTTGACAAATTTTTGGAAGAGTAAAGCATCACTTCCGCCGGCATTGCAACAACTGGCACGAAAATGTACAACATGCTGCCGAGGGTTTCCAGTTCCATCAAAGGTCTTGAACAGAGGTGGTACGAAGCCTTTCGATATTGCACAGCGTCGAATTCTTTGGGGTAAGGTCTACCCGTCCGAATGGATGTCCCGCTCTTTGATTGTGCCAAGGCTTCTCGCACCTGTTGTTCCACCATGCTCTTGATATCCTTTTCCGGAATCATGCTTTGTATTGCATCCTTTTTTAACTGATCATCCCCGTTGACGGATGTAATCTCCTTTCCTCCGTCTACAATGTGAATAACTTCTGGGGCTTTTCTCTTTGGGGTTGAACTCGACTGCGGAGAGTGGCTAGGGCTACGCCCATCTCTTCTATCCTCTTTGCCATTTGGGAGATCGTATCATATTTCTCTTGAAGCTGTATCCTCATCACTTCCGGCTCCTCTCTTTCTACGGTACGCAAGAAGACCTTGTGAAGCTGACGAAGCTCGTGTTTCAACCATGTTAATTTTTGCATATTCATCATCCATGAACTCTGACGAGTCGACTTCATCTCCGAATTTTTCTTCTCTTTCTCTTGCTAATCACTGAATATCAGTTCTTAGCTTTTCCATAGCATCTTCTAGTGGTCTTTTCCGTACATCCTTGCAGTTGTCATGCGATAGCTGTCGGGTTTTCTTCTCATGAGTCCCCATCATTGCGGTAGCGCTTTCTTCGGACTCAAGTCTCCTGACGAGACTTTCCTTCTCAGGTTGTTGTTTTAAGCTTAATTGTCCGGTAGTGGGACGCCATATCCTTCTAGCAGCGAAGGTCTAGGACCGGATGGTCTGTCGGCCAAATGCTTGGAAGGTGGTATCCTCCCTAATTTGTAGTCCTGAAACAACGACAGGTGGACTAGCTTTCATTTTCTTATTTGGCTTTTCTGCAGCGATAGCAGGTTCTACTCGCGGCCCAAGACGAGATTTGGCCGGCACCCGCCCTATCCTTCTTAAAATCTCTGATACAAGGCATTTTTCTTTCTTTGCTAACTTCTCTATCAGGGTCTGCAGTCGAGCAAATGGCGTAATTCTAGCCCTTTTCTTACGGCCGTCGTTGTAATATGCGGGGCCGAGGCAATGCGAAGCAATCTTGCGGACGTTTTCCTCGTCTTCGGCGGCGAGAGGGGATGGAACCTACTTCCTCCCAAAAGTGGTATGTATTCAGGCAGCGGTGTATACTCGGGTAGTTCTGGGATTTCCTCCAGGAAAGCAACTTCAGCAGCTCTGGCTTCTCTAGCAATCCTTCTACTTCTGTTCCTCCTCTAAGTCCGTGTCAGTGGTGGAATCCTCAAGCTGGACCCGATCTCGAAAATAGAAGGTCTCACAGGAAGATCTGTACCCTCCACAGGTTCATTACAGTTCTGAATTTCCTTCCCCTTTAGTCTGGCAGAAGTCGGGGTAGGTGCAGAGACAACTAGACTGGTGGGAGTAGCAACAACAGTCCTTCTGCGAACAACAGTACTCCTCTCAGTTGGAATCTTTTGCAGAGGAGGGAATTCATGAGTTGACTTGAGGTTAAACTCAATCAAAGACTTCTCAGTTTCCGGTACTTTGCTTGTGAGTGAAAAGAGAGTGACATCGGGGATTTTGATGTCGGTGTCCCCGAATCCTTGTCCGAATCGAATGATTCAATTATTAGGCGCTTCGTCCTTGAAAACGACCGAGGTCCGAGTCCGTTGACGAAGGAGAAGATCAGCTTTGGGGCTTCCATTTCTGCAGGGCAGATTCCAAGTGTTAGCCCCCGAATCGTGCTTCCTCTTGTCGTAAAACTTATGACGAAAAAGAAATAGTCCGAACACATTTCCGTTTATCTTAATGTATTTGTGGTATTAAAAGAAAATTTATTTAGATAATTGTTTTTCAAAAAGATTTGTTCGTTAGGACGGAGAATTATTAAAAGGAGAGTTGTAGGAAGGGTAAAGGAATTGATTAGGAACTGGAAAAGGAAGAGAAAGTCTTGTAGAAACTTCTCGACCCACAAGACTGCTCCTAAACTAATACCTATTGGGGGTCCACCCCACCTCAGAAATGAGGTAAAAGGATTTTGGAACCTCTCTATTTAGGGGTGTCTAAACAGTGGCTCCTAAATCCGAGAGAATGTTGGCTATACTTGTTCAAGGTAGAAATGAACATAGTATTCCAACGGAAAAAAGGGTAGTTTGATCAACTAGGGACATGAATACACTACCGATTTTTGAAAGCAGAACTATCTGATTAAAAATGGAGAGAGGAATTCTTCCCCAGTGGAGTCGCCAGAAATTTGTCGGCTATTTTTAGGTTGTGTCGTTTAATTTTTTTTAAAAAGGGGTCGCCCACAAAAATTGTCGGCGAATTTTAATTTAATTTACATATATATATAATTTGGAAAGTAGTGTTTTGATTTTGAAAATAATTTTAAAAATTTTAAGATATGAAATCAAACTGATCTCACATCTCAAATAGTTTATATAAACGAGCGCCGCACCACAAACCGCGTGTCTATTCCGAAGAATAGACACACTGTTTGATGGTGGGGCTCGATTAAATAAACTAGAAGGTTTGTGACATCCGTTTGGTCTGCGAAACCATTTTATTTGCCGACAAGTTCCCCTGCTTAATATGAAAGCACTAGACAGGGTTTATATTACTCAGGTTCTTAAAATTCCCTATAAGGGCAAGCCCCTATAGTTAATTACATCTTAAGTGACGGGAATCACCTAAGAAAACTCTCGATAATAATTAGTAGTTCCGCTCTCAAGAATTTCAAAGTTTAAGTTTTCAAGGGATTGAATTTTAGAATTTCAATAGGGAATGGATCAAATTTGGAACATTTTATTTTGGGAATCCAAAGGAAGAAAGGTAGGAGAAATCACAGATTCGAAGCAAACTTCGGTAATTTCCCGACTATCCTATTGTTTGGCTTGAATTTAGGAAGACCCTAATGTTTATTTAATGTTTTGATCTTGCCAATTTTTAATTAATTAGGACTTATATTCGTATGATGTGATCACACAAATAGCCTCGAAGATGTGAGGGTTTATGTCGTATCAGACGACTACCTCGAAATCCTAAGACCGGTTAGGGCTTAATTTGCAATGCAAATGCCTAACAAATGGTCGAGGATTTATGTTGCACTAGGCAAACTACCTCGAAGTCCTATGGTTTAGTTATTTAAATCTAAGAAATGTTTTGCTGAAGTAGACTCAGGTTTTGCTGATGACGATGGCCGTGCTGCCCACTATGCTCCGAGCTCCTTGTTGTTGTAGAGGGTTTAGTTTTAGAAGTCATAAATCAGGAGATGAGAGAAGTGTTCGAGTTTAGAGAAGGTCTTAGTTTCCAAGTGTTTTTATGTTTTAATTAAAACAAATCTTAAAGTTAATTATAACAACACCGGTTAAGATCCAACGGTTCCATCCTTCCGGCATCGTTATTTTTATCGGATTCACTTAGTCCAGAAGAATTTCTAAACTCAACTAATTGAGTTCCACACTTTCATTTAGACCGTGGGAAATCCCGTTAGCAACACGTAGGTTACATCATCCGAGGTATTCCCGATCATCCAACAAGACGTTTTGATTTAGTTGTAGTTGTAGTTTTGTTGTTCTGTTTGTGATTAAATTTTGAGTTGTTTTATATTTTGAAATGTTGTGGCAGTGAATTTTATCTTGTAATGACTTTTAATTTAGTTTTGGTTTTAGTTTTAGGGACTATCCTAAAGGTGTGGGTTTTCATGCAATAGTTGTTTATCATGCAAGAAAAGTAAGTGCGATGCGATTAAGTAAATTGCAATAAAGTAAATTGCAATAAAATAAAAGTGTACCTCGAGGGTCTTCCCGTCATCCCAAGC
This sequence comes from Papilionanthe hookeriana x Papilionanthe teres, assembly GCA_022702705.1. NCBI lineage: Eukaryota > Viridiplantae > Streptophyta > Magnoliopsida > Asparagales > Orchidaceae > Papilionanthe > Papilionanthe hookeriana x Papilionanthe teres. Next base: position 75,971,657 of record CM040421.1, read on the forward strand.
TGCACTTAAAACACAATTTAGAATATTTAAGCATTTAAAGCAAGTTCCTAGGTAAAGCTAAGGGAAGGGTTATGGTTTTCTACCAAGGTCCTAATCCTATAGCTAGTCACCACCTATGACGTCTAGGTTCTTGTGTTTTGGTTTAAGGACGATTTTCTTCATCAAAGAACAATTAAGTTCAATTGTTCTTAAAAATATCCTATCATATTGAGGAAGTGCTTAAGACGAGTCTTAAACATCTTTTCAATACCTCTAGGATTGTTTTAAGTCCAAGAGAATTTAATTATACAAATGAATTAATCATCCAGGAGTTCAAGTTTTGTTATCTTGCTCGATGAACTAGGACATTTGAATATCCTATGAGTGAAGTAACACTTCACTTAACACTCCGTTTAGGAGTTATGACAACAAGAGCTTTTGAGGGCAAATTGATGTTCAAGTGATTTGTGATTTGATTAAATTTTAATTAATGGGTTTAAGTTTGGAATAGTGTTCAAGTTGTTTTAGATTTATTTTGAATTCTTTATGTCTTAGGTGATGTTATATTTAATTCAATTTAATTTAATTTTAATTTAATTTAATTTAGTTTAGTTTTAATTTTAATTTAATTTTATTTTTTTTAATTTAATATGTTTTAATTTAATTTAATTTAATTTAATTTAATGTGATTTAATTTAATTTAATTTAATTTAATTTAATTTTAATTTTAATTTAATTTAATTTAATTTAGTTTAAATTTTAATTTAATTAAAATTTTAATTTAACTTTATGCTTTAAGGATGATTTAATTTTAATTGTTAAATTATTAATTTAATTGAAATTTTAAAAGGATTTAATTTAAATTTTTTAACTTTAATTTAATTTAATGATTAAGTCTTTTAGCATTTTAAATCTTGAATTTGGATTATCATTTTAATTAGGAATTAAATATTATTGAGGTGATTAATTTAGGGATTCTTGAATTAAAGAATAAATTTCTTCCTAATAATATCCCTATTTTAAAAATTCCAATTTTTCATTATTTTTCCAAATTTAATTAATTATTTAATTAAGGTTTATTTTAATTATTTTAAAATTGTTTGGTAGGTTTCTACCCTTTAATTGCCTAAGTTTCAAACATCCAAAATCAACTTAGTATCAAATATTTTACCCACCCTTTTAATTAAACCTAAAATTTTTAATTATAGGTTAAAATTTTAATTACCATTTTGCCCTTTAAACTTACTAATTTCATAACTCACTAAATTGAGCTTAAATGAATTTGAAACTTTTATGTGACTTCACCCATATATCAATCAAGACATTAGAGGAGAAAATGTGAATTTCTGTATTTAATTTATTTATGTAATTATTTTTGGTGGAAAATAGGGATTTTCAAGGAAAATTCGATAACATGACTAAGGGAAAGTTTCTATCCCTAAGAAAATTATGGTACATTCCTAATGACCAGAGGACCACTTGGACCAATTTTGGTGATTTTTTGAATTATATTTTCTTTATTATAATTATTTTTAGTTTTGGAGTATTAATTAATTTAAAAATAAAATAAAGGTTGAAAAATGAATTTTAGATTTTTCAAAAATCTCTCTGATATCAAGGAAACCAGAGAACCAATTTTTACAATTTTCCGATTTCTCTTTGATTTATTAGAATTATTCAAGTGGAAATGCTAGAAAATACATTTTTTAATTTTAAAATTACCTTAGGGCTTTAAAATTTAATATCTCATCATAGAGAATTAAGAAAAATATGGGGTTTGTTCCTAAGTGATTAAAATTAAAAATCTGACATTTTGGTGAATTTTATTATTTTTGTGATTTTTATATTTTTTTAATTATTAAAAATATTAAAATAATGCAAAAAATCAGCTTTTTTGGAAAATTGTAATTTTAATTTTCATAAATTCCCCTGATATCAGAGAGGCTCAAAAACCAATTTGGTGAATTTTTTAAAAGTATTTTGAAAGTTATGAATTTTTGAAGTTTAAGTTTGGCTAAATGGCTTAATCAACCCATTTGATAGGGCTAACCAAGTTCAATTGACTTCAAACTTTTATGGTGAGTTCCTCTAATCCTAAAGGTCAGTGGAGAATTGATTCAAAGTCAATTTGATGTATGATTAGCTCTAATTAATTAAAGCTCCATTTTGGGTGTTTAAGCCAATTAAGGTTATTCCAAGTGAGTTAACTCAAAAACTATTTTCCCTAGGGTCCTCTGGTCATAAGAAACATCACCAAATTTTCCTTGAATTTATTTCACAACATGATAATTATTGGAATTAAAATACTCGTAATAGTGACCTAGAATTGAAAAATCAATAACTCTTCATAGGATGGCCTCGACTTTGGAAAATTCGTGGAATGTCCCCAAATTCATAGGCTTCAAAAGTCCTATGGTCTCATGCCATGGTGAATTGTATACATGCATGGAGAATTGAAAATATACAGAGAGTAAATAAATTATTAAAAATCAAATATTCAATGAAATTAAATTATTTCTTTTCCACATTATTCTCCTCTATTCACTGAGCAAGAGGGTATTTTTATTTTATTTTTAGGATTTTCCTACACAAAGTTATGAATTTTCTAAGTTCTGGTAATTAAATAAATAAGAAAAATCCCTATTTTCTTACTTATCCACGCGGCGCCACGCCATCCTCGGCAGCTTCGAAAGACCACGCGGCGCGCTCTGATTCGGCGCCGCCATCCGACTCAGCGCTCCAGGGGCCCGCGGTTCATGTACCATCGCACTGTCCTGCTCGATCCAGACCGTCTGCTCGATACACGCTCGATCCGACGGCTCCCAGTCATCGTCTACGACTGGTGTACACCCGTTACCGTCAACCTTCTAACCCTAATTTCTCACTCGATTCTCAACGGATTTTTGTGTTCTTATGTTCTATGGATTCGTCTTGAAGAGACGAACACATCCAAATGGTAAACATGCATTGAAATTGATTCAAATTAAATGGAGAATCTCTGTAAGCTCAGGAAGAAGAGTGAGTCCATACCTTTGCTCAGAGAAGTGAAGCTTCGATCTGAGAGTTGTGTCACCTTTGATTGGGTCCAAGCAAGCTCCAGATGAAGTCCCTTGGACTAGTGAATTGTTCAGGTGTGATTTCGACCACAGCCGATTACAAAGCTTGGAGTCTGGAAAAGATGGGTGGCCTGGAGAGGGGACTTTCACTGGGGAACTCCTTCTCTTGGTCTTGTGCAGGTGTGGGTGAGTTTAATTTGACTTTGGTGGAGGATTTGGGAGTGTCATATTCTGGCCTGAGAATTGAGCTCCAAAATTGAGCTCAATTAATGGGGATTAGGGCAAGAGAACAGTGGGGATCAAATGCTCTAAGTGTGGGGGAGAGTCTGGAGTGATTTTGGCAGAGTTTCCTTAAGGTTGGTTCAGCACCTCCCATGGTTGAGAGGAGGTGGTGTTTAAATAGGAGAGGGTGGAGGGCCTCCCAGGGGGGTTTAAGGCTTGGGATCAGCTGCTCCATGTAAGAGAAGAAAGGCCATGCTATCCAATTGGGCTGGGACACTTCAGCAAGGGGGAATTTCAATGTTGGCTCACATGTGAGCTTTCGGCCATGGTGTTTTCCGGTGGCTCGGTGGTCGGCCGGCCAGGCATGGGTCACCCTCGTGTTCGAGTGGGTCGTGGCTTGGGGTTTAGTGCAGTCAATTGGCCATTGACATGTGTAAAGGAGTTTGATTTAAATGGAATGGGAGAAGGTTCATTTTGGCTTCAAATTGGTCAACCCATGCATTTGGGCTAGGTTCACCATCCAAGGCTTGACCTTGGGCTGAGGGAGAATCATTTGGGTCAGCTGAATTGGGGTAGTGAAGTCCCCATCCATGGTGAGGTGGCTAAGCATGGTATAGTGTGTGACATGCTTAAGGTAAAAAAAGGTTTAAGGGAGGTTTAAGAAAGAACCCCCTCTTCTTGCCATAAATGGACTAATGACAAGTCAAATACCCCATGGCTTCATGTGGCTTGAGAATGGCTTGTTCATGGCTTGCCTATGGCTTAGGATAAAGCTTGGTCAATTTCATGGAAGTAGAATTTAGGAATTTTGGTATTTTGGTGGAGAATTTTCATGAAGCTTGAGTTGGAATGGTTTAATGATGACTTTGAAACTTAGGGGTGATTTTGATTAAATGGATGATATGGAGAAATGTCATGTGGGCTTTAGATTGATAACTTGGGCTTTTGAAATGGTCTTAGGTGGGCTTTTAAAGTGGTTTAAGGAAGTGGGCCTTTAGGTTAGAAAATGGGCTTTTGAATAGAAAAATTTGCAATGGGCCATGCCAAATAAATGTTGAGTTTTGTCTAAGGATGTGTCATGATTGATTTGAAACAAGTTTGGAGTGATTTGGGTTTGAATTGGGTTGGATTTGGGTTCATTTGGTACATGGGCCAATGTAGGTTAAATTGGGCTAATTTGGGCCAATGTTGGGCTAGGGTTGAAATTGATATAAAATTAATGTTGGGAAATGTTTATGGGAGTGTTTCAAAGAGGTTTCAACTTTTGTTGGGGTTGGATTTTGGGGTTTGGGTCTATTTGGGTTAAGTTTGGGTTTAGGTCAAAATTGGGCTTTTTGGTTTTGGGTTGAATTTGAGTGGGGTTTGGGTCTACATTTTGGGCAAATTATGTTAGTGTTTTGTTTGTGGGGATGTTAGGGAAGGTTTAGAAAAGATTTGGGGTTAATTGGAGTTGAATTGGGTTAGTTTGGGCTAAGTTTGGGTCATGGGTCCAAATTGGGCTTTAAGGTCAAAAGTGAAATATGATTCAAATGTCAATCAAATTGGGCTTGTATTTGGTCTAGATTGGTGTTGTGGATGTTGAATTGAAGTTTAGAATTGAATTGGACCAGAATTTGGGTCATTGGGTAGGTTTGGTTTGACATTGGGTTCACTTTGGGTTAAAATGGGTCAAATTGGAGATTTTGACAAAAGTGGGGTAAATTGACAAAATTGGCCCATGGTGTAGTTGAACAAAATGAAATTAGGAATATTTGGGATTTTTTGGAATTTTCTGGGAATTTTCTAAATTTTTGGATTTTTGGGTCAAGAGGGCCATTTTGGTAATTTGGAGGGTATTGGGGGGTATTTTTGGAATTTTGAGTATTTTGGGTAAAAATGGTCAATTTGAGTGGTGGGAGAATGTTTGAGATTGATTTTGAGGAATTTGGGTGATTTTGGAGAATTTTGAAAATTTTGGGTAATTTCAAGGGTTTTTGGGTAGGCTAGGCGGGTCTCGGGTCCCGGGTGTCAAAAATTGAAAATTTGGAAAATTGAAGATTGAGTGAATGTAAGTGGAATGAAATCATGTTGGTTGAGCCATGAAGCCATATCAAGCCCACATGAGCCATGAAGGGACTCATTTGAGGCATTCACTATGTTGTTCCTAACCTTCTTAGCCAAGGGTTAGGGGTTAAGGACCATCCATGCGAATCACCTTCATGAGTCGGAGGTCAAGTTGGGTATGGGTGTGGTTTTAGGAGGTGTGTGAAAGTGTAGTGTATAAGTGTAGTGTGTGTGTAAGTCAGCCCTTCACTGCACCAGTGCCACCTAGTGAGCGGTCCTAAGGCCAAAGAGTCCTATAGGAACTCATCCTTTAAACTTCCACATTTGATTTCAACCCTCTAGGTGATTAGGGGTCTACAATCAAGTTTGTGGAGTTTCCAGGGAGTTAAGAAGTGTTTTGAATTTCTAGGTGGTGGGTCCCAATTCTAATCCTCTAGGATAGTCAAAGGAAAAGCCTAAGGCTAGATCCTAAGTACTAAAAAGAAGAAGAGAAGACCTCATCAAAAATGAGGTCAACATAGGCCTTCTGCTGTATGAAAGATGGTGTGGTAACCTGTTATTACCGATCCGAGACCAACACAATAGCCTGAGAAGAAAAGCCTCGTCAAAGAGCCTGAATCAGAAGAAAGTGCTACTGCAATAAAAGAAACTCCCGAAAAAGAAGTTCAAAAGTCGTCACACGACAACCACGATACCGTCTGGAAGAGACCCCTCGAGGATGCTATAAGAAAGCTAAGGACGGATATCCTACGGTTGGCAAAAGAAAGAGGGAAAAAGTTGGAAAATGAAGTTGATTCATCAGATTTCATGGATGAGGAGTATGCTGAGATCAACATGGTTGAAACACGAGCATCATTAGCATCGCAAGGTGCTCCGATAGCTGCGGAAAGAGATGAACCGGAAGTGATGAGAGCACAGCTTCGGGAAAGAGATGACACAATTTCCCAGATGGCAAAGAGGATGGAAGAGATGGCTGCTGCTTTAGCCACTCTCCAAAGTCAAGTACAACCTCAGAAAGAAACACCCCCAGATTGCAGATGGAGGAAAAGAAATCACATCCTTCAACGGAGACGAGCAACCAAAGAAGGATTTTGCACCGAGCATGATTCTCGAAAAGGACATTAAAAACATGGTAGAACAGCAGGTGCGAGAAGCTTTAGCACAATCCAAGAGTGGAGCATCTATTCAGATGGGTAGACCTTACCCCCCGAAGAGTTTGATGCAGTCTAATACCCGAAAGGCTTCGTACCACCTCTGTTTATGACTTTTGATGGAACGGGAAACCCCCGGCAGCATGTCGCACATTTTCGTGCTAGTTGTTGCAATGCCTGTGGTAGTGACGCTTTACTCTTCCGTCAGTTCGTCAGCAGTTTGTCAGGGATCGCCTTTGACTGGTACACAGAATTGCCAAATGGTTTGGTTAAAACCTTTGTAGAGTTAGAAAACATTTTCGTTAAGCGGTTTGCCGGGGCTCAGCACCACATCACCATCGATGATCTAGTGGTGGAACACCAGAAACCGAACGAGACTTTAGTGGATTACATACTTCGATGGAGGAACTTAAGCATGAAGTGTGAACCACAGCTTCAGGAACAACATGCAGTCGGCATCTTTCTTAAAAGTATCCATGGCCCGATAGCACTTCTTCTTAAAGGATTTACAATCAAGACTTTCGAAAAGCTGCTTAGCAAGGCTGGGAGCTTGCAAGAGGAAGCAAAACAAGCTAAGTTTCGTGGACAAGAATGATAAGAAGAAGCCCGTGAAAACATTCAAAAAGAAATTCAGAATTGTCGCGGCAGTCGATAAGGGCAAGCAGCCAGTACAGATACAGCCAGAGCGGCCACAGCCTAGCTATCAACCACCGCAACGTTCCTACCAACAACCTCAGCATGGGTTATCAAAAGCCTCGACCGGGCTATCAGTCGCCTCAGCATTATGAACAACTGCCTCATCCACAGCATACCCTGAAAGATTTTCTGAACAAGGAATATCCATTCAAAACTGAAGCAGTAGCGAAAATGTTCCGCACTTTAATGAAGACACCAGATTTTCAGCTACTAGAGCCCAAAAGGTCAGAAGAAGTCAATAAGAAAGATCATCCAAACTATTGCCCTTACCACCGGATGCTCGGGCATAAGATAGAGGATTGCATCACTTTCAAGAGTTGGCTTGACAACGATCTCCGGAAAGGGAACATAACAATCCTGAAGGAATACATGAAGGAAACCCAGAAGGGAGGTTCCGTCAATGTTATTTCAATGGATCCCATTGTTTCGATAGACCCCTACACAACCCAGGATTGATGGAGTACCATCTAGACAAAGTCTTCAAAAAAAATCTTAGATCACATCCAAAACACTTCGGTGCGTGCTTTAACTCAAAGTTTGAAACCTGCCAAGCCGGCACTATCACTTACGATTGAAGAACCGCCCCAGAAGGAAAAGAAGATAGTAGAATAGAAGAAAATCGAGGCTCCAAAGAGTAGACTAGGGGCTGCTTATCCTAGGATGGTTGTTTCCGATTCGAGGGAGAAATCCCTCGAACCTCTGACTCTGTATGATTATTTGCTCGCCCCGGCAGGATCTTATAATGATAAGAGTTTTAGCGTTGGCTACGTTTTGACTGTTTCTAACGATTACGTAACTAACGAAAACCAACCTAATCCGGATCTCAATTCCGATATAAATAATGATTCTAAAATCATACTAAACCTCGATGACCACGACGAAGAAGAAGACGTTCACAAGGATGGCTACGAAAGCTCAACAAGCAACGAGTCTATTTGTGAATTTCGAGGAGCTCCGATCGCGATAGAATTGGAGTTATCAGATTCCGAAGCAACGCCAGAAGAGCCAATCATTCCAATTCAAGAGGATACACCGGCAGATTCAACACCAAATTCAGAAGAAATAATTGAAGTCAATCTAAGAAGTGGAAAAGTTCTACCCCAAAAATGGGTCCAAAGGATAAAGGAAAGCAGGTGGTTGCTCAGGAAGAGCCAACCCCAGCAGAGGAACTGCCCATTCGGGAAAAAAATGAAGAACATGGTAATAAAGTGGACTATAACATGCTAGCCCATCTTAGGAAGCTACCAGCCAAACTAAGCATATACGACGTTCTGATCCTGTCAAAGGAGATGAGAGAAGCTCTGATCAAGGCTCTACTTGATCCAGAGATTTGTTTAGCTCAAATGGCCGGTAATTCCTTCAACGAGGTTTGCTCGTTAAAAGATCAGCGAGGTGTTACCTTCACGAACAATGATCTATTACTGGAAACAGCTGATCACAACCGACCGTTGTACATTTCAGTCACTATTGGAAAGTTTACGCTCTCCTGAGTGTTGGTTGACCCGGGAGCATCAATCAACATAATGAGCCTTCAAACGTTAGCATATTTGGAAAATGATGCTCGCGACCCCGAAGCAGACGAGATGTTATTAAGAGGGTTCAATCAGAAAGGAGAAATAGCTCTTGGATCGATAACACTATTAATGAAGACCGATGATTTAGCAAAGACAACCGCAAAATTCCACATAATTGATTTTGAAACATCGTTCAACGCTCTACTGGGTCGGCCATGGATCCATGAAAACCGGATGGTACCGTCATCTCTGCACCAGTGCATAAAGTATTACGATGGAGGAGAACAGTGTATCAAAGGTGACTTGCAACCATTCTCCGTACACGAGATCGGAATTCATGAAGATGCAGCCTACTACGCGCCTCCGAAGAAAACAATCTTTTCCAAAAATGTTGTACCAAATGAAGCAAAAGAAGTTCAAGACAATAAAGAACCAGAGATTCTAGTTCAACAGTTACTCACCACTCCCTTACGGCGAGATGGTTAAGGTTTCTCCAGAACTCGCACCCGAGGTCGAGGCCGGGGACGAGGTCATGGAAGAGACGTTGGAACAGTTGGACAAAAGAAACCATTCATCGACGTTGATTGGGAGACCAATTCCGAAGAAGAAGAAGTCAAGAAAGAAGCAGCAACAGTAAATCAAAAGAAACCCCAGTTAAAGATTTCTTTCGAAGATGAAAAGAATGATGAATACAAATCAATGTACGAGAAGATTAACCATTATGTACATACTATGACCCTGACCCCGATCCATTCTAATAAGATCGAGGGTATGGTGGTCAAGGAAGTGCATGGTGGTGGTGCTAAGCCAATCAAGTTCTACCGTGGTGCTTCTTCTTCAAATACTGAAAAAGATGTACAATTTGAAGATGTTACTTCTTCTGAATTAATGGAATTGTCTTTTGAGTGGTACTCTCATTGTGTTCAAAATTTAATTCAACGTGGCGTCTTACCTCGACGATGGACAAAAGGTCAATCACAACATTTTGAAAAATTATGAAATAATGCCAGTCGGCCTCCCAATTCAAAACATGGTCTCGAATTCGACACGGTAGGGTTTGTTGACGATACAAGATTTTTCTTAGTTGTCACTTGCGAGCCTAATGAAGACTACTTGGAAGTCTCAGAAGATCTCGAAGATCTACCAATCGGAGATGCTCTGCTAGAATTTAAAGAAGAAATTAAATCTACAATAGATGAGTTAATGGAAGTTAACTTAGGTACTAGCGAAGAGCCTAGGCCGACCTTTGTTAGCTCCTTACTCAATAAAGAAGACTCCAAAGAGATGATCAAGCCACTAATGGAATTCGAGGACTATTTTGCTTGGAGTTATGATGAAATGCCAATATTAGCTCCAGAAGTCGCAGTTCACAAATTAGGAGTGGATCCCACTGCCATTCCAGTTAGACAAGCTCCGAGAAGAATGCGTCTAGAGATTGAACAACAAGTTATAGTTGAAGTTAAAAAGCTATTAGACGCTAAATTTTTCCGTGAGGAACAATATCCAACTTGGTTAGCCAATATGGTACCAGTCAGAAAGAAGAATGGTCAGATCAAAATCTGTGTAGACTTCAGAGATTTAAATAAAGCATGTCGAAAGGATGAATTCCCGCTACCAATTCCATAATTGATGATCGACATTGCTTCAACACATGAAGTCTTCTCATTCATGGATGGATCTTCGGGATACAACCAGATAAAGATGGCACTAGAAGATGAAAAGCTTACAGCCTTCAGAACGCCGATCGGGGTATACTGCTACACAATGATGTCGTTTGGATTAAAGAACGCAGGAGCAACTTATCAAAGAGCAATGACGAGGATTTTTTATGATCTCATTCACAACCAAGTCGAGTGCTACGTAGATGATGTGGTCATCAAAAGCAAACTAAAAGAAGATCACTTGTATGATTTGAGAATTGTTTTCGAGCGATTAAGACGATATAATATTAAGATGAATCCCTTGAAATGCGCCTTTGGCGTCACCTCTGGGAAATTCTTAGGATTTGTTGTTCGACATCGTGGAATTGAAATCGATCCGGAGAAGATTAAAGTTATCGTAGAAATTCCACCTCCTAAAACCTTGAAACAACTACGGTCCTTTCAAGGAAAATTGGCATATCTTCGACGCTTTATCTCGAATTTGTCAGGAAGGTGTCAGCCTTTTTCTGCTTTGGTTAAGAAGGATGCCAAGTTTACTTGGGACTCCAAATGTCAACGTGCCTTTGAGGACATTAAGCAATATTTAATGACACCTCCTGTCTTAGCAGCCCCAGTCTCGGGTAGACCGTTGATACTTTATACCGCAAGTTTAGACGACTCTCTCGGAGCCCTGTTAGCCTAGGTCAATGACGAGGGAAAATAAAACGTGCTCTATTACCTAAGCCGTCGTCTAATTCCGATGGAAGTAAAGTATCATCCTATTGAGAAGCACTGTTTGGCTCTGATCTTCGCCGCACATAAGCTCAGGCACTACATGCTTTCTCATAAGGTCAACCTTATTTTGAAGTTTAATCCGTTGCAATATTTGATGACCCGACCAACTCTTTCCGGCAGACTTGCCAGGTGGTCAATGATACTATTGCAATTCGATATAACTTTCGTTCCTATTCGTGCCGTAAAGGGACAAGTCCTAGCAGACTTCCTCGCATTACACCCTTTACCGGCAGAATTGCCTCTCAACGACGACTTGCCAGACGAGCAGATAATGAGCCTAGAAGACCCCGATGATCAGCGTTGGGAACTGTACTTTGATGGAGCATCCTCAGCGCAGAAAGATAAAGAATCGCAAACGATAGTGCCCGGTAAGGCAGGATCGGACTAATCTTTATAACACCGGAGCGGGGGATGTTAAGGTACTCCTACCACTTAACAGAACCGTGTACAAACAACGAGGCAGAATACGAAGCCCTCATAACCGGATTGGAATTAACCATTCAGATGGGGATAACGGATATCAATATCTATGGAGATTCTCAGTTGATCATTCAACAAGTCGCCGGACAATACATAATTCTAAAGCCAAGACTCGAGCAGTACTTCTAGTATGCCATGAAACTGTTGGAGCAAATTTCAAATGTAACAATCTACAAGATTCCCATGAGAGAAAATGCTCTCGCAGATGCGTTAGCTCTACTTGCAAAGGAATTTACCTGCTTGCAGGATGAGTTAGTTGAAGTGTCAGTTCAAGGACGACAGGTCCTATCACAGCTCAGCATGGATACAATACACAAATCAGCAAAAAAAGCAGAAGAAACAATTGCAGCAGTGACAGAAAATACAGAAGATTGACGGTAGCCACTGATAGACTACTTCCAAACAAGAAGCCTACCAGATGATAAGTCGATAGCCCATCAAATCAAGAAAATAACTCTGTCTTACGCATTAATAAACAACACATTATACAGAAGGTCTTTTGATCAGATGTGGCTAAGATGCCTGAGCGGGTCCGAGGCTTATGAAATTGTTAAAGAAGTACACTCAGGACTTTGTGGCGCTCATCAGTCGGGTCCGAAAATGAAAATGAAGATTAAAAGACTAGGGTACTACTGGCCCTCAATGATGACCGATTGCATGAAGGTTGCCAAAAGTTGTCACCAGTGCTAAGTGCATGGAGTGGTTCTACATCAACCTCCGAATGTGCTACATCCGAGAATCGCATTGTGGCCATTTGAGAGTTGGGTCCGATAGAGCCGCCTTCTTCAAGAGGACATTGTTTCATTCTTGCAGCTACAGATTACTTTTCTAAGTGGGCAGAAGCAGTACCACTCAGAGAAGTGAAAGCACATCACATGCTACATTTCTTCAAGAATCAAGTCGTCTACCGTTTCGGAGTACCGCGCAGAATCATTTCAGATAATGGGTCCGCATTCAAGAGTACAAAGATCAACAATTTTATCAGAAGACACGAGATTGATTGGTGATATTCAATAATCTACTACCCAAGTGCGAACGGCTTGGCCGAGGCTTTTAATAAAACTCTCGTCCAAATCCTAAAGAAAACTTTGGACGACAACAAAAGAAATTGGCACGAGAAGTTGTTAGAAGCCTTATGGGCCTACAGGATGAGTTTCAGAACGCCCACCCAGTCTACGCCTTACGCCTTAGTGTACGGGTCTGAGGCCGTTATACCCTTAGAAGTTCAGCTTCCGTCTCTCAGAATTGCAATTGCAAACAAAATCACTATAGAAGAAAATGCCAAACTACGACTAGAAGAGTTAGAAAGCTTGGAAGGGAAACGACTTTCAGCGCAGCAGAATTTGGAATTGTATCAAGCCAAGATGATTCAGGCCCATGATAAATTAGTCCGCCCAAGGACATTCAAAGTCGGTGACTTGGTTTTAGTTCTCAGAAGACCTATTCTTGCACATCGCAAGATAGGTGGTAAATTTGAACCAACATGGGAAGGGCCATTTTTGGTCGAGACAGTTTACTCAGGAGGTTCCTATCAGCTTGTAAATTGCCGTGGAGAACGACCTATGCTTCCAATTAATGGACGATATCTAAAGAAGTATTACGCAACCTGATGTTTCGAAGGATGAATCCTCATTCCTAGAAGCACGGGCACAGTAATTACTTATGACTGGGTCCGAACCCAAAGAAAAAAAAATATAAAAAAAATGGATGATAAAGAAAATCGTTAAAAAAATGTTAAAAAAGAAAACATGTGAAATCGCGATAATAAAGTTTTTATCCTTCCTTTCAAATCGAGTCTCACTCTTGATCTTTTTCCTACTCCTATTTAAATTTAAAATAAACAAATAAAAGTTCTTCATTAATAAACAAATTTTTCTACTGTTCTTGTTCTTAGTACAGCCCCTGATCCTTTCCTTGTTTTTCACAGGGAAATGTCGAACGGGCGGTTGGTTCTGATTAAAAGAACTTTGAGCAAAGAATAAAGGAAAAAATGAAAATAAACGAGAACTCTTTTAAAAATCTAAATGTCGAAATGAATTCTAAACTGACATGAATTCCAAATATTTTTGAAATTGAATCACCAAAACGAACAAATTGAATTTAAATCTCAATCTGAATCCTTCGATCTGAATCCTTCAATCTGAATCCTTAAATTATTCTTCAAAATGAAATATGTTTGAAACTCTTCTAAAATTCAAATCTTTTCCTTGACTTGTCACCAGGTCGAGTCTTTTCAACTTGGTACACTTACCAGTTCTTTTTAAATATTTTTTCTGTGTGTTAGAGGATCGACTAGTTCTATTGACACGGAGCCACGAACTTTGTTTGATTTGATTCTGATGGCATGAGATTGGGTCCCTCTTCATATAGATAAATCTTCGAGATTGGAACCAGTTTCCATTTCTCATTAAATCCTCGAGATTGGAACCAGCTTCCATTTCTCATTAAATCTTCGAGATTGGAACCAGCTTCCATTTCTCATTAAATCTTCGAGATTGGAACCAATTTCCATTTCTCATTAAATCTTCGAGATTGGAACCAGTTTCCATTTCTCATTAATTCCTCGAGATTGGAACCAGTTTCCATTTCTCATTAAATCTTTGAGAGTGGAATCAGTTTCCATTTCTCATTAAATCTTTGAGATTGGAACCGGTTTCCATTTCTCATTAAATCTTCGAGATTGGAACCGGTTTCCATTTTTCATTAAATCTTCGAGATTGGAACTGGTTTCCATTTCTCATTAAATCTTTGAGTGTGGAACCAGTTTCCATTTCTCATTAAATCTTCAAGATTGGAACCAGTTTCCATTTCTCATTAAATCTTTGAGATTGGAACCAGTTTCCATTCCTCATTAAATCTTTGAGAGTGGAACCAATTTCCATTCCTCATTAAATCTTCGAGATTGGAACCAGTTTCCATTTCTCATTAAATCTTCGAGGTTGGAACCAGTTTCCATTTCTCATTAAATCTTCGAGATTGGAACCAGTTTCCATTTCTCATTTCTCATTAAATCCTCGAGAATTGGAACCAGTTTCCATTTCTCATTAAATCTTCGAGATTGGAACCAGTTTTATTTCTCATTAAACCTTCGAGACTGGAACTAGATTCCAGTTCTCTTTAAACCTTCAAGGCTGGAACCCGATTCCAGTTCTCTTTAAACTTTCGAGATCAATACCTAAATTCTGATTCTCATCCTTTTAAATCGATATTTAAACTTTGATTCTCACTCCAAGGCTGGTACCTAAATTCCAGTTCTCTTTGCAGTCCCGAGGTTGGAACCTAGGTTCCAATTCTCATTTCAAATCCAGATTTCCTTAAATTGATTTTAAATTAAACCTCAGTCGAAATTGAAACTCAAAATAAATTGAAACCTAAACTCACACATTAAAAGTTAAAACAAAAATGAAATGAAATCTAAATTAAATTTTCTTAGATCTTATGATCTGGAATTCACCTCCTTTTCTTTTCCCCAGCGAGAGTTCAGGGATCTCCAGTCTTAGAGATATACTTGATACTCCCCAGCGAAAATTTGTTTTTACTCTGTTCTAAGTGTGACACTTAGGCGTCTGTGTTGGTTTTGTTGATCTCCTCAGTCAACGCCAATACGCGCGGTGTGCTTGGTTAGCACACCACACCTATTGGGGGTCCATTTGTTGACCTTATTTTTGATGAGGTCTTTTCTCTTCTCTCTCCTTAGTACTTAGGGTCTAGCCTTAGGCTTTCCCTTTGACTATCTTAGAGGACTAGAAATGGGACCCACCACTTAGAAATTTAAACACCTCTAAATTCCCTGCAAACCCCATAAGTTTGATTGTAAACCCCTAAGTCACTTGGAGGGTTAAGATCAAATGTGGAGGTTTAAAAGATGAGTTCCCTATAGGACTCTTTGGCCTTAGGACTACCATGGGTGGCCTGGTCTGGTGAGGGTTGACCTGCACATGTTACACTTTCACACACATTCCAAATCCTAAAACCATTCATACCTAATTTGACTTCATGACTCATGTAGGTAATTCATATGGATGGACCTTAACCCCTAGACCCTTGGCTAAGAGGGTTAGGAACAACATAGTGAATGCCTCAAATGAGTCCTCTCATGACTATTATGGGCTTGATATGGCTTCATGGCTTAACCAAAATGATTCCATTCTACTCACATTCAATCAATCTTCATTTTTCCAAAATTTCAATTTTTCACCCCCGGGGCCCTACACCCACTAAACCTGTCAAATGCCCTTGAAACTACCCAAAATTTGCAAAATTGCCTAAATTATCCAAAATTCCTCAAAATCAATTCTAAACAATTTCCCCCACTCAAATTGATCATCCATAGCCAAATATACCAAAATTTCCAAAAATACCCCCCCAATACCCTCCAAATACCCAAAATGCCCTTCTTAGCCAAAAATTCCAAAAATTCCCAAAAAATTCCAAAAAATCCCAAATATTCCCAATTTAATTTGGTTCAACTACACCATAAGCCAATTTTGCCAATTTAGCCCACCTTTCCCAAAACCCCCAATTTGACCCATTTTAAACCTAAAGTGAGCCCAATGTCAAACCAAATCACCCCAATTGACCTCAATTTTGGTCCAATTCAATTATAAACTTCAATTACATATCCCTAATATCAATCTAGACCAAATCCAAGTCCAACTTGATTAACATTTGGATCCAATTTCACTTTGAAGCCTAAATCCCCTAAATTGGCCTAAACCCAAACCTAACCCAAATAGGCCCATATCCCAAAATCAAAGCCCAACCAAAGTTAAAAACTCTTTATAAAACTCCCCTAAACATTTATCAACATTAATTTTACATCAAATCCAACCTTAAACCAACATTAACCCAAGATAGCCAAAGTTAGCCCAATTTGACTCATTTTGGGCCTCATTACCAAAAAGGCCCAAATTAAACCTATTTCAATTCCAAATGACACCAAATCTTCTCCAAATCACTCATGCCACACTCCTAAACTAAACCCAATATTTGTTTAGCCTAATCTTTCACAAAATCTCCATCCACCAATTTGTTTTCAAACTTAAAAGCCCACTTCCATAAAGCCTTTAAAAGCCCACTTTCCATCAAATTCAAAAGCCCAAAATCCATCCCCAAGACCACATGAAACCTTTTCTTCATCATTCCTTTGATAATCCTATTTGACCAAAGTCTTAAACCATCATGAAATAAACCCATTTGTAGCATCATGACAAATCCCATCAAAGGAATCCAAAGTTTTCAAAATTCCAAATAACCCTTTTCCATGCAAGTGAGCGAACCTTTTCCCAAGCCATGAGCAAGCCAAATGAAGCCATGGAGCCATGAATAAGCCATATGCAAGCCATGGGGAGCCCTTTCCACCTCACCATGCCTCTTATGGCAAGAAGAGGGGAGCCTTTCCTAAGCCTTCACTAAACATTTTTTAACCCCATCAATGATACACTTTAACCAAAATTGGCCACCTCACCTTGGATGGGGACTTCACCACACATGTGAGGCTGACCCAAATGATCTCACATCAGCCCAAATCAAGCCTTGGTGAGTGAACCAAGCCAAAACCATGAATTGACCCAAATTGGACCAAAAATGCTCCTTACACCCATGCCATTTAAATCCTTGACTTTACACATGGCAATTCCAAATTGATTGCACCAAAATTAAACTCTGACCTCCCCTCCACCTAAACACATATTTTGAACCCACTAATTAACCCCCATGGCCACCCAAAGCTCCACCATAACCTTCCTTATTTAAACCCCACCTCCATGGCCAAGAGGAGGAGATGCAAGATTTACCTTGGGGAGACCCTGCCAAATTGTTCCCAAAGCTTTTCCAAGCATTCCTTAGCTCAATCAAACCATTTCCAATTGAGGCGTCACCTCTTGGACGAAGGTATCAAATTTTTTCTCCTCAAACCGAGCATGTTTTAATTTTCTGTAAATATTTACATGTTTTAAGTATATCATCACTGTATAGATGTGTGCTACTCGATTAGATGATCATTTAAAAAAAATATCATTCAATTTCGTTGAGAAACGAGTGAGATATCAAGGTTTGAAGGTGGACGATTTTGGGTGAATAGCACTAGGAGAGAGGAGCAGCAGTTGTCCGATCAGGCGTGTATCTGATGAACGGTCCTGATACAGTCTGACGGATCTTCATCCGTGAACAGGCGCCATACAGAACCACGCTGGCCAATAGGAGAGCGACACGTGGATTGAGCGGGAAATGGAGTTTTTGGATTTATTTTTGACACAAAACTTCAAAAAATCATAACTTTGCCTAGAAAACTCCAAAAACTAAAATAAAAATACCCCCTTGCTCATGAAAATGAGTAGAATAATGTGAAAGTAATTTTATTTTTATTTAATGCATATTTTATTTTTAATTAAATAAATAGTGTTTTCAATATTTTAATTCTTCATGCATGTAGGAGCTTCACCGTAACTTTAAAATTTTATATGTTATTCTATGCATAATGGTTGATCTTTCCAGATTTTTCCAAAGTCAGGAAAGATTTCCATGATGAGATATCTATTTTTCAATATTATGCTTCAGTTTTCCTATAATAATTATAAAAATTACCATGTTACTTAGAAAAATCTAGAAAAATTAGAGTGTGTTCCCTTTGACCAGAGAAACATTAGAAAATTATCTCATAATTTATTTCAATCAAACAAACTCTAATTTGGCCAACACCTTAAAATAGAATTTTAATTAATTAGGATTAACCACACATCAAAATAACTTGAATTCAACTCTCCACAGTCTTTATGATACACAAAACCTATCATAAAAATTTGATATCAATTGGAGATGATTAGCCCCACTAAATGAATTAATTAAGTCACATGATCAAAATTAAACTTTAAAAATTCATAACTCCAAAAATACATTTCAAAAATTCACCAAATTGGTTTTGTGGGCTCTCTGGTATTAGAGGGGTCTATAAAAATTAAAATTGGAATTTTTTAAAATTTTTCATTTTAATCATATTTTAATATTTTAAATAATTAAAAAATAATAAAAATCTTAAAAATATTAAAAATCATAAAAATGTCATATTTTGACTCCGAATCACTTAGGAACAAACCAAATATTTTTCCTAAGTCTCAAAGTAAAGATATTGAATTTTAAAGCCTTAAAACAATTTTTAATATTAAAAAATGTATTTTCCAACAATTCTACCAAATTAATTCTAATAAATCAAAGAAAAATCAGAAAAATAAAAAATTTGTTTCTCTAGACTCCTTGAGGTCATAGAGATTTAATAAAAATATAAAATCCATTTTTCAACTTTAATTTTATTTTATAATTAATTAATACTCTAAAACTCAAAATAATTATAATAAATAAAATATAATTCAAAAAATCACCAAAAGTGGTCCAAGTGGTCCTCTTGTTAGTAAGAATATTCCCTAATTTTCTTAAGGACAGATACCTTTCCTTGGTCATGTTGTTGAATTTCTTTTGAAATCCCTTATTTTTCATTAAAAATAATTATATAAATAAATTAAATTCAAAAAAATCATATTTTGACCTCTAATGTCTTAATTGACATGTGAGTGAAGTGACATAAAAATTTCAAATTCATTTGAGCTCAATTTAATGAGTTATGAAATAAATAAGCCTAAAAGGCCATAAAGGTAATTAAAGAATTTAAACCCCTTTATTAAAATTTTAGGTTTAATTAAAATGGAGAGTAAAATAGTTAATTTTATCTTTCTTGGATGATTGAAACTTTGGGAAATTAAGAGGGTAGGAACCCATTAATCACTTTTAATGAACCAAAATGAAACTTTAATTATTTAAACAATTTAAATTTTTGGAAGATTAATAAAATTTTGAATTATTAAAAATTAGGATATAATTTGAGAGGATATTAATCCTTTAATAAAAAATCCCTAAATAAATCACTTCAATAATATTTAACTTTTAATTAAGATTAAAATGATAATCTAAACTAAGTAAATTAAAAATTAAAAAAATAATAAATAACCCTTAAATTAAAGAAAAAGTTCAAAATATTAAATAGTTTAATAAAAATAATTAAATTAAATTAAATTAAATTAAATTAAATTAAATTAAGTAAAAATTAAAATAAAATTAAAATTAAATTAAATTAACATTTTAACAATTAAGTTAAGCTAAATTAAAAAAATATTTAAATTAAATTAAATTAAATTAAATTAAATCAAATTTAAATTAAATTAAGTTAACATCATTCAATAATAAAAGTAAAAAAAATTTAAAATATTAAGATCACCTAAAGTATAAAGATTTAAACCAAAATTAATTTGAACACTATTCCAAAATTAAAATTATTAATTAAAATCTCATAATTAAACTAAATCACTTTAAACCATTAACTCAAACTTCAAATTAAGAATGATTAAAATTCTCAACAAACCAACTTGCCCTTAAAGGCTTTAATTATTATAACTCTTAAATAGAGTATTAAGTGAGATGTCACTTCATTCATCAGGAAATCAAATACCCAAGTTCACTGAGCAAGAGACAGTTTAACTAAACTCTTAGATGATTAATTCACCTGTGCAACTAAATTTACTTGGACTCAAAATGATCTCGGAAATATTGAAAAAATGTTTAGGACTCGTCCTAAGCACTTTCTCAAAATGATGAGATGCTTTAGAAGAACAATTGAATTTAGTTGTTCTTTGATGAAGAAAATCATCCTTAAACAAAACACAAGAACCTAGACGTCATAGGAATTGACTTGTGATAGGAGTAGGATTTGGTAGACAACCAAAACCCTTCCCTTAGCTTTACCTAGGTATATGTTGAAATATTTAAATGCCTTAACATGTGTTTTAAGTGCAGCTTGGGATGACGGGAAGACCCTCCAGGTACGCTTTTATTTTATTGCAATTTACTTTATTGCAATTTACTTACATGCACTGTACTTCACTTTTTCTGCATGTTAAACAAGATTGTTGCATGAAAATTGAAACCTTCTAGGATAGCCATAAAAACCGAAACCAAAACTAAATTAAAAGTCACCACAAGATAAAATTCACCGCCACAACATTCCAAAATATAAAACAACTCAAAATTTAATCACAAACAGAACAACAAAACTACAATTGCAACTAAATTAAAACGTCTTGTTGAATGATCGGGAATACCTCAGATGATGTAACCCACGTGTTGCTAACAGGATTTCCTACAGTCTAAATGAAAGTGTGGAACTCATTCAGTTGAGTTTAGCAAATTCATCTGGACTAAGTGAATTCGATGAAAATAGCGGTGTCGGGATGACGGAACCGTGGGATCTTAATCGATCCTGCTTAATCAACTTTAAGATTTATTTTAATTAAAACATTAAACCATCTTAATTTTTAAGATTTATAAACCAAAACACTTCTATCATCTCCTGATTTTTACTTTCTAAAACAAAACCTCTGCAACAACAAGGAGCTCGGAGCATGGTGGGCAGCACGACCATCGTCATCAGCAAAACGCAGATCTACTTCAGCAAAACTTTCTTAGAATTAAATAACCAAGCCATAGGATTTAAAGATAGTTTGCCTAGTGTAACATAAATCCTCAACTTTTTGTTAGGCATTTTCATAATCATATTATGTAAATTAAGCCCTAACTGGTCTTAGGACTTCGAGGTAGTCGTTTAGTACGACATAAACCCTCATATCTTCCAGGCTGTTTGTATGATCATGTCATACAAATATAAGTCTTAATTAATTAAAATTGGTAGGATCGAAACATTAAATAAACTCCCAAATCTAAGCCAAACTATAGGATAGTTTGGGAAGTTTCCAAGATTCTTCTTGGATCCTCAGCTTCTCCTACTTCGCTTCCTTTGGACTCATAAAATAAACTGTTCCAAATTTGAGCTAATCCCTTTTGAAATTTCCAAAATTCAATTGTTTGAAAACCTTAAACTTTGAAATTCTTGAGAGCAAAACCACTGATCATTATAGAGAGTTTTCTTAAATGATTCCCGTCATTTAAGATGTAATTAACTATAGGGGCTTGCCCTTATAGGGAACTTTAAGAACCCAGGTAATATAAAACCTGCTTAATTTCTTTATATTAAGTAGGGGAACTTGTCGGCTTATAAAATTGGTTTGCATACCAAATGGATGTCACAAATTCTCTAGTTTATTTAACCGAGCCCCATCATCAAGCAGTGTGTATATTCTCCGGGATAGATATACAGTTTGTGGTGTGGTGCTCGTTTATATAAACTATTTGGGATGTGAGATCAGTTTAATTTCATATCTTAAAATTTTCAAACTTAAAATTATTTTCAAAATTAAATGCTACTTTGAAATTATATATATATATATTTAAATTAAATTTAAAATCTAAAATTCACCGACAATTTCTGTTAGGCGACCCCTTTTTCTAAAGTACAACACAACCTAAAAATATACCGACAGAGCCCGCCGACGACGAGATCGAGCCCGCCGATGGTGAGATCGAGCCCGCCGACGACGAGATCGGTGTGGTTAGCCCACCTTCTAGAAGCCCGCCGACGGCGAGATCAAGCCCGCCTACGGCGAGATCGATCCCGCCGACTGCGAGACAGTTGAATTGAGCCAGATACAATGAACATGGACGCTTTTTGAAGAGGTGCTTAAGCAACCTTTGGAGATTTTACTCCTTCTATAAATATAGACAAATATTATTCAGTAGTGTGTCATTCTAGAGTCTTTTAGTTTCTATATAGAGTCTTTCTAGTGTGTAGATAGAGTGTTTAGCGTCTTGGTGAGTTTAATTAAGTATGTTGTACTAGAAGGAAGAGTCGAAGGAACTTCAAGGAGTCTGTTTGGGGAGAAGAATTGAGATAAGTATATTTGTTTATTGTTTGTTTACTTTAATGAAATCCATGATTTGTGTTATTTTTCACATGCATTCTGAGTAGTTTCCTTAGTCTTTCTCCTTGTTATCGAGATTTTGTGAAATGATGAATTAAAGTAGTTGTGCCTAAAAATATGAAAATAGAAATTGTGCTAATCTTTTACCTAAATCTTAATTTACTTTCAATCTGGCCAATTGATTTGTTAACATATGTTGAATTATCAACTATAGTAAAGATTACATCCAAGATTCAGGGAAGTCAAAAGCCTTGGAAGGAGAGTGCAAATAAATAGGGAAATATTAACTATCGGGCGTAGAATTGGACATTTTAGTGTGACAGACTAAAATCTTCAATTCGGTCCTATTGTTCGGGAACTGAAGTGTATATGTTAGCCCTCAGGCGAGGGGAACGTGGGAGCTCTGAAGTGGCAGTCGGTATCCTCCCAGCCTAGCCGCAGATTCAGTAATCAAACATAGGACTAGTCAATGTTCTTTGCACCTGGACCAAAGGGTAAAGAATAGGAATGCTCCTATTTGGCACAATACAATTAAAAAAAAAACTCATTTAATTCTTCATTCACTTAATTCTCTCAAACAAGGAGAAAGATACTTTTCTGAAATCTTATATTCAACCTTTTAAGCATTGGTTTATTATAGTCTAAGTGTTCTTAATTTCCGTATACTAGATTAGTAAGAAAATCTACTTTAATTTGTCTTTGAAATTCTCTAACTTACCTGTGGGATTGATATCTAGGGCTCCATTAGAGCCCTATATTACTTGATAACGATACGTATACTTGCGTAGTATCCACGATATAAATCATAAATTCCATAACAAAATCATCAGTATATATATATATTCAGTGCGGGATCAAGTTTTTGGTACCGTTTTTAATTTCATATCATAGTTGTAAGTATAAATATCGAAAAGTGGATTAAGTATTTGGCGCCTTTACCGGGGAAGTAAAGTAATTATTAAGGTAATTAATATAATTATTAAAATAATTACTAGAGTAACGGACTATTTTAAATATTACTTAAAAATTGTATGCGAAAATTTAGAAACGAAAATTTAATACCTTACGATTCAGAATTAGAGCGCACAAATAAAAGAATTAGAAAACAAAAAAGAGAAATTATAAATTTAACACAAATGGAAAATAATCCGAAATTGAAAATATAAACCAACAAAGACCATTAAGAGATTATGCCAACCCTACATTAGATGAAATTCACCTAACTATTCAAAACCCCGATGTAAGTGCTAATCGATTCGAACTTAAACTCGCAATTATCCAATTGGTACAGAATAATCAATTTAGTGGTTCACCTAATGAAGATCCTAATTTACATCTTGCTAGTTTTTTGAAACTATGTGCTACTTTTAATATGAAGGAGTATCTAATCATGCTATTAGACTTAGGCTTTTTCCTTTTCTTTAAGAGATAAGGCTAAGATGTGGTTAAATTCATTAGCACCTGGATCTATTAAAACTTGGGGAGAATTATCACAAAAATTTCTATCCAAATATTTTCCTCCTTCGAAAACCGCAAAACTTAGAAATGATATAACATCTTTTGGTCAGTTTGATGGAGAATCCATATATGAAGCTTGGGAGAGATTTAAAGAACTTCTTAGGAAATGCCCACATCATGCATTACCGTATCGAGTTAATTATACAAACTTTTTACAATGGATTAGTAGGATCTCTTAGATCAATCATTGATGCTACTGCTGGAGGTTCATTAATGTCAAAACCATTTGATGAAGCCTATGTGTTAGTCGAACAAATGGCTACTAATAATTTTCAATGGCCTGCTGAAAGGATAAATCCTAAAAAGATAGCCAGTGTTCATGAAAATGATGCAATATCTATGTTAGCTTTTCAAATTGTTGTTATATCAAAGAAATTAGATCATTTTGGAATGAATTATTCTCCTACTATGTTAGAAGAAAACTCATCTGGACAAATTATTGATTCTCAATCTCCTTATGAAACTATAAATGTTATTAATGATAGACCCAATAATCCTTATGCAAATTATTATATTCCTGGTTGGAAGAATCATCCAAATTTTAATTGAAATAACAATACAGCTAATCAACAATGGATGAACAACTCTATAGGAAATCCACCTAATCAAGGAAATACGAATTATAAACCTTCTTATCCACCTGGATTTAATAACACTCAATTTAAAGATAAGAAGTTATCTATAGAAGAATTAATATTAAGTATGGGTCAGCACTTGCAAAATCAAGGAAATCAATTACAAATTCAAGGAAATCAATTACAAAATCAAAGAACAGCAATTAAAAATATTGAAACTCAACGTGGACATATTGCTACCGCGCTTAACAATAGAATTCCAGGAACTTTTCCTAGTAATGTGGAAATAAATCCTAAAGACCAAGGAAAAGAACAAATTAAAGCGATACAATTACGAAGTGGAAAAGAGTTAGAAACTAAAATTCAGAAAGAAACAGAAAGTAAAAATGAGGAAGTGGAAATCTAAAAAGAAAAGGATCAGCAAGATCAAAACATAGAATATCCATTGATCCCTATGAAAATATATATAGAAAAACCACCACCACCATTTCCTCAACGACTAAAGCAACATAAAAAAGATAAGCAATTTGCTAAATTCTTTGAAATTTTAAAAAATTAACGGTAAATATTCCTTTTGTAGAAGCATTAGAACAAATGCCTAATTATGTAAAATTTATGAAAGATATTTTAAATAAAAAAAGAAAATTCACAGATAATGAAACTGTTGCACTTAGCGAAGAGTGTAGTGCAATTATTAAGAAAAAGCTCCCTAAAAATTTAAAAGATCCTGGTAGTTTCACTATACCTTGCGCTATTGGAGAAAAAATTTATGGAAAAGCTTTATGTGACTTAGGAGCAAGCATCAATCTAATGCCTCTATCAATTTTTAAAAGATTAGAATTAGGAGAAATTTCACCTACTTCAGTAACTCTTCAGTTAGCGATCATTCTGTGACTTATCCTAAGGGAGTTATTGAAGATGTGTTAGTAAAAGTGGATAAATTTATCTTCCCGATAGATTTTATTGTTCTAGATATGGAAGAAGATAAAGAAATTCCCATAATATTAGGAAGACCCTTTTTAGCCACTGGAAAAGCTATGATTGATGTTCAGAAAGGATAATTGACTATGAGAGTAAATGATCAAAAAGTAACTTTTAACATAGCAAAGTCAATGAAATATCCTGCTTTAGAAAAAGATGATGAATGTTTTCGAATGGAAATACTTGAACATTTGCAAAATGAACATTTTAAAGAATATTATAAAGAAAAGTTAGAAAAAGAAAATATTGAATTAATTGAAGAAGCAGATAATGAAAAACTGGATTATATACAGGAAAAATTTGAAATGTTGGATAATACTGAAAACGCAGAAAGGATATAGTTCCGTCAATTATTATACCTCCTGAACTTGAATTAAAAATTTTATCTAATAATTTAAAATATGCTTACTTAGGTAACCATTCAACCCTACCAGTTATTATATCAGCTGAATTGAATGAATCACAAGATTAAAAACTGTTAGACACATTAAAAAATATAAGAAAACTTTTGGTTGGACTTTAGCAGATATTAAAGGAATTAGTTCTTCAATCTGTATGCACAGAATTATTTTAGATAATGAACATAAGCCAAGAGTAGATCCCCAAAGGAGATTAAACCCAATAATGAAAGAAGTAGTCAAGAAAGAAGTATTAAAATGGTTAGATAATGGTATTATATATCATATTTCGGACAGTGCTTGGGTAATCCTAATTCACTTTGTTCCTAAGAAAGGAGGAGTGACCATTAAAGCTAATGAAAATAATGATTTAATACCTATAAGACAAATTATTGGATGGCGTATATGTATTGACTATAGAAAATTAAATGCAGCCACCAGGAAGGATCACTTCACATTACCATTTCTAGACCAAATGTTGGATAAATTAGCTGGACATAAATATTTTTGTTTTTTAGATGGATATACTGGTTATCATCAGATACCTATTGCTTTTGAGGATCAAGAGAAAACTACATTTACTAGTCCTTATGGAACATTTGCTTTTCGAAGAATGCCTTTTGGATTATGTAATGCACCTGCAACATTCCAGAGATGTATGATGTCTATATTTAGTAAATTAATTGATGATGGAATATAAGTATTTATGGATGATTTCTCTGTATTTGGAACGTCATTTGATGCATGCTTAAATCATCTTGAAAAATTATTAGAGGTATGCGAGAAAACTAACTTAGTTCTAAATTGGGAGAAATGTCAATTTATGGTTGCAGGAGGAATTGTATTAGGGCATAAAATTTCGAAAAATGGCATGGAAGTAGACCCTGCAAAAATTCAAGTTATAGCTAAATTACCACCTCCAACTACAGTAAAAGGGGTAAGAAGTTTTCTTAGACATGCTGGATTCTACAGACGCTACATAAAAGATTTTTCAAAAATTACTAAACCTCTATGCCAACTTTTAGAAAACGACAAAAAATTTGAATTCACAACAGAATGCCTAAATGCTTTTGAATTATTAAAAGATAAATTAATCATGGCACCTATAATAGTTTCACCTGATTGGGAGAAACCATTTGAACTTATGTGTGATGCTAGTGATTATGCTATAGGAGCAGTACTTGGGCAAAGATATGATAAAATTTTTAAGGCTATATACTATGCTAGTAAAACTCTTAATAATGTTGAAATAAATTATACATTCATCGAAAAAGAGCTATTAGCAATTGTTTATGCTTTTGATAAATTTAGGCCTTATCTAATTGGAACTAAATGTATTGTGCATATTGATCACTCTGCTATTAAATATCTAATGCAAAAGAAAGATTCTAAACCAAGATTAATTAGATGGATATTACTAATGCAATAATTTGATTTTGAAATCATTAACAAAAAGGGAATTGATAATCAAATTACAGATCATTTATCAAGGCTAGAATATAATGAATTATCTGACACTGATAATGAAATTACCGATGATTTTCCCGACGAACAACTATATAATATAAATGAGTGGAAAATACCATGGTATGCTGACATAGTGAATTATATTGTAAGTGATATTTTACCACCTATGTTAACTTTGCAAAAACAGAAAAAATTCATTCATGAAGCTAAAACATATTTTTGGGATGAACCATATTTATATAAGCAATGTAAGGATCTTATAATTAGAAGATGTGTGTCTTATGAAGAAACAGAACAAATCATTCAGAAATGTCATGATTCTAATTTTGGATGACATTTTGGAACAGATAAAACTGCTTATAAAATTTTACAATCTGGATTTTATTGGCCTACTCTTTTTAGAGATGTTTATAGATATATCAGAACTTGCGACAAATGCCAACGAGTAGGTAATATATCTAGAAGAAATGAAATGTCTCTAAATTTTATATTAGAAGTTGAGATTTTTGATATTTGGGGATTAGATTTTATGGGACCATTTGTTCCTTCATTTGAAAACTCATTTATATTAGTTGTTGTTGATTATGTTTCTAAATGGATTGAAGCACAAGCTTTACCTCGATGTGACGCTAAGAGTGTTTCAAAATTTCTAATGAAAAATATTTTTACTAGATTTGGAATGCCGAGAGTGATTATCACTGACGGAGGATCTCATTTTAGAAATAAATATATTCACAAACTAGTAGAAAAAATTAATATTATTCATAAGATATCAATTGCTTATCATCCACAAACCAGATGGATTAGTCGAAGTTTCTAATCGAGAAATTAAACGTATTTTAGAAAAGATCGTAAACCCTAATAGATTGGATTGGTCTATAAGACTAGACAATCGCATTATGGGCATACGGAATCGCTTATAAAACTCCGATTGGAATGACTCCTTACGAGCTTATTTATGGAAAAACTTGCCACTTACCGGTTGAATTAGAACATAAAGCTTATTGGGCAATTAAAGAATTTAATTACAATCCGAAAGAAGTCTGGTGAGAAGAGATTATTGCAATTGAATGAATTAAATGAATTAAGAAATGAATCTTATCATAATGATAGAATTTATAAAGAAAAAATGAAATTATGGCATGATCGGAAGATTAACCTGAAGAATTTTGAGCCAGGACAAGAAGTTTTGCTTTATAATACAAGATTGAAATTATTTCCTGGAAAATTGAAATCTCGATGGTTAGGGCCTTTTACTATAACTCAAATATTTTCATACGGAACTATAGAAATTGAAGATCCAAAAACTGGGCATAGATTTAAAGTAAATGGACACAGATTAAAACCTTATTTTGAAGGGATAAGACCAAATTATAAAGAGGTTTTAATGCTCAGTCAACCTGATTACTAACTAAATTAGGTCGGGCTGACGACATTAAACCAAGCGCTTAATGGGAGGCAACCCATAGTAGTTATTAATTATGATCTATTTAATAATGTTATTGAAAATTAAAATATAGAATAAATTCTACTACTCATTTTACTTTTAAAAATCATCACAAACTTGAATCTATACGAAGAAATCAGAAAATATTCGGACTGGAGCGAAAATTGGGCAATTTACCTAATCTCGCCGACGGCGAGATCGATCCCGCCGATAACGAGATTGGCGCACCCAAATTCAGTTTAAATATATTAACTATCCCGCCGACAGCGAGATCATTACCACCGATGGCGAGATAGTTGAAAAATGGTTTTTGTGAATTATTTTGCGGTTTTGGGCGGTTCTAAGGCCATTTCTCTATATAAAACGTTCAGAACTTCATATTTACACTATTTTCTTCCTTATAAACGATTAGAGCCCCTCCAAAATAATCTATTATGGCCCCCAATCCACTAGAAATCATGAAATCTGGAGTTTTTAATCGAAGGAAATTCGTCAGTTCTGAGGCTCAGCGACTATTCAACAAGGTTTTGATGAAGAAGCGACTGATTAAAGAAAGAGGATTCGTAAATAGAGGAGCGGAGAATTCCACGACAACAATTGAAGAAATGATTGTTCAGCGACGTTGGGAGGTATTCTGCTATACAACATCTGTTGTAGTCATTCCAGTAGTCAAGGAATTCTACTCTAATATGCATGCGATCCATAATGGAAGTGTTTACGTAAGAGGCAGATGGGTAACTTTCACTCCTTCTCGAATCAATGAATTATACTCGATTGAAAATACCCCTGTTTGCCACTATTCAAATTTTGTTCCTACAAGATACAATATGAATGAGATCTATAGATATCTGACCGACGAACCTGACGATTGGGAATTACGAGAAGACGGGTACGTTAGTTTTTCTGCGTCACTTCTTAACCCAGTCTCAAAGCATTGGCATTTCTTTATTTCGTCGAAGTTATTACCCTCTATGAGGGTAAATAAAGTCTCTAAGGAATGCGCAATTTTAAATTACTGTATTCAATCTGGATTACCTATCGATGTTGGATCTATCATTGTGAAGTCTACATTAGGATTAATTGTGCATGGGTCGATTCATGGACTTGGACACCCATCAACTATATTTGCTTTATGTAGTCAATACCAAGTATCCTACGAAGCTTGGGAAAAAGTTCTATTGCCTTGGAAACCACTAGATCAGACAGATATGTTTCCTACATTGGATCATAATGATGAAATAGTAATTATTCTGATCAAGCATCTCAAAACAATCCTTTAATTAGGCCCCTGACTGATAGAACAAACCTCATTTTAAGGAAACTTAAAGGATTGGAGAAGGAACTATAGAATGTGATGGATTTTATTGATAATATCTCTGATTTATTCGATCGCATCGATTGGAGAATGAAGGATCACTTCGACCATACAAGACATCTGGAGGCGAGTTTTATACGACTATTGAGACAGAAATGGTGGGTTGAAGAAGATTCTACTGTAGAATTCCCTTTCAGTCCTTTCTATAAGTTGTTTGTGCACCTACGTTCTATTGGAAACATCAGAGAAGAGATCAGTTCAAATTACGATGAGTAGCAGAAATTTCTATTCATATTATATGTATGTGTGTTGATTTAAATTTAGTTTTTGATATAATTTGAACTTTACGTAGATAATCTCAGTTTAGATGAGATTGTATGTTGTTTCTTTAGTCTTAGCATTTAGAGTATAGTGGTGTGGATTGCAATGCTGAGTTAGATGTGTTTTGGTTAATTTGCTATGTCAATAGTTAGTTTTGTGGTATTTGAAGTTTGTAAGTTCATGGATTTCATTTATAAAAGTTATAATATTTGTGTTGTGTAAACCTTATATGAGTCAGTAGAGTATCTAATCTTATAAAATATATCAAATTAAGTGACCGAACATTAGAACAAGGCTTAATTAAATTGAACATAATTGAAAATATAAAATTTTTTAAAAATTCAGAAATCCAGCTGACGGCTAGATCGACCCCACCGACGGCGAGATTTTCCCGAAACTTTGGCCTTGGTGAATTAATTAGCTCGCCGACGGCAAGAAATTTCTCGCCGACAGCGAGATCGTGAAATGTACTATATTTTGACCGGTCAACCGACACTATTCATCATCCCCTTCCTCAAAACTTCAAAAAACCGACCTAGGGCTTGATAGATCTGGGATTTGGAGCGATTTCAACACATTTTGACGCCATATTTCATCTTCCCTTGGTAAGAGCTTCACTCCTATGTAAAAATTTTTTATTTTCACCATGAATTTCTTCTACATTGAGGAATTTGGGAAAATTTTGAAATGAGAAAAAATGACTTGGAAGAAATTCATGGAACTTGATTTAGATTGATTTTAATAACTATTGGAAGCCATCTTAGTAATATTTAGAAGTTTAGTTAAGATTTTTTATGAATTTCATAGATCGAAAAATGGCTCCACGACAAAAGAGAAGAATAGATTACGACGAAACTCGATTTGTGAATGCAAGGGCACAGTCAAGATATTTTCACAACATTCAAGCCAGGAAATGTATTCAAGATCAAGTTTTCAAAAATCCTGGAGGAGAAGTAGAGCGAATAATAAAAGAAAGAGGATGGGAAAACTTTTTTTACATAACCAACAGAGCTGCTGTGGAAGTGGTAAAAGAATTCTATGTCAATCTGACTGCGATCGGAGATGCACCAATCAAGGTGAGAGGATTTTTGGTGGATTTCAGTGCTGCAAGGATTAATTCTTTTTATGAAGTACGTGACTTATACACCAGTGAGTACGATACCTTTGGAACTATGGAAGGACCACTGGAAGAAGCGATCAACTTTCTCACTGACGGGAAAGGAGTTTGGAAGTTTAAGCAGCGTGAAAGGGTAAACTTTCCTCTCTCAATGTTGAATACATTATCTAAAGCCTGGCACTATTTTATTTGTTCTATATTGTTACCTACTTATCACTATAGTGAGGTAATAAGAGATAGAGCAGTTCTGAATTTCTGTATTCAGAACCAAAGAAGTATTAATGTGGGAAGTATAATTTATAAGAATATATTAGCCACTGCAAGAAGTGAGAGTGGAGGAGGACTAGGACACCCTGGTCTGATTTTTGCACTCTGCCAATTATCTGGAGTTGAAGCAAGAGATGATGAGGAATGGGTGGAGCCAATGAAACCCATTACTCCGGCTAATATAAAATAATATGAATCCCACGAAGGATGGAGATCTGGGACTAGGAGCTATGTACCTTCTTCGAGTAGAGATATTCCCTCTACCAGTTATGACCCTCCTCCCTATAGTACTCCTACCCTTCATGATTTGATGAATGAGATTACTCTACAGCAGAAAAGTTTTGAGAAAATAGAAGAAAAATTGGAACACATTGATCAGAGAATTGGAGGCTTAGAGAGAAGACATGATTATGACAGCGAGTATCTCCAAAGACATTTAGAGTATGAGATAGCTTACTACGATGAAGAGGAGAGCTCGATGTTGTATTTCCTGAGTGCCCCCGATATACTCATTACCAGCCTAATCCACCCACTGATCAAGGAAACGACGATATAGTTTGGGACTTTGATGCGGAAGATTAGATTCTATGTTTATTTGTTTAGTTATTTGACTTATAAACTTTGATGTTATGATTGATTGTATGTTTTTCTTAAAACTTTAGTATTAATGTTTAGTTTATGAACTTGATTATGATGTGGTGTAGATCTTTTTAAACATTATTGTTAAAGTTATATAGTTTTTAAATTTTTAATGTTTTCATATTGCTATTGTAATCTTGGATTGAATTAGTAAATATATGTGGATGTAGTGTCATATTTTAGTAAAAAATGTGGTAGTATTGTGTTAAACTTTTTTACCCAGCACTTTCTTTAATATTATGTATGTAGAAAGTTATTAACAGTACAGGTAATTAAGTAATGAAAAGAACCTGCAGAACTTCAAAAAGAAGAAATACCTAAAGCTCGAAGGTATGATTTAAATATTACAGTTTATTTCTTTTTCACACTATATAGATAGATAGAAAAATTTAAGTTTGGGGGAAGGAAAAACACAAATTTAATTATTAAATTGTTCTCAATTTATATTTTCAAAAATTATTATAAAATGATTTTCTGTAGTAATTTTAATTCAATAAACTAGAATTAATTTATTTAATTATTATAGAAAATTAAGAAAAATACTTTTAATGATTAACTAATTTTGTAGATTAAGATATTTAGTATAAGAGAATAAGAATATAGTTAACTATTTATAGTAAAGAAAACTATATTTTCAAATATAAAATTCTTAGGTATTTAGTTGAGAAAGAAAAGATTGAAACTCAATGAAGTAAAAACTTTGAAATACATATAAGAGAAGTAAATGTTTTCAGTTTCAAATTTAGGAAGAGGAAAATGAAGTTCAAAATTATTAACAGACTAACAAAAAATAGTGATCCTCACTTAAAAAAGTAAAGAAAAAGGGATTGAAAATCAATCCAGAAAGAAAAGAATATATATATATATATATATATATATATATATATATATATATATATATATATATATATATATATATATATATATATATATATATATATATATATAAAGTGAGGAGAAGCTTCGAGGAGATGCCTTATCAAAAATTGGTTTCATTTGAATCAACCTAAAGCGGTAAACTTCGATTACATTTCGAACTTATATATATGGATTAGTATTTTACTAAGTAGTGCTTTCATGAAATTCCTATCATATAAATATCTTAAGTAATTTAATATTGAAAAGTATAGTCATTCTTGAAATAAATAGAAGACTAGAAATCTTAAACTTGAGAACTAAATAGCCTTATATCTATAGAATTAGTTTAATTATTTTAAAATATTTTTAGAAAACTTTACTATAATACTTATTTAAATCTAATTCATATTATTTCTGAATTAAAAGTTTTATTACAAATTATCATTATTTTTATTTAGTATTAAAATTACTTGAGGACAAGTAATAGTTAAGTTTGGGGGAATTTGATCACTAGAAAATATATTAAGAACTTCACACCAATTTTATATGAAATTGCACTTAAAGAAAGGTATTTTCTTTATTTTATTGCAGGAATGAAGAATTATAAGTACTGAAAGCAAAAAGTACAAAAGAAGTGGATTTGGAGCAAAAAGGACTCAATTTGATGAAAAATTGAACTATCCCGCCGACGGCGAGATTTAAGCAGCCGACGGCGAGATTTTCCAGAGAGTTTTTGAATATTTTATAAAGAGCCCGCCGACGGCGAGATCGAGCCCGTCGACGGCAAGATCGGCACAGTTAGCCCACCTTCTAGAAGCCCGCCGACGGGGTGATCGAGCCCGCCGACGGCGAGACAGTTGAATTGAGCCAGATACAATGAACCTGGACGCTTTTTGAAGAGGTGCTTAAGCAACCTTTGAAGAATTGACTCCTTCTAAAAATAGAGACAAATTTTAGTCAGTTGTGTGTCATTCTAGAGTCTTTTAGTTTCTATATAGAGTCTTTCTAGTGTGTAGATAGAGTTTTTAGCGTTTTGGTGAGTTTAATTAAGTGTGCTATACTAGAAGGAAGAATAGAAGGAACTTCAAGGAGTTTGCTTTGGGGAGACGAATTGAGATAAGTATATTTGTTTATTGTTTGTTAACTTTAATGAAATCCATGATTTGTGTTATTTTTCCCATGCATTCTGAGTAGTTTCCTTAGTCTTTCTCCTTGTTATCGAGATTTTGTGAAATGATGAATTAAAGTAGTTGTGCTCTAAAAATATGAAAATAGAAATTGTGCTAATCTTTTACCTAAATCTTAATTTATTTTCAATCTGGCCAATTGATTTGTTAACATATGTTGAATTATCAACTATAGTAAAGATTACATCCAAGATTCAGGGAAGTCAAAAGCCTTGAAAGGAGGGTGCAAATAAATAAGGAAATATTAACTATCGGGAGTAGAATTGGACATTTTAGTGTGACAGACTAAAATCTTCAATTCGGTCCTATTGTTTGGGAGCTGAAGTGTAGATGTTAGCCCTCAGGCGAGGGGAACGTGGGAGCTCTGAAGTGGCGGTCGGTATCCTCCCGGACTCAGCCGTCGATTCAGTAATCAAACATAGGACTAGTCAATGTTTTTTGCACCTGGACCAAAGGGTAAAGAATAGGAATGCTCCAATTTGGCACAATACAATTAAAAAAAACTCATTTAATTCTTCATTCACTTAATTCTCTCAAACAAGGAGAAAGATACTTTTCTGAAATCTTATATTCAACCTTTTAAGCATTATTTTATTATAGTCTAAGTGTTCTTAATTTCCGTATACTAGATTAGTAAGAAAATCTACTTTAATTTGTCTTTGAAATTCTATAACTTCCCTGTGGGATCGATATCTAGGACTCCATTAGAGTCCTATATTACTTGATAACGATACGTATACTTGCGTAGTATCCACAATATAAATCATAAATTCCATAATGTAATCAATCGATATATATATATTCATTGCGCGATCAAGTTTTTGGTACCGTTGCTAATTTTCATATCATAGTTGTAAGTATAAATATCGAAAAGTGGATCAGGAGTACCCCTAGTGTGTAAAATATTTTACATAAAATTATATTTATATACACTAGCCGCTATTATTATTTGAGTCAAAGTATTGGCTATAAAATATTTTTGATAGCATAAATTACTGCATTGTTTGGCGATTGCAAACCAAGTTTTTGGTGCATTGCTGCGGATCGAGGGTCAGCGTGTTCCCATTCAACACTGCTAGCTGACTGGGATGCCACGCGGCCCACGGTTCTGTTTCATCTCCTCGTCTGGCGCGATCAGAGCTGTGCAATGAAAACATGTGTGATCCAACGGCTGTCCGTCTTCATCCTCATCTGGTGTGAACCCGTGACCGTCCACACTAAAACCCTAATTTCTCAGCTTAGACTCAACCAAATCACTTCGAGTTTGATTCTATGGACTCATCTAGGCATGGCGAACATATCCATACAGCTAAGCATGGTTTAAATTAACTCTAACTACATGGAGAATTTAGAGAAGCTCGGAAGAAGGAGAGGATAATACCCTAGCTCTGAGAAGTGAAGCTTCGATCAGAGATGCTCTACACCTTCGTTGGAGTCTCAGGAGCTCAGGGATGAAGCCTCTTGCCCTGGTGAATTGCCTAGGTATGAAAGTGACCAGACCCGATTTGGAGCTTTGATGGAAGTCCCTGTTGGAGTGGCCTGGTGATGGGGCTTTCAGTGGGGAACTTCTTCTCTTGCTGTGGGGTGGTGTAGGTGAGTTTAATTTGAGTTTGGTGGAGTTTTGGGAGATGTCTTATTTTGGGGCTCAACTTTAAGCTCAGAAATTGAGCTCAGACAGAGGATTTGGGGGCTGGAAAATGGTGGGGATTGGCTTCTCTGTGCTGTGGGAAGCTTTTGGAGTGATTTTGGCAGAGTTTTGTTAAGGTCTACTTCAGCCCAAACTTTTGGTCGTGAAGGGTGGTGGCTTAAATAGCCATGGCTGGGGTGGCTACCAGGACTTCAATTCATGTGCAAAGAGCTGTCTAGGTGGAGTGCAGAGGAGCCCCAATAGAAATTTTAGGATGACTTGGCAATAGGGTGGAGTTTGGGTTTGGCCAAGTGTAAGGTGGCTCTCAATTTGGGCTCCTCAGGCTACTAGGCTGGCCGAAAAGGACAGGGGAGCTGGCTAAGGGTCAGGTGAGCCAGTGGCCAGGCCTTAATGGTGATTAATTGGGTTGTGATGGCTTTGCGTAAGGGATATTCCAAGGTTTAGCCATTTTAGGAAGGAAATCCCCTAAATTAGGGGACCCTTGGTCCACGGCTCACCTAGCTTGGACTATGTGGATCTAGAGTGGCCCCTAGGATTCATTTGGTGGTTGTTGAGTGGTTGGTTTGGTCACATTTGGTCCCATTTGATTAGGTTAGGTCATTGGTTCAATTTTGGGTCACATGGGTCAATGTTGGGCTACGTTGGATTTGAGCTTGGGTTGAGCCCAAATGATTGAGCAATATTGTGTATATGATTGCCATAAATGATTTAGAGAAGGATTGGAGTGGTTTTGGATTGGTTTGGGGGATCAATTTGGCTTGATTTGGGATTTTAGTCATTTTGCGTCAAGTTGGTCTAACTTGGATTTAAGCTAGACTAGAGTTGGGTCCAAGGCCAATTGAAGGTTCCAAATGGTCTAGGGGAATGTCATAAATGGTTCCCAACATCAACTGGGTGGAAATTTTGGGAGTAGGGCAATCAATTTGAGAGATTTTGGGCATATGGCATGTTTGGGTGAAAATTGGGTAAGCTTGGTTCAAGAGGATTTGAATGGGGCTAAGATCCAAATTGGGGGAAATTTATGGTTCAATTCAGTTTAGGGGAGTTTTTTGAAGGGTTTAGAATTCCAATTGGGGAGAAATTGATTGAGGTTAGGTCAACTTGGGGGATTTGGGTCACTTAGGAAAAATTGGGGATTTTGGGTTTCAAGTGAAATTGAACTCAAATTTGGGTCAAACTGAGCTTGGATTTGTTTTATATTGACATTTTTGATGTTGAATTAAAGTTTTAAATTGAATTTGGGCAAGATTGAGATCAATTAGGTAGACATTGGGTTCAATTTGGGCACTTTTGGGTTAAAATGGGTCAAATTGGGGCTTTTGGTTAAATTGGGCTAAATTCGTCAAATTGGGTCATTTTGTAGTTGAGAGAAATGAAATTGAGAATATTTGGGAGGTTTTGGGAATTTATGATAATTTTTGGAATTTTTGGAATTTTAGGCTAAGAGGGGCATTTTGGTCATTTTGGGGATTTTTTAAGGAAATTTAGTAATTTTGGGTAATTTTGGTTAATTTGAGTGATAGGGAGTAGTTTGAAATGATTTTTGGAGAATTATGAGTAATTTGAGTGATTTTGGAAATTTGGAGAATTTTAGGTTTTTAGGGTATTTTGGGTGTTTTGGGTATTTTGGGGCAAAGGGGTTAGAAATTTTAAGATTTTGGGAAAATTGAGATTGGTTGAAAGTGAATAATATGGAATTGTTTAGATTGAGAAATCGACCAAGGGTCACCCTCGTTTGGTCCTCTATGTGTTGGTACTAGCCAAACTCTTGGCCTAGGGCTAAGAACTCGGGAAAACAATTTACATTTTCCAAAGAGTTAGGGGATCAAAGGTGATGTTCCATGTTTAGGGTTATGAGTGTGTAGTGTAAGGATGTGTAAGCTCCAGACCTCACATAGTAGATCCTAAGATCTGACCACCTATAGGAGACTTCCCCTAGGCTTCCTTATGCTTGGTCTCTTCCTCCTAAAAGTGGAGGTTAGGCCTTAAGCATATGAAAACTCCCAGTGAAGTGAGAAAAGTTTGAATTTCTAAGGGAAAGGGTTCCATGGCTAGTCTTCTAAGAAATTCATCAGGAGAGTCCTATGGCTAGACCCTAGGCTATTCTAAAGACAGACTATACCTCAACTAAAAGTGAGGTCAACAGTTGTTAGGTCTTAAACCTTTTTCTTTAGGAGGTTAAGTAATTATTTATTTGTGGTTTCAACTTATTGATTCTTATTGGGGTGATCAACTTAGATAAATTTTGAGCAAGGCACAAAAGCAACCGGAAGAAACTTCAAGTTCAGCACAAGAGCAAGAATAAATAACAAAAGTAAACTTTTGGAGTGGAAAAATTCTACCTCCAAGAACATCTCCCAAAGAAAATGAAAAATAAATGGTTCTATCATAGGAAGTAACTCCACTAGTACAAGAAACACTAATTTTTTAGAATGCCAACGACTCTCACAACAAGGTAGACTACAATGTTCTAGCCCATTTGAGGAAACTACCAGCAAAATTGAGCATTTATGATGCCCCGATCCTTTCCAAGTAAATGAGGGAGTCATTAGTAAAATTTCACTTGGATCCCTCGATATTCTTAGCTCTACTTGCTAATACTTCCTTAGATGAGACATATTCATTGGAAGGATCTACCAAGTTCACGTTCTCTAATGATCATTTATTGTTGGTCACAACTAAACACTACCGCCTAGTATACATCTTGGTGAACATTGACAATGCTACGCTCTTAAGGGTGCTCATTGACCCTGGTGCTTCAATCAACTTTACGAACTTGAGAACACTTGATTATTTGAAAATTAAGTCATGTATGCTAACGATAGACAATATGATGCTACGCGGCTTCAATTAACAATGGGAAAGGGTCATGTGTTCAATCACATTACTCATAAAAATTGGTGATTTAGTGAAAATGATAAAATAACTTCATAGAATGCAAGATGTCCTTCAATGCATTACTTGGCTAACCGTAGCTCTATGAACATAAGATAGTTCCCTCATCGCTACGTCAATACATTATGCACTTGCACGAGGGACGAGTGTTGTATAAAAGGTGATCTACAGTATTTCTTGGTACATGAAATCAGCATACATGAAGATACTGCATACTATGCCCCATTAAAGAAGACAACTTTCTCTAGGGACATGGTAATCAAAGCAGAAGAAAAAGATAGAAATAAGAAAATTAAAGAAGAAGATAAGAAAGAAGAAAGGAAAATAAATGGATACCATGTTGCAATGCAACTGAAAGATAGAGGCTCTTATACAACTCACATCCGAGGTCGAGGCCAGGGACGAGGACGAGGGGGAGAAAAACTAATCGTTGAAATGAATAAAGCCTTAAAGATCAACATATGCTTGGACTCCAGTTCTAAGGAAGAAAAAGATTAAAAAAAATAATGGTGGTGACTCAAAAAGAGTCACGGTTCAAAATATCCCTCGAGGATGACTAAGAGAAGAAAGAATATGAGATCAATTACTATGTACAGGCTATGACCCTAACTCTGATTTCCTCAAATAAAATTGAGAGTCTGGTGGTCAAAGAAGTGCATGGTGAGATTTGAAATCCATCAAGTTCCAACATGCTTCTTCTTCTTCTTCTAGTTTAAAAAAAGAAACAAAGCTAGAAGATGAAAATTTCTTAAAATTAATGGAACTTCATGTTGAACGTTATTCCCCATATGTTCAAAAGCTTCTTCAACATGGTTTAATACCAAAACAGTGGTCCGCAGACTAATCCAACCTCTTTAAACAATTATGGAATAATCAACAAAGAAAGCCTAATTCAAAATAATCTTTCATCGACACGAAAAATCAACACCACTACCGCCACATTGGAAAATCGACCTTTTTTCTGTTGACTTGATTGATCAGCACCGCCACCAACTCGATCGATCAATCAACCCTCTACAACCATAGATATGATCAATCTGCACCATTATCAGCCAGATCAATCAATCAACCGTTTTGTTCATTGACTTGATCGATCGGTGTCGCTACCAACATGATAGTTCAATAAACCATTTCCCATCGACTCGATCAATCAGTGCCACCATTAGCTCGTTAGCCAATCAATCATCTTTTCAATCAACTTCTTTGATCGGCACTATCATTGGCATGATAGGTCAATCGACCACTTGCCGTCGACATGATCGATCAATGGCCACTTGCCCAATTGGTCAATTGACCATCCTTCTGTCGACTCGATCGATCGGCTGCCACTGGCCTGATCATCTCAATCAACCATCAGCTCGGTCGATCAACCACCTCAGGTCCAATCGCATCGATTGTCCACCTCTGTTGACTCGATCAATCGGCAACCACCGGCCTGATCGCATCGATCAACCACTTCCACTAACTTGACTGATCGGCTGCCTCAGGGGCAGATTGATCGAATTTCCTCTTTTGATTAACTTGATTGATTGTTTTTCTTTGGTTTGATTAATAAAATAGTTAATTTCATTTGAATGTCACTTTATTGCATGTTTTTCATGTTTTCTACATTAGCATTTTCACTTACATTTGCATTGGCATCATGTTGTACACTTGTAAGCATATGTCCTCATACACTCATAGTGGGTATTCGTGCCCTGCTTAGGCACAATACCTTGTTCATCTATTTTTTGACATCCTTACATGTCATTGTGCTCCATGTCATATGTGTACGCACTTTTGCACTCTTGCATGATTTGCTACATAGCATCATGTATGTTCATGTCATGTATGCTTGAGCTCTTAACTTAATCATATGTTCTCATATATTCATCTTGAGCACTCACGTGTCTTCCTTAAGGATGGCTTGCACATCAAGCCTTCTCAGGGCATAATTCTTCCTAGCGAGAGTTACGCTATTTTACTTCCTATAGCACCATTTTAGAATGTCATAGGAATGTCGCACTGGGCCACCTAACATAGGTCATGCTTCATAGCCCCCGAACCTATCTAGTGCACTTTGTCTCCCTCCTCATGCCACCTGACACAACTCATGCACCATAGCCTCCGAACCTATTTGTTGCATGTTATAAGTACACTTCTGTATCTAACATCATGTCAATTAGCATGGATAATGCTTCCTAGCCTCTGAACCTACCTAGCGCACAATGTATTTCCACTTTGTTATATGATTCTCATTTTGCCTAAGTCATGTTCCTTAACCTCTAAACCAATTTGTTGCATGAATCATATAACTCTTCCTCCATGACATCACCCTACATAGCCATTAGCACACTCTTTTGCATAGAGCATGTGTTTTTGTCATCGATCATTTGCTTCTTTGCACTTTCGGTGTGTTCCTCATCAGTAAATGTCACCATATACTTGTGGCAAATATTTGGCATCTAATGATTCCTTCCATCCACATAGAAAGGTTACAATGCACTAAATCAATTTGTATTTGCACGTGCATTCCCTGATCATCTTGATGATGAATTGTACACATTAGTTAAGTGATACATTGTTGATCATGATGCATTAACGAGCATTGCTCATGAGGGCATCTTGACGAGTAATGTGAGTTAATGTATCGTGATCAACATGTTTGCTTTACCCACACTTGAATACACACTTAGATGTTGTGACTAGGACATCAGATGGTTTGCTAAGCTAGAAATATGATTCTTGAGGAGTCCTTTTGATGCATTAACTATTGTTCTCTATTGATTTGTATTATATCCATGTATCTTTTTGTTTGCTACATTTGTCTGTTTACTGGGTGTGAGACGTGCATACTAGTATAGGGGCAATTTTCTTGCAGGGAGTCATATCTAATAGGGAGAAGCATTAACAATTTAAAATAACCATGTTCTACATGTGCTTCCTTAGATCTCCCCCCCCATCGAGTATGGTTCACAACATTACATGCCTATAGTCTGTACTAACCTTTCTATTTGTAGCTCGAGTCATTTTTAGGCTTTTACCATGCACTTCTTAATGTCCCTTTGCTCAAATCTGTATTAGGAATAAGGTACGGGCATGGGTTCAGAGATGCCTAACGGGCGAAACCACTTGACGAGGACTAATAGCAGCATACTTGTGTCTTGTACCTTAATTCAAAATCTTTTTGATGTATAGTATTAGGATCATGCATGTATATGTCGTTTCTGGACTCCTTTTATTTTTTTGGGATATCTTGCCGACCCATTGGCACTTGATCTTTTATTCTTTATATTTGGTTTGTTTACCCTTCTACAGCATATTTCCCATTTACTCTTTCTTTGTTTGTGGCATGTCTGGGCTCAATGACAATATAATTTAAGCTCTCTAAAAACCTAAAATTTTAACTTAGAAGGCTCCATGACTTTATTAAATGATTAAGATTAATTAAAAATTAGGTTTAAAACATCTCACTTTTTTCAAAAACTACTTTTACTTTCCTAGAAGGCCTTCGAGTCAGGTTTAAAATGATTTGCATTGCATTTCTATCACCCAAGTCATACTAATAAGTCCTTCATATTAGGACTTGTTAGCTCATTACATCATATTTGCATGTCTCGAGGAGAAGCCCTTGAGCTTCTTCAACTTTTCTGGCCAAGCATGACATTTCTACTAAAGTGGTTGTTTAGCATTCTTAGGGTGTTAAAGGCTTCTAGACCCAAATAGATGTAAGTCCTTTGTGAGAGTGTCTCGACTTCATAGTCATACCTCTCTTCTCTTTCTACTCCAACAACTTACTCGCCACTTTGGTAGATATAAGTCCCACCTCTACTTTCTACCTACAAAGGGTATAATTTCAATATCTTTTTATCTTGTACATATTGAATAATGAGCTTATTTAGACTCCACTCCTGTTGAGTATTATAGCGTATCTTTTAGAAAAATTAAATTATGTAGGAAGAGAGATTGACCCACAATTTTATATTATGATATTTTTAATTTAATTGCAACGACGCCAAAAACTTGACCCCGCTATTTATATGTATAGAATTGTAATTGTTTATGTTGTGGATGCTACGCAAGTATACGTATCGTATCAAGTAATACGGGGCTCTAGTGGAGTTCGGTTATCGATCCCACGGGAAAGAGGAAATTAAATAACAACTAATTTTAAAATAATAATAATAATTTTTTAAAATAGTATACGAAAATTTGGAATTCTAAAATTTGAGCGCAATAAAGTAAACTAAGTATTTTAATTAAGTAACTTAACTAAGTAGAAAATTAATACGTATTGAAAGTGCGAGAAAATTAAACTAATTGCTAAATAAGTCTTAACTATTCGAAAAAATATTTTTCCCCTTGTTTAGAAATTTTAAGTGATTGATGAATTTAAATAGATAATTTTAAGGTATTGTGACAAATAGGAGCATTCATATTCTTTACCCTTTGGTCCAGTGTAAAGAATATTGACTAATTCTATGTTTGATTCATCGAATCCGCGGCTAGTACGGGAGGATACCGATCGCCACTTCGAGCTCCCACG
This sequence comes from Papilionanthe hookeriana x Papilionanthe teres, assembly GCA_022702705.1. NCBI lineage: Eukaryota > Viridiplantae > Streptophyta > Magnoliopsida > Asparagales > Orchidaceae > Papilionanthe > Papilionanthe hookeriana x Papilionanthe teres. The sequence goes on from CM040421.1 coordinate 76,015,250, forward strand.
TTCCCCTCGCCCGAGGGCTAACATCTACACTTCGACTCTCAAACAATAGGACCGAATTGAATATTTTAGTCGTCACACTAAAATGCTCAATTCTACGCCCGATGATATTATTTCCCTATTTATTTGCACCTTCCTTCCAAGGCTTTTGAATTCCCGAATATCGGATGTAATTTTTACCGTAGTTGATAATCAACATATTTTAACAAATCAAATGGCCGATTGAAAGTAAATTAATTTTTAAGTAAAAATTATCACAATTTATTAATATATATAAGTATCTCTATTTTAATTTCATCAAGTCACTTAATTTCATAAACGAGGAGAAAGACTAATAAACTACTCGTAATGCATGGGAACTAAACTAAGCATGGATTTCATTTAAAGTTAAAAACAATAAATACAAATACTTATCTCGATTTATCCCCAAACGGACTCCTCGTAGTTCCTTTGACTCTTCCTTCCAGTACAGCACGACTCACTAATTACTCACTAAACTCACTAAAGACAGACAACTGCACAAAAATTAACACTAAAGACTAAAAGATTGCACAAAAGACACACAAAAGACTGATTTTCGGCCTCTATATATAGAGGTGAGCAAAGGTCCAAGAGGTGTGTAAGCATCTCTTCAAAAAGTGTCCAGGTTCGATGTATCCGTGCCATTTGAACTAGCTCGGCTGTCGGCGACGAACTACTCTCGTCTGTCGGCGAGGCTTCTAGAAGATCTTCAAACCGCTCGGGCTCGCTGTCAGCAGGCTCGGGCTCGCTGTCAGCAAGACAGTTATAAATTCTTCAGAATTTTCTTCTTGTAACCTCGCCATCGGCGGGCTCGATCTCGCCGTCGGCGACTCAGGACTAAATTGCATGATTTTGCTCCAAATTCGCTCCTTTTTATGATTTTTGCTTTTATTACCTAAATTATTCATTCCTGCAATAAAATAAAGAAAATACCCTTCTTTAAAGTGCAATTTCATAAAAAATAGGTATGAATTTCTTAATAAATTTTTCAGCGATCAGAGATCAAGGCTAGGGGCACAAGAATGTAATTAGATAAATCTAATTAAAGTGCTCTCAATCTAGTAATAAAATTTAATATTTTATAATGTACACTCTTATGTATCCAATATCTTTATAAACATTGAAAAAATTTATTAAGAATAGTACTTATTTTGACCTTTTCAAAAGTATTTTAAAAAAAATAAATTGTTTAAATGATGGTACCTAACAAATCTCATACAAATTTAAGATTCAACCATAATTTAGAGATAATCTTATAGCATATAGCTTTAATTGGAGCTTTTTTTTTCATTTCTCACAAAGGTGAATCTTTAGCATTGGTTGGCGTTTGAATTTCTAAATAACCCTACGTCATCACACTTAAGTATGAAGTAGCACTTGTTTATCTATCCATTAAGTGTGCTTTGATACCATTGATAAATTAACTTCTTAACATAACATCAAGAAAGTTTACATTTCTTGATGAGTCAATCAGCGAACTTAGGGCAATCCTTTTTCACATGACCAATTTTCTTGCAAAAAAAAAAAATAGGTGACAACAATATTATTCTATTTCAGTTTTGCCTTATATTTTGAGGTCCATTAGTCTATAACTACTTTTCCTTTATAATTTTTTATTTCTTTTAGTGATAATGTCATGACAGAAAATAACTAAATGAGCACTTTTTAACTCATCTAATTTCAATCTCATTTTCTTTTGCATGTCTTGAGTAATCAGCTTATTCAATATTATAGCTTATCTTAAATAAAATTAAGTTAAGTTGGAAGAGAGATCAAGGCTAGGTGCACAAGAATGTCAACAAATAAGTCTAATTATAGTGCTCTCAATAACAAATTTGAATATTTTTATAATATACTCTCTTATGTATCCATTGTCATATACACATTGAAATAATTTTACTTTTTACTGAGAATAGTACTTACTTTGACCTTTTCAAAATTAATGAAATTTTTTGCTATTTAGTTTAGAAACCTTTTAGCACATTATTTTAAAGCATTACACCTCTAATGTTTTTGGAATAGAGTGCTTCATGATCATAAGACTCATGCGATTTGAACGGTCCCACTTTTAAAGTTATCCCTTTGTTTGAAAGTGCTTTCTACAGAGGGGGCGGAAGAGCATTCAATTCAAATCGTATTATCTGAATCTATACACCCAATATGCATGGTGACATACGCTTTCTATTTCTTAAAACTAGTGTTGTTAGGTACTAAAATATTATTTAGATTGGTAGATATATAAGAAAAGCTGACTGAAAAAAGTAGAAAAATAAGCTCATAATTAATAAAATTTTCATTTTTCTATGCATGTAAATAAAAAATAAGTAGTATACATGCTTGACACGAAATAATTAATATAAGCTCGCATAGGATACCTAATGTGGCATTATAATATTTTATTTGGGTATAAATAATAATTTGTAATGGCACTCTAAAATTTTAGTTAACAAGTGTTGATAAGAAACTACTAATAATATGTATTTTTTTGGACCAACTTATTTTATGCATGAATAATTAAAAAAAATATCGTATATTTATTACTGGACATGTATATATTCTATCCAAAAAAAATATTCAATAGGACTGATTATTTTTTGCATTGATTTAAATACACTTTGTTTAATAACGTCTATTTATTTCCCAATTAAATAAATTGTTATAATAGACATCAATTTGGTGGCATATTATTTCTACTCAATGAATTTGTAAAGTAAACATAGTAAAATGCATAAAACCCATGATTTTTCTGATAGAAAATAAAACCAATTGTAAAAAAAACAATGTATGGATCAAAATTTTGCAAACGTTCAAAAGAGAAATCAATAGAAAGCTATTTATCAGAGATTCAACATTATAGCAACTTTGATATCACATTATCGAATTAATAGAAGATGAAATACAGTCATCGTACATAGATCTCATGTCAAATCATCAAAAAAATCTAACTAAAAGTGTATATGAATCCATTGAATAGCAAATACAAAGTTATTAATATTCCACATCTAATTTGGTGTACTCAAGGAAGAGAGAGTATGATTTTCACTCAAGGGGATGTGAGAGAAAGAGAACTAACCCCTTAAATTATAGACCATGACTTTTATTTATACTTGAGTGTACATATCATCATTAGAATAAAATAAATAGATGATCTCTAGATAATATTAATTTCATACAAATATTTAGATGCCTCAGAAGCCAAATAGTTAATCTTAATATAAGTAATTTTGTGTACATTAAGATAACAAATAATATATAATTATTAGATTTGGGCTCACATAAAATTTTCTAACAACATTGACCTACATAGCACTCAATTCCTATGTATTGACATATTAAGAACCTAAACTTTACTTCTTACATTTACACCACCCGAATCTTTCATCTCACATAAAAAGTGTCATTTTTTTAACCTTTAAAATGTCATTTACTACTTTTCCTACATATGTAAGATGACATGTATGTAAAAGTTGAAGTTTAGGTTATAAATGCGTATGAACAAGGTGTTATGTACCTAAATTTCTTTTTTTATCAAGATGAACTTAATCTATATTTCATTTATTCTTTAGTGTATTTCTCTAATAACCTCATTTGGTTAAAAGGCATAATGATTGGTTCATATTTAAGGATTTTCCCAATATTTGCTTAGTTATATTTAGTCAGTTTTCACGGAGGCTTTGAGCTTGGTTATTCTTAAATAATTTGTTCTTTATAAGCCATAGTATGGATTTAAATAAATTTTTCACACCCTTTATAGAACCTTTTGAATATGCGACTTCATCTTTGTAGTTCAACATCATCTTGGCTCATTGCTAAATGGGAGATAAGTTTGAGCTGACCTAGGAAGGATCATTTGTGGTGGAGAAAGTCTACTGAGGCAGTTCATACCAACTTATTAAGTCTAATAATACTTCTTCTCAATGGCGTTATGAAGTAATATTATGCATGATTGTATCTTCAGAACAAATTCGCGAAGTAAAATCCTATTTTTGGTTATGCATATACATTTCCTTTTTAAGAAAGGATCAACTTTATTTTAAGGAAGGATAATTAAATTCTTTTAGTAAGATCTATTCCTCCCTCTCTCTCCTCCTAAAAGATGGCTAATGCAAACATGATTAAATGCATTAGTTGCCCCATAAGAGGAAAGAGAGTCAAATTTAGTTCAAGAAATCTAAATTTACAGTTTAAAATTTAAATTTCAAATAAAATATAAAATTTTAGATTTCAAATTTAAAATGAAATTCTAAATCAAAATTTGAAAAAATTTTCTAAATTCAAAATCAAATCTCAATTTAAGCACATTTCATATTCAAATGCCTCCTCCTCAGCTAGAATACCTTCCATAGGTTCCTCTTTTATGTTAGGATTAGGTTTCATGTAGAATTAGAGCAATATTAGTTACATAATTTCTCCTAGATCAGCTCTTAGGTTAGGTAAGAGTCCTCGTACTTTCATTCCTAATCTTATCACCTGACTACTTTCAAATTAGGTGTGAGAGATTGAACTTCCTTTTCCTGATCTAGTCACCATGTCTATCTCCTATATTGGGTTTGAGCCCCTAAGTTATCTCTTGTTGGTAGCCTTTTTTAGATTAATACACAAATTAGGTGTGATTACATATAATTTATTTTCTAATATGATCACCTAACTAGCTTTCATGTTAAATGTGAGCTATCTATCTTTCTTTCCTAATCTATTCACTTTGTCTACCTCTTAAATTAAGTGTAGACCCGAGTTTCCTATTCAAGTGTAGTCAGTTCTAAATCTTTATGTTATATGTAATATCCGTACTGATAGCTTTCTTATATTAGCTCTCCGGTCAGGTGTGAGCCTTTGTGGTTCTCGTCCTGATCTAATCACATGACTTGCTTTTCAAATTAAGTATGAATCCTTGAGCTTCTTTTCCTAATCTAGTCACCATGTTTTCCTCCTACATTAGATGTGAATCCCTAAGGCTCCTATCTTAGTGTAGCCAATTTCAAATCCATCGATCAGACATAATGTCCCCAAGTAATAGCTTTTCGTAGATCAGCTCTCATGTTAATTGTGAGTCCCCGTGCTCTCTTTCTTGATCTTATCATCTGACTAGCTTTCAAGTGAGGTGTGAGTCCCCACGCTTTATTTCTTGATCAAGTCATCCTATCTACATTCTAGGTTGGTTGTGAGTCTCAAAGCTTTTTATCTTTGTGTAGTCAACTTTCTTTAAGTTTCACTTGGAATTAGATAAATCCTAACTAGCATATTTTTGGTGTTTGATTTGCACTTTAGGTTAGGTGTAAGTCCCTTTAAGGCCTCCTTTTTCTATCCCCGATAGATTAGGTGTGAGTTCATTCATGGCTTCCTCTCCTACAAATCCAAATAAAATTTTCTTAGGCTACATATATATTTATATATACATGTTTAGAGTTGCAGTTCTAGGTTTGAGCTAGATTTATTATCAGGGTGATTTTATAATTTAGTTCAATTAAAATTGACTTGCATTGATTTAAGTAGATTTTGGTTATGTTAAACTAGATTAATTTTAGCATGTCAATTTGAATGAAAATTAGATTAGATGAGATTATATATTACTTTGGGCTTAATTTTAAATTTCAAATTAAATCAAGTTCTCCCTAGAATCTTTATGGTATCTATATATACATATAATATATATATATATATATATATATATATATATATATATATATATATATATATATATATATAGCATTAATGCTCTTCAAATTTTATGATATATTGTGCTCAAATTCTGTCCATCCTAGCATTAAGTTTTGAACCCAATTCCCCTTTCATGTTATGAAAATATGTATGATGGTTAAAACTTAGAGATCTTGTGTCCAAATAAAAAGTTTTGAATAGTTGTTGAGACAAATTAAATGTCAAGAATAGTTTACAAAATCATTCTCAAAACACTCAGAAACTAATTTCAAGATTTAATGGAGGTTGTAAAATCATACAACTACAACTATCATAATACTACAAGAGAATCCTAATGATATTGATAGAGGATATAGCCGATGAGAGAGGACTTGGCTTCCTTATAATCCATAAAGGTGATAGTGATGGTTCTATCTTGATATGAAAATTTGAGGCAATTCGTTGTCTTCATTCTCCCACCAAACTTGACTAAACCCTTTGCTTTAATCATTATTTTTTGGAAGATTTACATTCACAGCACTAGTGTATTTATATTTCTAAAATCTAAACCTCAATTTGTACATGCATATTACATTTTTTATGCGTGAAAATCAAAATGGTATTTCACTTCTCGCCGCTCAATTCGACCATTCTGAAGACTGAATGATCCTCCGTAAGGAATCCGCGTGATGACGGTCATCCATCTCCATAAGAATAAAGAACGCACAAATATCTTCGGGTGCGACCATACCAGCACCAGTGCACCGGATCCCATCAGAACTCCGCAGTTAAGTGTGCTTGGGCGAGAATAGTACTAGGATGGGTGACATCCTGGGAAGTCAAGTTAAAATTATGATATTTTTGATGTGATATGAATCGTCTGAATGATATAATGTGAAATAAAAATTTTATTTCTTATATCAACATTCAGAACACTCTTATCATATAAAGAATATTATTAAAACAAGAGGCATCTTCTGATGTATAAATAAATGCTATAAATTTAAAAGTTAGAAATAAAAATACATTAAAATTGTGGTAGTTAAATAAAACTTCCAATTAAATTTAGAGCTCATAATTATTTATAAATAACAAATTTCTTTAAATTTTTAATATTTCTTTCGTTATAAAAGGAAAGACTCGGAACACTGATAAAAAATTTGATAAATATAATTTTCAAATCAGCACTTTAGTCTTAACTCAAATTAAATAATGGATTAATTAAATTTTATAGTTTTCTAAGTATAGCTAATTTAAATTAATGCAATCAAATTAGCAATAAAAACCAATCAAATTTGATATCTTTGATCATGAACTTTATTTTAAGTTAATGGTATACCGTCATTTGCAGAAGGCTTGCTTCTCTTTGCTTAGAAAAGCAGAGACAACGGTTTGGCCTCATCGTTGTAATAATTCACCTCAAGTGGAAAATGGTTATTGCGCATCCTATGTAGGTATGCTTCTATGTATATATAAATTTACATATATAACACTCAATTCATACATATTTACACATCTAACAACGACATATCTAACACAAAAACTTCATTTTTTTTACATATATATCATCATTTGAATTTAAAGATGCATCATCTGTTAAGAGGTTGAAATGGCTGTTACTTGGTGTGATATGAAAGATTTGTGTTGTATATATATAAAAAATAACATTTGGTTGCTAGACATGTAAATACAAATGGAATTTGGTGGCATGCATGTAACTGCCCTTAGATAAATATGTACATATTCATAGCTTATGTCTAAAATTTCATATCATACTGTGATCTCTTCTTTGAAAATGATTAAATATCATATGGTATAGTTTTTTCAACACTTTATTTACATCCATATTTTAAAACTCATTTCAAACAGAACAAAACTAAAAAATTCATATGTTACACATTGATCCGAAGTAAAAAAAAAGAAAAAGGAAAAAACGCCAGAGAAAATGCCCCACTCAAAATTTGAACTAACAGAGCAAAAACCAACGAACAAAATAACTATCTGGCGATCTCCATGAAACCTGATAATTATGCATTATCTTTAGTTACAAAAAAACTCATAATATAGATCAACAACATCACAAAACTAAACGGTCTTAGAGGATAACAAGCTCCCTGAACCGCATTACAAACAATACACGGTTGAAAAACCAATGAGTCACGAAAGAAAAGATCACTCGTCAATCATCCAGACACTTTCTGTGTTTTATTCGGCCTTCCCCCGACCGAATACTCATGGCTGGATCGCTTTCCGACAAAATGTTTTCCACCTCTATTATGTTTCCCCCTGCAATCATCAAAAATCCAAATATCTCAATAGAAAAGACCAACCTCTCGAAAAGATCAAGGCTTTGTAAGCATCATTACATAATGTAATTAGCAGTAAAACCAATAAACAGATAAGTTCATTCAAACAAAACAAATAAGCCCAAAGAATAGAAGAGTGATTACCTTCCTCTATAGCTCCTATTTTCCCTGTGTTTATCTTTATTTCCACGAAGTAAACTCCAGTAGTCTCTCTCAGCTTCACCTGAGACAGAATTTGTACAAAAGTTGACAGAAAATATCTTATAACAAGCATTCACAATTAACATGATAATATGAGTAGAAAAATACATTTCATATTATTTAGAATTTGAATAAAACATCTATGCATCATAATAATAATCAAAATGAGCTGAGATTTATAAGTGATACCAGTTAGCGCCTCTAAGGTAGCAATGTACTTTTTCTTCACCACCAAGCCACCTTCCTCAGCAAGCACCGACCTTGCACGAGCTTTGACTGCCGCATCCGGTTCCTCAAAACGGATGAATCCAGACTCTTCCCCCATTCTGTAGTCAACATACTGCATAAAAAAGAAAAATTAAGGGAAATTTACATTCATAATGCACAATTCTTATGTAATGGCATATCTAACACCAACAATTTGATATTTACACTTATAAAATCTTGTTGTCATAAATCAAGATATATTTCATTTTCAAAATTATAGTGTTTGATATGATGTTAAAAATTTAAATGAAATGCATGTAAATATGAATGTTTAGATGTTAGATATTTAAAAACATAAGAACTATGTGGTATGCATAATGCATATAAATGCTGCAAAAGGAATTCTAATTATTACAATGTATGTCGAGACAATGGAAACGAAAAAGAAATCTGAAAATAAAAGCTCAAAAAATACCTTGACAATTCCAAACTTCTGCAAAACTTCTTTTAGGTCCTCTCGAGTAACCACGACTGTATTACCATCAGCTAAACCAGTGGGTTTATTTCCATCATCGGTTTGTACATCTTTTTCAGCATCAATCTCATTATTTTGGGAAGAATCAACGGCGGCCTTCCCTTCCTTCTCAACATCATCAGCTTCAGCATTCCCTTTCCCTTCCTCCCCAACATTTTCAGAAGATTTCTCTTCATGATCAATATTTTCTGTTGGTTCCTCAATATTGCTAGATTTTGATGCTTCTGTATCATCAACTTCTATTCCTGTCACACTCTCTGAATCATTTTGTGGTGTCAAAGGCTTCAACTTGAAGGCAACAATTAAGCCTTTTGGGTAGCTACTAATGATGTAAATAACAAATGAGAAGGGTATTAAAACTAAGTGAGATAAAAGGAAATTTTTTAGATTGATGGAAGCTAAAATGCTATGGGATCTACCTCTCGTTTGAATTATCCTTAATAGAATTATCCTTACTAGAACGGTTTCTTTCAAGCCCCTCCCTTTTCTCTTCTCTCTCAGCCTCAAACTCATTTCTGCATTTAATTCCAACGTTAAAACCAGAAAAAAAAATGAAAAATCGGAATGCAAATGAACATGAAATAAACAACAAGGCTAAGCAGCAGGTTGAAGTATGATGAAGATGCACATACAAGGTTAAAAAACAATATAATAGCTCAAATCTTATTTGGCATTAGGGAAAATTACAGAAAAAACAATATTTAGTTTATACCTTGCAGAAGGAGCAGACAGATAAGGTGCGTGGGAAGGTTGCCTAGGCAATTTAAGACGGTTATTTTTTTGTTTATGACCTCGCAATTTTATCTTCCAATTATATAAAAAAAATTTTGTTGCTTAATAAGGATTTCAATAATATGATTATTTCATATGTGGCATGTTGCAAAACCCTAAATGAGAACATTATGACATTCATGTTCTTTAATCAGCTTCAAAATCTACACAGATTACAACAATGAAATTATTTCCGATCAAAATAAACTAAATTGAATCAAACAAACTACCAATTTGATTTTTGTTTAATACCTATATTCAATCTATTCAATTCTTTTATAACCAAAATTGATCAATTAAAATGGCCTAGTGAACCAGACTGACAAAATACATAGTCCTAATTCCCTAAAAGTAGCTTTAGATATTATTAGCTTCAAGCTTGAAATCAAGATAGTTAATGTTGATTAGATCATGACCTTATCTGACCACTTGACAGAAACAACTTTTGTTAATAAAATTAATGAAATAAGGGTTGTTTCTAATGCCCCTCGCTGTAGTTTATTTCAATCAAAGTCATTGAAATTATTCAAAATATAATGCACTGCATGCTCAAAAAAGTTTACATGATTATAATACACTACATATCAACAAACCATTTATCTAATAGTCTAATAACTTAATTAGCAGAGTTACATGCAAATGCCTCATAGACGATCAAATCACCTTGAAATTTCATGAAATTTGATACCCTATATTCACATAATAAATTTGCAAATTAGATGCTACAAGATAGAAAAAACAAGCTAAAATAAAATCATATACCATAATCACAAAGAAATGTGACCACCATTATCCATTCATGGTTCTAACATAAATTTAAATGATAACCTTAGGTATGCAATAAATTGGAAAACTTAATCACTACAACGAACAATGCACATAGAGATAGAAAAGTGATGGACATATTAAAGTACATAAACTAGTGAACAGGAATTTAATATAACATTGAGAGATGTCAAAGATGTAAGAACACAACATCAAATGCTTTTTGTCCTTGCTATGCATATTACAGGAATACATGTTTTGTAAAAAATAAAAAATTAATCAAATTGCCCAAAAAATGTACATGCAAAAAGAGCTAAATAAAAAGTCATGCTTCATCAAATTTTCATTTATGAAAATGCTTACTTTGGTTTTAGTTCTAAATCTACACCAGCATAAACCAACTTTTCCTGCAAAATCCTTTTAGCATCATCCTCATCCGAAAATTCAATTAAAGCGGTACCACAAAAGGCCCTTTTGTCACCAATATGTCGTGGGAGCCTTACACTATTCACCTGAAAAATTACAAAGGATAGTTAGCCATGTACCACTTACCAATATTGAAATTATGAATATCACTATATTTGCAAATGTTATAATGATACAGCAGCTGATGGGAAAAGTTAAAAATAAATTTCAAACAAGAAATGATATGATTTTTTTTATTTGTAGGTACCAACAAAGTGATCAGATTTCCACAGTGCAGGATTTGCATCCTATGGAAAATAAGAAACTACGTGAACCATGGACATGAAGATGTAACAGAAAATCTACATTAGTACATTCAAACATTACTGATCTTAGTCAAGATACTAATTAATTATATTATTACCTAATTAGTATAATTTATATCCAATTAGCACAATTGATTTATTTAATCAAAATAGTCAATTTAATTTCCTAAATATGTGAGAATTTCACAATTGAAATACCTTAAAATGACAAAAATATGAGTTTATATTTGATTTAAATTCAATCCCATTTTTCACACCTTACAAAAACCATGAAAATTCATTGTTTAAATTCTATACCTAATTTTAACCAAATCAATATACAAAAGTATATAAGAATCATTGATAGATTTAATTTTATAATTATAATACATTAAATTAATTAAACTTACTTTAGTTACATTATTAACCTAAATAATCGCAATTTATAACACTGTAGCAATGTGTTTACTGTAGCCATTTGACTTCTGGTAGCTTTGAAAGATGCCATAGATTTAAGGGTGGAGATTAATATCTTTAGCAAATTTCATTTTATCAATATATCTATATAGATGAAACAGACAGCTGAAGCTCTCGGATGGCAACGGTGGCAAAGAAGCAGAGAAGAATTAAAGAATACCGTGGAGGTATTAAGGCGAAGAAATTATGTGCAAGTTAAACTAAATTGCATTAAACCTAATAAAATCCCTTTCTTCTTCCTTATTTTACTGTGAAATGCAGCTTACTAAACCTGTAGTTACAGGAGGTATTAGCTATTGGAATTTAGGAAGGGAAATTGGGGTAGTTAGAAAGACATTGGAAGTATAGAATTAAGAGAAATATATATTTTTGCAATCATGTACACATACTTGCAGTTAAACTTCCTTTAAATTATAAAAATAAAAAAATAAAAAGAAAATAAAGTTAAAAAAAAAAATTTCAGCCTGTATGTTGCCTCAACTATAGTTCTCGGGCTGGAATTTTGGAGACGAAACTAATGTATTAAAAGAGTTTTAGAGGTTTAGAGCTTGGCAGAACTTCAAACAAAGACCAGCTTTTGGGGCTATAGGTAATCATAATGAGAAATTAAAGGTAGAAAGAAGGAAAAGCTTGTATGAGGGAAACCATTTCAAGGTAAAAAAAAAAAATTCAATTGATAGTTATTTGTATTAAATTTATATTAATTTTAAAAATTCATCAAATTTAATGAAAATGTTTATTGTTAGTTTATGTAAAGAGGTGAGCCTAGAGAAAAGTTTCATCATGAAACTGACCTAACGCTGAAATGAGATATTAAATAGTTAAAAAATAAAACTGACTGTCGGATTGATGTTTGTTGTTACTCATTAGTTTAACCTAGTTATTGTATATTTGCATTTAGAATTGCTTCCATGTTGAGCACATTTGATTACAGTCCCAGAGTTTTATTCATGTGAATGATTACCTGCTTATTTCCAGACTTCCACTTTATAATATTATTATAGAAATATAACATAAAGTACAATTGTTGATTTCTGCGTGTCAAACTATATTTCTTGTGCATGCCAATTAAGTTGATTGTTAATCGTTAAATTTATGTTTAGCAAAAATAGCATATGAAGATAAGTATAAGTAATAATGACCAAAAACTGTCGTGCATATTGTAATAAATAGACAGTTATATTGATGACCTGCACAATAAGTAGACAGTTATATTGATGACCTGCGCAATAAAAAGCGAGAGTTCTGATGAGATGAGCCTTGATTGACAAATGATTGAATTTCCAACTCTTGATATTAAAGTTGATACGGACCAACTAGAATATGAAGAGGTCGTTAATAAATCATGATGTTGGGATGGCCAACATTCATCATCAATTATTATGGCCTTCGTGATGACTAACTATCCAATAAAATAAAAATGGTAGAAGTCTATGCAAATATAATATAACGCTTCTACGACAAAAAAAAATGGAAAATAAGAAAGAAATAAAAAAAAAGTATACAAATGACATTGCATAATATAGTGAATGAATAAATTATCCATAACAGCTTTTATTATTTCTGACCATCATCATATACGCTTCTTTTAATTATGTTTTTTGTAATATTCAAATACTAAACATGATTACTCTTTATCATTATTGTTGAGATGTTGCTCATATTAGTCTCACTAACCAAAATGAATCTTATTCTTTTCTTATGAGTTTGAATCTTATTTTAGTAATATTTATCTCATTAAAGGTGTGACTCACCAGATACCATATAACATTAATTTTTAGAGAGGAGAAATGAGCAAGTGGACCATCAGCCAAGTAACATATTATTTTGTATGATTTTGTATTGTATAATTTTCTTTTATTATTATAGAAGACTTTAAGGATACATACAGTTTCATATTTGAAGTTTTTAGAAATTTAGTACTTTATTTGAGCATCTTTTATATACACACTTCATGATTTTTGTTTTCCTTTGTTACTCTCCTATGATGTTATTACTTGAAATGAATAATGTTTGGTTTCATTATGAGCTTATTGTTTTCATAAACCGAATGCATTACAAAAAGGTATAACCATGATTAAAACATAGATATTTAGCATGGATACTCCAGAAATTAAAGAGGAATAATAATAATAATAATAATAATACATGTCCGCTGGTGTGCAAACGTATGTTCTTACTCTCAATTTCAATTACTATCTTGTTTGTAGAGTTCCTTTGGCTTTGATAGTTTTGATTTTAATATTGTTATCAGTACGACTAATCACATAAGTGGAGGAGTATAATATTTAAAATATTTTATTAAACCTCAAAAAAAGTTTGCAATCTTAAATAATATTCTTTTTTATTTAATTTGGCTTATATACGAGCCTTAATTTATTGCAACTTCATATTTCGCTTGGCAAGTACCTACCTTATATAGTTCTCTCGAGTCCCATGTTGAATCATGGCTGAAGCGTAGCTTGAAAACTTGTTTTGGACATTATAAAACACCAAGATGCAAAAACAAATTAATTTTTAAAAGAAAAATGAATCCTAAACTTAATTAATCTCTTTAATCTGTTTTCTGATGATTAATCCCAAACTTTCCCTCGTATAAATTCAAAAATCACCAAATTATTTTGGCTTAAGAACATACAATTAGCAGCTTATTTTCTAATGAAAATCCTGTAAAGTTTCAAATATCATTCAGAAAACTCTTAAACAAGTTCCCAATCATTTCATAAGAAACTGTTACCTTTCCTTTTTCACCAAAGAATGCCTGTACATCTTCAATCTTAACATCATATGGCAAAGGTGATGCAGCCACTGTCCGTGAATCAACAAGTTCTATCACTTCTTCTGGTTTTAAAAGTTCAGTACTTCTGCCAATCCTCTTACCTACAAAGTCGTGCGAACTCGAGAAATTAATATATAAGAAATACTCAATTAGATCCTGGTCTAATTAAGTGTTTAAAATCTCACCCAGCAAAACATTACAACAGGCTATAACAGCAAGGACAAAAAACTTATACAAGGCTATAGTAGTTGTGAAAGATTTTTTATATAAGGAATAATTACATACATAATACTCAATTTTCATGTATTAACATATCTAACATCTAAACTTTAATTTTTACATATACGCCACCTTATCTATGCATGAAAAGGTGCATTTCACATTTTGAAAGTTAAAATAGAGGCTTTTTATGTGATATGAGAGATTTGGGTGGTATGAATGTAAAAAAAGTGAAATATAACACATAAGTATTGGATACTATGAATGTCAATGCTCCTTTTAATAGAAGACTCGATGAAAACAAAGAATTATGTGTGTTACAGCCGTGTCTAAACTTATATAAGAAGACCAGTAAGTCCAGTTAAGAAAATCATTACATGAATAAAATGTAGTTCAGTGAATGATATTTAACTGAAAAAATTATTATAAGAAGATAACAGCTGTAGTCTACTTGTGAAATCAATGTTAACCCAGCAACTGTCTCAATACCCAAGCAAAATAAATGCACTGACCTAAGATGAAAAAGCAAGCCAATAATAAAAAAGTGGTATGAATTTTGTAAGGAGATGGATTTTATAGGGAGCAGCAACATGGGTAAATATACTAAACATAATTTCTACGAGATTAATTTTTGTAAGCCTATAAGACACCGACGCTAAAGAAGTTTCTTTCTTGAGCTTCAACTAAACAAGCAATCATCAATGCATTCCCTTGAAATGTATTAATAACTACTATCGATTGCATAAAATATATATCGTATTAAACCTTAATAACACAAAACTGTGTTCAAAACTATTTGCAAATTGCTTTATTTTTAGTGTCCTGCATAGCTATATACACTCCTAAAACTAAAAGAGTTATATATAACTATGCATGGTAATTTATTAGCGACTCATTTCACTTTTTGTAGTATATCATTCTATACAACCTCAAAAACAAAATAATTATACAAATTTGTGTAGGGTATGCTGATAACTTCATTTTTTTACAATACTCAATTGTGCATAGCCTTAAAAATAAAAATAGGTGTCATACACAATTGCTGACAGTTTCTAGAAAATTGCATTTATTTTTGGTGTTATGCATAACTTTGTATATATCAAAAATATTTAACAAAGGTTATACAAAGCTGTGTACAAAAGTTTTTTAGCAACTTCAATTTTTGGTTATACAAAATTGTTTACAGCCTTGAAAAAACTCAAATAGATTGCGTACACGGTAAATATCCTTGAAAAGACAAAACAAAAATCATACACAAGGATATATAGAAGTTTCATTAAAAGTTCATTTTTTTTTGTAGTTGACAAATGTGTACAACCTGAAACTTTTAAATAAGTGTCATACAGAGTTGTGTCCAAAAGTGCTGCAGCATCTTCTTAGTTTCTCTCTGTTTTACACAATTGTGTACAACATCAATAACACAAAACAAAAAATGTACACAGTTTTGTTCATAAATTCATTAACTACTTTCATTTTTGTGTTGCATAGCACATCCTTAAAAGCTTAAAATAAATGATCTACACAATTGCATAAATGTGCTTTTTAGCATCTTTTTTTAGGTGTCGCACAATTGTGTACAAACTTAAAAAGACATAACAATAGATATAGAAGAATTTTAACAACTACCTTAGCTTTTGTGTTTAACATAATTATATATCTTTCAAAACACATAATATATTTGTGCAAAACATATTTTAATTTTCTATTGTACACTGCTAAATACAAACCCTTCTAGTTGAGTATATTAGCAACTTATTTCTCTTTTCTTTCTTAATTATATTTAATTGTATAAACAGAACAGTCGTTGTACTCAGGTATGTATTGGACTTCTAAATCAAATTATTTTATTTTTTTATTGTGCACAGCTATGAACATCCTGACAACATAAGGCAAGAACAATGTAAACAATTGCATGAATTTATTAGCAACCTATTTTATTTTTATTTTACTACACATTGTTCTATCTAGACTTCAAAAGAAAACAGGTATTGAGCAGAACTGAGTACAGTAGGTTGCAATAACTTCATTTTGTGTTGTGCACAGCAATGCACAGCATTAAAAAACATAGAATAAAAGTTTTGCCAAGCTATATACAAAAGTTTATAAGCAAATTCTTCATTTTTTATGTTTTAAATAGCTGTGAATAGCCTTAAAAACATAGAACATTGTAAACAACCTTGAAAACTCATTTAGCCAAGGGTGACTACTGACTATGTATGCATACTTTATTAATCATTTGTTTCTAATTTTACCACATTTTCTCAAATTCTCCTCAAAATCATACAAGTCTTACCCATCTAAATCATTTTACCATATTTGAGGAATAATCTTTGGATAGTTTCGTTTCTACTGAAGCAACCAAGCTTTTAATGATCAAGCAACTAGGATATTCAATGGTCTGCCTGGAGGGAAGCATTATCAATAGCTCTAGTCATGACTTAGTCTTAATCTATGTATAATGTTTTAGCAAAGCTTGCCATCATAATTCTTATAATTTTTCTTTTTTTTTTGTTTAAAACACAAATAAATGATTTAATAGTTCCTCTGATAAAAATCTTGCATCGAATAAAACATTTTTCCAATAATGATTGACACCAAGGAAGAGAGTAAATGCAAAATTATATTTGTTTAGTTTATAACTAGTGTTAAAAATAATTTCATGTCCGAAAGAATCATAATCTACTCATGTTATAAATCATAAAAAAATATCATCAAATCTATCAAATATATCAACATAAGCATCCCATGCAAGCATATTATCTTGTATTTTTCTTTCATAAAATAATATTAAATCATTTTTCTTTATTCTAGCATTTTCTCCATTTGAATACAATTTATATGCATCCCACTTTGAAAATCCATTTTCATTTCTATACTAATTTCCTCAATAAGATAATAAGATGGGTCAACAGTTTGAATTTCAGCTTTTGTCATTATCTTCAACACAATAGCTAATTTGATACAAATTATCTGACAAGATCTTAACCCACATTGATATCATGGCTTTGTTGAAGCATTAATACAACTTCAAAAAAAATTGATAACTTAATAATTACTATCCTCATCCACATTAAATCTCACCATCATTAAACATTAAATACTAATGACCACCTTCAGAAACTTTACTGAATCCAACATGATGAGAATAATAAAAAGCATATATCAAAAGCTCCATCCTCAATGAAATAATGACATTCAGATGTTCGGCCTTATCAATGTCATCAACATGTCCATGGCATTTAAATTGGCTTTAGCATTAAAGTTTCCATTAAGCTCCAAGATTCATTTAACAAAAATAAAAATAGTTTAGAATAATCTATAACTCAAAATTTGAAGGCTATAATCAACTAAGCAGATCATCTGGAATACATTAAATTACAATAAGACACGTACATACATGTACATAGTTATTTACAAATCTTATTCCGAGTCTAAAAGGGTTATACAATTAGTTAAAATTAGTTAAATTTCCAGAAAACATTTAATGTACATAGTTATTTTTAAAAACATTGAAAGCATCTTTTAGGTGTTTTAAGTGTTTGTAAAATAATTATCACCACCAAATATGTTTTACTTCAAATCAAAACATTAAAAAAATCTAAAATAAATAAATAAAAATGATCAAAAAAGCCCCTAAGTTTATACATGAGAAACACAGGGTATGCCGAGCAATAAACCGTAAATTAGCTAAAAATTATCAACCCTCAAACATGTTAACGAACACAGGAGTAGAAAAAATTCCCAACGTAATATAGATTCACAGAAGAAAACTTGAAAAAGAAACCTACCATCTTCTGAAACTCTGAGTGAAGAAGACTTCCTCAGGACATCCGCAACGGCTAGCACTGTCTCCTCCAAAACCTCCTCCGGCTTCACCTCCCCAATTCCTAGATAATTTCTCATGCGCGAAAAAGAGCAGATGAGAGCCAACTCCACCACTTAACCGAAGGTCAAGGTTGCAAAAATATATATATATATCGAAAAGTTAAAATTATAATAATAACGTTAGTGGTTATTCTAAATATTGAATTTTGATCATAGGATACACCCATCCTCGCTTTGCTCGACAGTAGTTCTTAAGAACTTATCCCGCGGCAGATTGCTGTCGCTGAAATAAAACTCAACCTACAAAACACGTTCATAAAAATTGGATTTTGGCCCCAACATAACAGGGGAAAGCTGAAATAAGCAAAAGAACACAAATCATTCTTGCCTGGCGGATGATGTTCTTGATCTTCTCCTCGTCGAGGGTGGCCGCCATCGTCTTCCGTCGGAGGGAATAGTTAGGGTTTTGAAAATTTTAGGGGTTTTTGGAGCACGCTGCGAACCGCCGCAAAGACAAGAAATTTGCGATCCAAGGTTTAACAAATAACTGTTGTATGTTGTTGTCGTTTATAAAAAATAATAATTTACGTGTCCATCATTTAAAATGTTTAATATAATATAATTATTTATACTTTAAATGTTAGTTTTATAATAGTTATCTTCTTAAATCCATTCATAAACATTTTAAAAGAAAATTTTGAATATTTAAAATGTTATATTTAATATTTTGATTTCCTAACAATGTAAAATCCTCTAAATATTAACTTTTAACAATATTCTTTTATTATCTTTAATGTAAGAAGAAACTTTTGTTTTTAAAAATAAAATAAAATATACTAATTTGCCTAGTCAATTTTTATTTATCAAAATAAATTATTTAATATTTAAAATGTTAAAAAATATATTTTTTATATGCATAGCACTTAAATAAGTTATAATTATCATGATGAAATTGAAGTGACACAATTCAATGACTTAAAGTTTTTTAGTCTTTATTTAGATTTAGCCTCTTACAACTTCGACACCTCTTTGAAGTTTTGGAATTATATGTATGTGTTTATTATGAATGCATAAATTTTCTAATGTTGCGGGAGGGAGAAATTATTTTTTGTAGAATATTTATTGAAGATGTAACAGAAGACTCTACTATTTTACAATGATTATTCGATTGATTGTTCAGGTGAAACTAAAATATCTGTGTTCATATAGATATCACATAATTCCTATTTATTTAAGTGTATCTCGCCTAAATTATCATATTTATAGACAATACTCAAATATTTAATATCATGTGGAAACTAAAGTCTTGTTTGAGATCACTTTCTATTTTTTATTTTTGTTTTTATTTTTGTTATATTTTATTTTTATTTTATTTTTTATTTTATGTTTCTAGAAAATAAGTTTGGTACTATTTTGATTAATCTGTTTTTAAAAATTAAAAATATAAAATATGTCAAGTTGGATGCTTTTTATTTTTTCTTTAAAAAAACTTATAATTTTGATTTTCTTTTCCAGAATTTTGATTTTAAGAAGATTATAAGAAAATAATAACATATCATTTATTTTTTCCTTTTTATTTTAAATTTAAAATTTTTATTTCTCTTATAAATATAAAAGATATTTAATTGATATTATTATTTTTAAAAAATTAGTTTGAAATTTAGATTAATTTATTTATCATATCTCTTATTTTCTAATCTCATTTTATCAAAATGTATTCCCTGTCGGATTTAATGTGTGATTTAAAGTATGAATTAATCTCTATTTATATTAATATTTATATGACTGCCATGATAAAAGTATCGTGAATATAGGAATAATAAATGAGTATATTTATATATCAACTCTATTTATATTAATAAGTGGTCGTATATTTATATATCCCCTTATCTTTCTTTTTCGTCGGCCCCTAGGTGAGTACGGCGGAAACAGAGCTTCGTCCAGTGTGTAAAAACAACTGAGAACATGGAGATGCAACCATCAGCTTCGTAGTTATCTCTTTAGTCGAACTCGCTCTTTGAAAGATTGCAAGGGATCAAGCTAAAGGTCCATGGCTTTAGTAGAGGCTCCGGTTTGTGTAGCACCATCTGGCACACTTCGGCGGTAAAGCCATTTTTCGAGAAAAACGAGAATCGCAGAAGAAACAGTGGCTCCGTTCATACATAGAACTTAAAAGGTAGCTCTTGTTGGATTAGGAAAGCAAACAAATCAAATACGAATAAATTTTTTTAGTTTGATTTATAAATAAGTCGAACACTAATAAATATTTATTCGTTG
This sequence comes from Papilionanthe hookeriana x Papilionanthe teres, assembly GCA_022702705.1. Taxonomy (NCBI): domain Eukaryota; kingdom Viridiplantae; phylum Streptophyta; class Magnoliopsida; order Asparagales; family Orchidaceae; genus Papilionanthe; species Papilionanthe hookeriana x Papilionanthe teres. The sequence continues at coordinate 76,035,977 of CM040421.1, forward strand.
AGTTAATTTAACTTGAATTAATTAAATAATAATAGTATAATATTTATATGTAAAATTTTTTATGTTGTATTTAAAAAAAAATTTAAATTTTATTAATTTTTAATAATTTGTGCTGGGATTATAAATGAGTAATAAAGTTTTGTATTGGACATGTAATGACATAAGATTTGACTAAATTTTACACCACACCCCCCCCCCTCCCCCCCCCCCACACCACCACCACCACCACCACCACCACCACCACCACCACCACCCCGCCGCGCACGCTGCGCATCCTCGTTTAATTCATACAAAACAGTTTGAATCGATTTGAATTCGAACAAGATATTTATGAGTCATTTTGAACATGAATAGAAGACGAATAAAAAAATTGAACAAACCAAACTTAAATAAGTCGTAGACTTGCTTAAGCTCGACTCATTTACTCTCCTATTTTTGTTTGTTTGTTTTGTCATATAAGAAGTACATAAGTATAATTATGAAGTTGAGTTGTGGGGCTCGGTCCACTTAGTTCTTAAATTAGCAGTTATTCGAATTTAATTTGATTAAATTAAATTCTTTCTTTGTTTTGCATGATTTTAGGAGTCCCGTCATTCATGTTTGTTGAAGAAGAGAAAATAAAATAATTAAGGGGCTTTCCTTAATTACTTGATTAATTCCTTAATGGTACTTTGAGTGAGGCTACAGGCGCTAAACAAAAGGAAAGAAAGTTATTCTCTTGACATAGAGGGTCCCACCTTTTAAGGCATGGCAACAAAAAAAATTTGGTTTCCTTAATTTCTTGATGGGCTTTTCTATTTAAAGTTACAGGAATGCAGAAAATGGATAAGCTACGACGAGCTTGTTCTGATCTTTCTTTCTTTAGGTTAAGTGTACGGGAAGGAAGAAACTTGCAAGGCTTACTCGGATTTGTTGGCTTACGGTAGGTGGAAAGCAATCAGAAGATTTGTTTTCCGGTCTCTCCTTCGTAGGGACTCTTGGGTAGAGAGAAAGAGATAGAATGGGAGGAGAGAGAGGAAGAGAGAAAGAGAGAGAGTTTTATAATCATCGAGGTGATCGACAGGTATAATTCTTCAAACTAATAAAATTCTCTGCAACTCCGTGGACGTAGACAATTTGCCGAACCACGTAAATCTGCGTGTTCCACTTTGTATTCTGCTTTGTGTTCTTTTGATTTGTGAATTTTTATTGATTTTTTTTTCGCTTTATTGTCGTCATTTTTTTTACAACAACCGGTATCAGAGTCGTGGTTCGAGGCTGAATGAAAGCGATGACTAGAGATAAAGTGATGGCAGCGGGGATTGAGAAGTTCAATGGCACAAATTTTGCTTACTGGAGGATGCAGAAAGATGACTACCTTTTTGGGAAAAAACTTTTTCTGCCATTACTGGGAAATAAGTCAGAAAAGATGGATGGGGCGGAATGAAATATGTTGGATCGACAGGTTCTGGGGGTTGTTCGATTAACTTTGTCGAGATCTGTTGCCCACAACGTCATCAAGGTGAGAACTACTGCAGATCTAATTATAGCATTATCAGGTATGTATGAAAAGCTATCAACGAATAATAAAGTGCATCTGATAAAGAAATTATTCAATTTAAAGATGACAGAAAGTGTAAAATGTGTGTATGTTGCTCAACACCTGAATGATTTCAATACTTTCACAAATCAATTGTCGTCTGTTAAAATTGATTTTGATGATGAGATACGTGAGTTGATGTTGTTGGCTTCATTACCAAATAGTTGAGAAGTCGTGATGGTGGTAGTTAGTTGTTCTATAGGTAAATCTAATTTAAAATATAATAATATTCGTGATTTGATTTTGGTTGAGGAGGTGCGCAGGAAAAATTATGGCGAGACCACGGATTTGAGTTCAACACTGGATGTTGATTCCAGAGGGAGATCACAAGACTTGAACTCAAACAGAGAAATATCATAATCAAAGCCTAGTCAGCAGGTAAATTGCTGGAATTGTGGTAAGGTGACACGCCTAAAATATATACGTTTTTTGCTATATCATTTTACTTATTTTTTTTATGATATTACACTTTAAAGGAAGGTATTTTGTATTTTTTTGGTTTTAGGTACAAGAAATGGTGATTGGAGCAAAAGGAAGCAAAAAAAGTGCAATTTGGAGCAAAAACGAGCAAGAAATGAAATTCTGCCGACACCTTTCGATAAGTCTTTTGATGCTTAATCTCTTTTACACTTCTTGCATATTTTTGAATGATATTACACTTTAAAAAAAGTTATTTTTATGCTTATTTTGTAGGGCTATTTGTTACGAACGCAACGCAACTGAAATGGGGTGAAACGGAGATGAAACGGAGCCAAACGGAGTGAAACGGTGGAGCTGCGCAGCAGTCTGCTCGCCGACGGTGGCCTCGATCTCGCCGACGGTGAGATTTTCCAGAGAAGGCCGAAATATGACTGAAAAGCTCGCCGACAGCAGCCTCGAACCCGTTGACAGAGGCCGGGAAGGTTCTAGACCGACTTTTGGCGATTTTGGGCCGAAATTCAATGTATTTCGACGCTTTTTTGAAGGGATGCTTAAGGGAACTCTTAGGAATTTGTCCATACTCTTTAAAAATGGCGAATATAGGTTAGAAAAGTGAAGAAGAAAGTAGAGAAAAAAAGAGAGGAATGTTTATGATTCTTAGATTAAGAGTAGAAATGTAGATTTCTACCATTTTGGAGAGATTGAAGATGAGATTTTGAGAGAATTTGTAAGGGATTGCACTAGCATTGCATGGATCGACGGGAGACTTTGTGGGAAAGATCTTCGTCTTTCTTTCAAAGGGAAAAAGCTAAGTATTATTCTCCATTATCTTATAATTTTGTAAACAATTACCTAGTGGATTTGCTTTGATTAAATGAAGTTTTTGTTGTATTTTCTTCATGCTTTGTGACGCATCTCTCTTACTCTTTGTTTTTCTTTGAAAATAGTGACATGAGAAGATTATGTCATTATTTTCATTTTACTTTACTTTTGTAATGAGTAGAAATCATGTTTAGGATTTTGTGATGCATGATAGAAGTAAATTTTATTATAAATGTGATGGTTTTTACTTGCATTTCATTTACATTACAAAAAAAGCTCATTTTAGTGTTAAAATTCATTGTAATTGCATTGACCCCGATAGGGCGGTGTAATTCTCAACAAAGTGGAACCACATTCAAATTTCATGGATGGTGCAGTTCATGGGAGTTGAGTGCAAATAAATAGAGAAATAATATTAATCGGGCGTAAAATTAGAGATTTTAGAGTGATAGGCTAAAATCCTCAATTCGACCCTATCGTTTGGGTGATGAAGTATAAATTGTTAGCCCTCAGGCGAGGGGAACGTGGGAGCTCCGAAGTGAGAGCCGGTATCCTCCCAAATCTAGCTACGATTCGATGAACAAGCATAGAAATAGTCAATGTTCTTTATACCTGGACCAAAGGGTAAAGAATAGGATTGCTCCTATTTGGCACATACAATATGTAATGCATCTCATTCTTATACATTATCCATTTCATTACATAAGAATAGTAGTTTATAGTATCTCAAAATTCTTCAAACCAATTAATCCAAAAAAGGTTATCTTTAGAATTATTATTTGAATTTAGTTATAGTTACTATCTTTACATTTAACACTTGTATTTAGGGGTAGTTGCTAGATAAAACACAATTTTAATCGACATTCTAAACTAAGGTCTATTAGCAGTAGACTAGAATTTGACTAAAGACCTCTTACTTCACTTCCTCGTGAGATCGATACTGGGGTTTTTAAAGAAAACTATATATTACTCGAAACGACACGTATACTTGCGTTGCACCCCTAGTGTGTAAAATATTTTCCAATTTTTATATCATTTAAGATTTTTTCACACTAGCCACTATTTATAAATCGGGTCAAGTTTTTTGCCATCTTTTAGAAGTTAATTTACTGCATAATTGCGGGTCGGGTCAAGTTTTTGGCGCCGTTGCCTGGGAAGCTTCGGTAAGAACTTTAGAAGAATTTTATTTGAAGTAATTAGGCTTAGACTTGGAAAAGTGTAGTGTCATAAAAATTATTTTTGTGTGAAAAGTATTTTTATATGAAAAAAGTGTTGTAAAAAAAAGAAATTGTTTATATGAAAAATAAGGTGTTTGTGAAAATGTTTTGTAGTGTTGAATATATTTCATATGTTATTTGTTTACTTATTAATGTATTGTTTATTGTGTTAAGTATGCGAAACAAAGGATCTGTAAGACTTGTGTCTTATGATCCCGAGTTTGAAAAAAATAAAAAAATAAAAATACAGAAAGGACTCAAAAAACTAGAAATGGAAATGGAAAACTTTCAAGATAATAATTTGGAAAATCGTCATACTTCATTGAGGGATTACCTAAATCCTACGACAGATGAAATTCACTTAAGTATACAAAATCCTGTCGTAGATGCTAATTCGTTTGAAATAAATCCTGAGATTATCCAACTGGTGCAGAACAATCAGTTTGGGGGAACTCCTTTGAAGGAGCCCTATTTACACTTATCAAATTTTTTAGAACTTTGTGCTATATTTCGTTATAACGGTATGTCAGACAATGCTGTTAGGCTAAGGCTTTTTCCTTTCTCACTAAGGGATAAGGCTAAAATGTGGTTATACTCATTATCACCTAGCTCTATTAAAAATTGGGAGGAGTTAACTTAAAAATTCTTAGCTAAGTATTTTGCACCTTCAAGGACTACTCAACTTAGAAATGATATTATCTTATTTTATCAATATGAAGTTGAATCAATATACAAAGCCTGGGAAAGATTTAAGAAACTCCTAAGAAAGTGTCCACACCATGCTCTGCTCGATTGTTTAATCATTCAAAGTTTTTATAATGGGTTAGTAGGATCCCTTAGGTCTATAATTGATGCTACCGCTGGTGGATCATTAATGTCAAAACCATTTGATGAAGCGTATGCATTAATTAAAAAAATGGCTACAAATGAATTTTAATGGCTAGTGTTCATGATACGATTACAATTCTTGCATCTCAAATTACTGCAATATCAAGAAAGTTGGACCAATTTGGAATGAACCAACCTCAATTTACTCTTGTAAGTGAGGAAAGCCTGTGATTGATTCTAACTTATCGTATGATGCTTTAAATACCATAAACAACCCGTATTCTAACTTTTACAACCCAGGTTGGAAGAACCATCTGATCGCTGAAAAATTTATTAAGAAATTCATACCTATTTTTGATGAAATTGCACTTTAAAGAAGGGTATTTTCTTTATTTTATTGCAGGAATAAATAATTTAGGTGATAAAAGCAAAAATCATAAAAAGGAGCGAATTTAGAGCAAAATCATGCAATTTGGCTCGAGTCGCCGACGGCGAGATCGAGCCCGCCGACCGGCGAGGTTACGAGGAGACATTTCCGAAGGATTTATAACCGTCTCGCCGACAGCGAGCCCGAGCCCGCCGACAGCGAGCCCGAGCCCCGCCGACGGCGAGATAGAGCGGCTTGAAGATCTTCAGAAGCCTCGCCGACAGCGAGGTAGTTCGCCGCCGACGGCGAGGTAGTTCAAATGGCACAGATACATTGAACCTGGACACTTTTTGAAGGGATGCTTACGCACCTCTTGGTCCTTTGCTTACCTCTATATATAGAGGCCGAAAATCAGTCTTTTTTGTGTTCTAAGTGTGTTAGTTTTGTGCAATCTTTTAGTCTTTTATGAGTTCTAAGTGTAATTTGTGTGCAGTAGTGTGTCTTTAGTGAGTCTTTTAGTAAGTTTAGTGAGTAATTAGTGAGTCGTGCTGTACTGAAAGGAAGAGTCAAAGGAACTACGAGGAGTCTGTTTGGGGATAAATCGAGGTAAGTATTTGTATTTATTGTTTTTAACTTTAAATGAAATCCATGCTTAGTTTAATTCCCATGCATTCCGAGTAGTTTATTAGTCTTTCTCCTCGTTTATGAAATTAAGTGACTTGATGAAATTAAAATAGAGATACTTATATATATTAATAAATTGTGATAATTTTTACTTAAAACTTAATTTACTTTCAAACTGGTCATTTGAATTGTTAAAATATGTTGGTTATCAACTATAGTAAAAATTACATCTGATATTCGGGGAATTCAAAAGCCTTGGAAGGAAGGTGCAAATAAATAGAGAAATAATATCACTGGGCGTAGAATTGAGTATTTTAGTGTGACATACTAAAATATTCAATTTGGTCCTATTGTTTGAGAGCTGAAGTGTAGATGTTAGCCCTCAGGCGAGGGGAACGTGGGAGCTCGAAGTGGCAGTCGGTATCCTCCCAGCCTAGCCGCAGATTCAGTAATCAAACATAGGATTAATCAATATTTTTTACACCTGGACCAAAGGGTAAAGAATAGGAATGCTCCTATTTGTCACAATACCTTAAAATTATCTATTTAAATTCATTAATCACTTAAATTTCTAAACAAGGGGAAATATACTTTTTCCGAATAGTTAAGACTTATTTAGCAATTAGTTTAATTTCCGCACTTTCAATACGTATTAATTTTCTACTTAGTTAAGTTACCTAATTAAAATACTTAGTTTACTTTATTGCGCTCAAATTTAGAAGTCCAAATTTTCGTATACTATTTTAAAAATTATTATTATTATTTTAAATTAGTTGTTATTTAATTTTCTCTTTCCCTGTGGGATCGATAACCGGGACTCCACTAGAGCCCTGTATTACTTGATACGATACGTATACTTGCGTAGCATCCACAACATAAACAATTACAATTCTATTCATATAAATAGCGGGGTCAAACTTTTGGCGTCGTTGCAATTAAATTAAAAATATCATAATATAAAATTTGGGGCAAGTTTTTGGCGCCGTTGCCGGGGAGAGTAAGAAAAATTTACTAAAGTAACGGACTATTTTAAAATAATCATAACAAATAAATTAATATCTATTCTGAAATTGTATGCGCAAATTTGGAAACGAAAATTTAATACTTTACGATTCCGAATTAGAGCGTACAATTAAAAGAATTAAAAAACAAAAGAAACAAATTATAAATTTAACACAAATGGCGAATATTCCCGAAATTCAAAATATGAACCAACAAAGACCATTAAGAGATTATGCCAACCCTACATCGGATGAAATTCATTTAACTATTCAAAACCCCGATGTAGTCGCTAATTCATTTGAACTTAAACCCGCAATTATCCAAATGGTACAAAACAATCAATTTAGTGGTTCACCTACTGAAGATCCTAACTTACATCTTGCTAGTTTTCTAGAACTTTGTGCTACTTTTAAATATCAAGGAGTATCTGACGATGCTATAAGACTTAGACTTTTGCCTTTTTCACTAAGGGATAAAGCTAAAATGTGGTTGAATTCGTTAGCACCTGGATCTATTAAAACTTGGGGAGAATTATCACAAAAATTTCTATCCAAATATTTTCCACCATCTAAAACTGCTAAGTTTAGAAATAATATAACTTCTTTTTGTCCGTTAGATGGAGAATCAATATATGAAGCTTGGGAGAGATTTAAGGAACTTCTTAGGAAATGCCCACATCATGCGCTACCAGATTGGCTGATTATTCAAACCTTTTATAATGGATTAGTAGGATCTTTAAGATCAATCATCGATGCTTCGTCATCTGGAGGTTCATTAATTTCTAAACCATTTGATGAAGCTTATGCACTAATCGAAGAAATGGCAACAAATAATTTCCAATGGCTCTCTTGAAAGAGTAAATCCTAAAAAGATAGCCGAGCATTCATGAAAACGATGCAATATCTATGTTAGCTTCTCAAATTGCTGTTATATCTAAGAAATTAGATCATTTTGGAATGAACTACTCTCCTATTTTAGAAGAAAACTCATCTGGACAAATCATGGAATCTCAAACTAATTATGAAACTTTAAATGCTATTAATAATAGAACTAATAACCCTTATTCAAACTATTATAATCCTGGTTGGAAAACTCATCCAAATTTTAATTGGAATAACACATCTAATCAACAATGGATGAATCAACCTAATCAAGCAAATCCAAACTATAAACCTAATTACCCACTCTGGATTTAATAACAATAACCCTCAATTCAAGGATAAGAAATTATCCATGGATGAATTAATTTTGAATATGGGTCATCGGCTACAAAATCAAGGAAATCAACTACAAATTCAAGGAAATCAATTACAAATTCAAGGAACATCTATTAAAAATATCGAAACTCAACTTGGACATATTACTTTATCGCGCTAAATAATAGAATACCTGGAACTTTTCCTAGTAATGTGGAAATAAATCCTAAAGATCAAGGAAAAGAACAAATTAAATCAATACAACTAAGGAGTGGAAAAGAATTAGAACCTCAAATTCAAAAAGAACTTGAAAGCCAAAAAGAGGAAGTGGAAATTGAAAAGGAAACAATTCAACAAGATTCAAACTTGGAACATCCTTTAATACCTATGAAAATTTATGTTGAAAAACCTCCACCACCATTTCCTCAACGACTAGCTCAACATAAAAAAGATAAACAATTTGTTAAATTCCTTGAAATATTAAAGAAATTAACAATTAATATACCTTTTGTTGAAGCTTTAGATCAGATGCCAAATTATGTAAAATTTATGAAAGATATTCTAATTAAGAAAAGAAAATTCATCGATAATGAAACCGTCGCACTTAGTGAAGAGTGTAGTGCTATTATTCGAAGAAGCTTCCCGAAAAATTGAAAGATCCTGGTAGTTTCACTATACCCCGCGCTATAGGAGAAAAATTTTATGGAAAAGCTTTGTGTGACTTAGGAGCAAGCATCAATCTAATGCCTCTATCGATTTTTAAGAGATTAGGATTAGGAAAAATTACACCTACTTCAGTAACCCTTCAATTAGCTGATCGTTCGGTTACCTATCCTAAGGGAGTTATTGAAGATGTGTTAGTAAAGGTGGATAAATTTATCTTCCCAAGTAGATTTTATTGTTTTAGATATGGAGGAAGATAAAAAAATTCCTATCATTTTAGGAAGACCATTTTTAGCTACCTGGAAAAGCTATGATCGATGTTCGAAAGGAGAATTAACTATGAGAGTAAATGACCAAAAAGTTACATTTAATATTGCAAAATCAATGAAATATCCCGCGCTAGAAAAAGATGATGAATGTTTTCGGATGGAAATACTTGAATATTTACAAAAAGAACATTTTAAGGAATATTACGAGGATAAATTAGAAAAAGAAAACACTGAATTAATTGAAGATAATCATGAAGAACTAGATTATATTCAGGAAAGATTTGAATTTTTGGATAATACTGAAAATACTGATAAGAATATAGTTCCATCAATTATTAAACCTCCTGAACTTGAGCTAAAAATATTACCTGATCATTTGAAATATGCTTATTTAGGTAATTCTTCAACTTTACCAAGTTATTATTTCATCCGCATTAAACGAATCTCAAGAACAAAAACTTTTAGAAACTTTAAAAAAATATAAGAAAACTTTTGGTTGGACTTTAGCAGATATTAAAGGAATTAGTCCTTCAATCCGTATGCATAGAATTATTTTAGATGATGAACATAAACCTAAAGCAGCATCCCCAAAGGAGATTAAACTCGATAATGAAAGAAGTAGTTAAGAAAGAAATTTTAAAATGGTTAGATAATGGTATTATATATCCTATTTCGACGATGCTTGGGTAAGCCCAATTCACCGTGTTCCTAAGAAGGGAGGAGTGACCGTCATCGCTAATGAAAATAACGATCTTATTCCTATAAGACAAGTTACCTGGTTGGCGTATATGTATTGATTATAGGAAATTAAATACCGCCACCGGGAAAGATCACTTCCCTTTACCATTTCTAGACCGGATGTTAGATAGATTAGCTGGACATAAGTATTTTTGTTTTCTAGATGGATACACCGGTTATCATCAAATACAAATTGCTCCCGAGGATCAAGAGAAAACTACATTTACTAGTCCTTATGGAACTTTCGCTTTTCGAAGAATGCCTTTTGGATTATGTAATGCACCAAAGAACATTCCGAGAGATGTATGATGTCTATATTTAGTAAGTTAATTGACAATGGAATAGAAGTATTTATGGATGATTTCTCAATATTTGGAACATCATTTGACACATGCTTAACTCATCTTGAAAAAGTATTAGAAGTATGTGAGAAAACAAATTTAGTTCTAAATTGGGAGAAATGTCAATTTATGGTTGCGGGTGGCATTGTATTAGGGCATAAAATTTCGGAAAAAGGCATGGAAGTGGACCTCGCAAAATTCAAGTTATAGCTAAATTACCACCTCCAACTACTGGTAAAAGGGGTAAGAAGTTTTCTTGGACATGCTTGGATTCTACGGACGCTATATAAAAGATTTTTCAAAAATTACTAAACCTCTATGCCAACTTCTCGAAAAGGATAAGAAATTTGAATTTACAATCGAATGCCCGAATGCTTTTGAACTCTTAAAAGAAAAATTAATTACAAGACCTATAATAGTTTCACCTAACCTGGAGAAACCATTCGAGCTTATGTGTGATGCTAGTGATTATGTCGTAGGAGCAGCTTCTTGGCAAAGATATGAAAAGATTTTTAAAGTTATATACTATGCTTAGTAAAACTCTAAATGATGTCGAAATAAATTATACAATTCATGTAAAGAGAACTATTAGCGGTAGTATATGGTTTTAATAAATTTAGACCTTATCCGATTGGAACAAAATGTATCGTGCATACCGATCATTACGTTATCAAATATTTAATGCAAAAGAAAGATTCCAAACCAAGATTAATTAGATGGATGCTATTAATGCAAGAATTTGATTTTGAGATCGTTAATAAGAAAGGAACTCGATAATCAAATTGCGGATCATTTATCAAGATTAGAAAATCATGAATTATCCGATATTGAAAATGAAATTATAGACAGCTTTTCCCGATGAACAACTATATAATATCAATGAGTGGAAAATACCATGGTATGTCTGATATAGTAAACTATATAGTTAGTAATATTTTACCACCTATGATAACCTTGCAACAACTGAAAAAATTCATCCATGATACGAAAACTTATTTTTGGGATGAACCATATTTATATAAGCAATGTAAGGATTTAATTATTTGAAGATGTGTACCTTATGAAGAAACTGAACCAATTATTCAAAAATGTCATGATTCGATTTTGGAGGACATTTCGGACCGATAAAACCGCTTATAAGATTCTACAATCTCGGATTTTACTCGGCCTACTCTATTTAGAGATGTATATAGATATATTAAAACTTGTGATAAATGCCAAAGAGTAGGAAATATATCTAGAAGAAACGAAATGCCTCTAAACTTTATATTAGAAGTTGAAATTTTTGATGTTTGGGGATTAGATTTTATGGACCTTTTATTCCTTCGTTTGGAAACTCATATATATTAGTAGATTGTTGATTATGTTTCCAAATGGATTGAGGCGCAAGCTTTACCTAGGTGCGATGCTAAGAGTGTTTCAAAATTTCGATGAAAAATATTTTTACTAGATTTGGAATGCCGAGAGTGATTATCATCGACGGAGGAACTCATTTTAGAAATAAATACATTCACAAACTAGTAGAAAAATATAATATTACTCATAAGATATACACCGCTTATCATCCACGGACTAGCGGATTAGTCGAAGTATCTAATCGTGAGATTAAACGTATTTTAGAAAAATCGTAAACCCAAATAAAGTTAGATTGGTCTATTAGATTAGACAATCGCATTATGGGCTTATAGGATCGCTTATAAAACTCCGATCGGAATGACTCCTTACGAGCTTATATATGAAAAAACATGCCACTTACCAGATTGAATTAGAACATAAAGCATATTGGGCGATTAAAGAATTTAATTATAATATGAAGGAAGCTTGGTGAGAAAAGATTGTTGCAATTAAATGAATTGGAAGAATTAAGAAATGAATCGTATGATAATGATCGGATTTATAAAGAAAAGATGAAATCATGGCATGATCGGAAGATTAATCAGAGAAATTTTGAACCAGGACAGGAAGTTTTGCTATATAATACTAGATTGAAATTGTTTCCGGAAAATCGAAGTCTCGATGGTTAGGACCTTTCACCATAACTCAAATATTTTCATACGGAACTATAGAAATCGAAGATCCAAAAGCTGGACATAAATTTAAAGTTAATGGACATAGATTAAAACCATATTTTGAAGGTATAAGACCTAACTATAAAGAAGTTTTAATGCTTAGTCGACTCGATTAATAATCGAAATTAGGTCGAGTCGACGACGTTAAACCAAGCGCTTTATGGGAGGCAACCCATATTAGTTATCTATTTTTTATTGTATCTTAATAGTTAATTTATATTATTGAAACTTTACTACTCAATTATTATTAAGAATCATCACATATTCGAACCATTATGATGAGAAAAGAAATTATTCGATTTAGAGCGAAATTGGACATTATTTTGAAATCTCACCGACGGCGAGGTCGATACTCGCCGACAGCGAGGTTTGCGCCTAAATTAGATTCAGTTTATAACTAATTAGCTGACAGCGAGAAACGTCCTCGCCGACAGCGAGAACCAGAAAGGCAGTTTTTATAACTAAGTCACCGACGGCGAGAAACGACCTCGCCGACAGCGAGGAAGTTATAAATATGAGTTATATATATTTCGAATGCCGATTTGGACGGTTTCAACACCAATTCCTTTGTGAAAACCCATTCTTAAACCATTCTAAGTCTGCCTTCTTCACTAGAATTCATTCCATTCACCATAATGGCCTCCAAATTCTTAGATTCCTCTAAATGCTGAGTGTTTAACCGGAGGAAATTTGTGAGTGCGGAAGCGCAGCGGATCTTCAACAAGGGTTTGATAAAGAAAAGAGTTATCAAGGAACGGGGATTTGTCAATCGAGGATTAGAGAATTCCACTACGAAGATAGAAGAAACGATCGCACAGCGGCACTGGGAGGTATTTTGTTACACTACGTCTGTCGTTGTTATTCCAGTTGTGAAAGAGTTCTACTCTAATTTACATGCGATCAACAATGGGAATGTCTACGTCCGAGGAAGATGGGTGACGTTTACTCCATCAAGAGTAAATGAATTATTCTCTATAGAAAACACCCCGGATGTCACTATTCAAATTTTGTGCCTTCTCGATATAATATGAATGAGATATTTCGATATCTAACCGACGAACCGGAAGATCGGGAAATGCGGGAAGACGGGTATGTTAGTTTCTCCGCATCACTTTTGAATCTCGTCTCAAAGCACTGGCACTTTTTCATCTCATCTAAATTATTACCTACAATGTGGGTAAACAAGGTTTCGAAGGAATGCGCTATATTGAATTATTGTATTCAAAGTGGATTGCTTATTGATGTTGGATCAATAATTGTTAAGTCTGCATTGGGTTTAATTGTGCATGGGTCAGTTCACGGACTAGGACACCCATCTACTATTTTTGCATTATGCGATCAGTACCGTGTTTCTTATGAAGCTTGGGAAAAGGTTCGTTACACTTGAAGCCGCTTGATCCTACAGATATGTTCCCTACTTTGGACAATAATGAAGACATTACATTTATCTCTGATAGAGCTTCACAGAATAATCCTATAGCAAGGCCTATTTCAGATAAAACGAAGTTACTTTTGAAGAAAATTAATGGAATGGAGAAAGAACTGCAGAAAGTGAGAGATTTAATCGACAATATATTTGATTTATTCGATCACATCGATCGGAGGATGAAGGAACACTTTGATCATTCTGGACACCTGGAAGCTAGCTTTCTTCATTTACTAAGACAGAAGGGTTGGATCACTGAAGAATCTGCTTCGAAATTTCCCTTCAGGCCTTTCTATAACTTATTTGTGCATCATCGTCATATCGGAAATATCAGAGAAGATGAAGATTCTGACCTTAAAGAGTAGAAGTAAAGATTTCCATAGTATGTTTATGTTTATGTTATTTGATTTGATTTAGATTTTATTATGTGTGGATTGATGATTTGAATATCTCAAACTTAATTGAGATATGCGTCATAGTTTTGTATCAGCATTTAGTGTGTCGTGGATTGGTTTGCGATGCTCGATTAGTAGTAAGGATCGAAGTTTGAAGTTTGATTATAGAGTCTAAAATTATGTTAGATTGTATGTCTCATGGATTTCAATATTAAAGTTAATTTGTTGTGTTGTGTGAATATGTTTGTGTATAAGAAGCTAATCTTCATATTAAATTAATAAATGATATGATCAGAAATATAATATAAGGCAAATCGAGGTTGAAAATGATTGACGAAATTCAAAAATTGAAATTTTTAGGACCTCGCCGACGGCGAGCAAAATCCCGCCGACGGCGAGATCGATCTCGCCGACGAGCGAAGAATATCTCGCCGACGGCGGATTTTTCCCGAAACTTTTGCCTTATGGAATTAATTAGCTCGCCGACGGCGAGAAAAATCTCGCCGACAGCCGAGAACGTAAAAAAACCTATATTTGACCGAGTCAAAAACACTATTCATCATCCCCAACCTCTTATTTTCGCAAAAACCGACCTAGGGCTTGAGAGATCTTGGATTTAGAGGCGATTCCATCACTCAAAAACACCGGATTTCATCTTCTCTTGGTAAGTGCTTCACTCCTATGCAAAAATTTTTGATTTTCACCATGTATTTTCATCACATTGCAAATTTTGGGAAAAATCAAAATATGGAAGAAATATTCGGTGGAAATCCATGGAATTTAATTTAAATTGCTTATAAATGTTGTAGGAAGCCTTCTTAGTATTATTTTTAAGTTTAGTGAAAATTTTCATGATTTTCACGTGATCGATCGTATGGCTCCACGACAAAAACGTCGAGTAGAATTCGACGAAGACCGATTCATCAATGCACGAGCACAGACTAAATATTTTGAAAATATTCAAGGAAGAAAGTGCATTGCAGATCGGGTTTTCAAAAATCCGGGAGGAGAAGTAGAGCGGATTATTAAGGAACTAGGTTGGGAGAATTTCTGTTACGTTCAATATAGACCAGCTGTGGAAGTGGTTAAAGAATTTTATGCCAATTTAACTGCCGCTGAGGATGCACCAGTAAAGGTACGAGGGTTTTTTGTAGAATTCAATGCTGCAAGAATAAACGCGTTCTATGAAGTTCATGACTCGCCCTTTAGCGAGTATGAAACTTTTGGAACGATGGAAGGACCACCTGGAGGAAGTCATTAACTTTCTCACCGATGGGACCGGAGTTTGGAAAATTAAGCGACAGGAAAGAGTGAATTTTCCTCTTTCTAAATTAAATGCAATCTCCAAAGCTCGGCATTACTTTATTTGTTCTACTCGTTACCCACCTATCACCACAGTGAGGTAACACGAGATAGAGCAATTCGAATTTCGTATTCGGAATAATAGAAGCATCAACATCGGGAGACTTATTTATCGAAACATCCCGGCCACTTCTAGAAATGAGAGTGGAGCCGGATCGGGACACCCGGATTAATTTTTTCACTCTGCCAACTCTCCGAGTTGAGGCTGGAGATAATGAAGAATGGGTAGAACCAATGAAACCACTCACAGCACTCAATATTAAGAAGTATGAATCTCATGAAGGGTGGAGAGCAGGGAGTAAGAAGTTATTTCAATCGACTCAGTAGAGATATACCCTCTACTAGCCATGAACCTCTTGAGCCTACCACCCCTACCCTACAAGATCCGATGAATGAATCGACACTCGCATAGAAGAAGTTTTGAGCGGTCTGGAGAAACAATGGGGAGAAGATTTGATCATTTTGATCAAAGAATTGATAATCCGGAGAGGAGACATGATTATGATAGTGAATACCTCCAGCGACATTCAGAATACGAGATTGCATATTATGAAGCTGAACGTCGTTATAGGAGTGGTGATTTAGATGTTGTCTTTCCTGAGTGCCCCCAATATTCACAGTACCAGCCTGCTCAGTCTTCTCGACTTCTACAGATCGTGGAGGAGATGATATAGATTGGAACTTTGGTGTCGAAGATTAGGACATTATTTGTTTTATTTGTTTGATGTTAAGTTATTTTGAAGACTTTATATATTTGTAAAATTCAGTACTTTATGTTTTGAGACATTGGATGTTAGTTATATTATTTGCTTGGATTGTTATAGTAGTTAGTTTTTGTTTTTGTGTTAGTTAATTGCATTTGTTTTTATGTTAAATAGGATGTTAGTTTTTCTTTAATTTATTTTATTCTGTATTGTTTTAAATTGCAAAATTGTTAATCTGTTAGTTAAAATGTTTTTAATATGTTAGTAATTCATATGTATAGTGTAGAGTTAATTTTAATTGTTATAGTTAATACTTATCTTAGATTTTATCCTCGCATTTTCTTTAAATTATTATATATATATGGAGAATACTAACGATGACAAGTTCAATGAAAAATAAAAAGCCCGCAAAAATTTCAAAGAAAAAGAAATACCTAAACTTCAAAGGTATGATTTATTTACTTTCCCTTTTTCATTATTTAGAATAGATATAAAAATTTAAGTTTGGGGGGAGTAAAATACAAATTTAGTTATTAACTTGTTCTCAATTTCTATTTTCAAATTATTATAAAATGATTTTTATAGCAATTTTTTCAATTTAATTAATATGAATTATTTTATTTAATTATTATAAAAGGTTAAATGAAATATTTCTAGTACTTTAATTAATTAAATAGAATAAAATATTTGGTTAAAGGGAATAAGAATATAGTAAACTATTTTTAGTAAGGAAAACTATATTCTAAAATTAAAATTCTTAAGTATTCAAGTGAAAAAGAAAAGATTGAAAATCAATAAAGTAAAAACTATGAAGTATACATAAGCTAAGGAATATTCCTAAGTTTCAAATTTAGGAAGATGAAAATGAAGTTCAAAATTATTAACAGGCTCTCCAGATACAGTAATCCTCAAAAGAAAAAGAAAAAAAAAAAAGAAAAGAAAAAGAAAAATGAGGAGAAACTTGAGGAGATGTCTTATCAAAAATTGGCTTCATTTGAATTAACCTAAAAGGAAAAACTTAAATATTTCCAAACTTATATTTATGGATTAGAATTTTACCTAATAGTGTTTTCTTAAATTTCTTATCATATGAATATCTTAAGTAGTTATTCTTTTAAATATAGTCATTCTCGAAATGAATAGTAAGCTAGAAATCTTAGACTCGATAACTAAATAATTTATTTCTATAAGATTAATTAAATTACATGAATTATTTTTATTTAACTTTATTATGATATTAATTAATCTAATTCATAGTTTATTTGAATTGAAAAATCTTACTATAGAAATCATTATTTTTATATAGTACTAAAATTACTTTAGGACGAGTAATAAGTAAGTTTGGGGATTTTGATCGCTGAAAAATTTATTAAGAAATTCATACCTATTTTTGATGAAATTGCACTTTAAAGAAGGGTATTTTCTTTATTTTATTGCAGGAATGAATAATTTAGGTAATAAAAGCAAAAATCATAAAAAGGAGCGAATTTGGAGCAAAATCATGCAATTTAGGCCGAGTCGCCGACGGCGAGATCGAGCCGCCGACGGCGAGGTTACGAGGAGACATTTCGAAGGATTTATAACCGTCTCGCCGACAAGCGAGCCCGAGCCCGCCGACAGGCGAGCCCGAGCTCGCCGACAGCCGAGATAGAGCGGTTTGAAGATCTTCGAAGCCTCGCTGACAGCGAGGTAGTTCGTCGCCGACGGCGAGGTAGTTCAAATGGCACAGATACATTGAACCTGGACACTTTTTGAAGAGATGCTTACACACCTCTTCGACCTTTGCTCACCTCTATATATAGAGGCCGAAAATCAGTCTTTTTGTGTTCTAAGTGTGTTAGTTATGTGAAGTCTTTTGTGTCTTTTGTGCAATCTTTTAGTCTTTAGTGTTAATTTGTGTGCAGTAGTGTGTCTTTAGTGAGTCTTTTAGTAAGTTTAGTGAGTAATTAGTGAGTCGTGCTGTACTGAAAGGAAGAGTCAAAGGAACTACGAGGAGTCTGTTTGGGGATAAATCAAGGTAAGTATTTGTATTTATTGTTTTTAACTTTAAATGAAATCCATGCTTAGTTTAATTCTCATGCATTCTGAGTAGTTTATTAGTCTTTCTCCCTGTTTATGAAATTAAGTGACTTGATGAAATTAAAATAGAGATACATATATATATTAATAAATTGTGATAATTTTTACTTAAAACTTAATTTACTTTCAAACTTGCCATTCGAATTGTTAAAATATGTTGGTTATCAACTATAGTAAAAATTACATCCGATATTCTGGGAATTCAAAAGCCTTGGAAGGAGGGTGCTAATAAATAGGGAAATAATATCACTTGGGCGTAGAATCGAGTATTTTAGTGTGACGGACTAAAATATTCAATTCGGTCCTATTGTTTGAGAGTCGAAGTGTAGATGTTAGCCCTCGGGCGAGGGAACGTGGGAGCTCGAAGTGGCAATCGGTATCCTCCCGACTGCTAGCCGTAGATTCGGTAATCAAACATAGGATTAGTCAATATTTTTTACACTGACCAAAGGGTAAAGAATAGGAATGCTCCTATTTGTCACAATACCTTAAAATTATCTATTTAAATTCATTAATCACTTAAATTTCTAAAACAAGGGGAAAGATACTTTTTCTGAATAGTTAAGACTTATTTAGCAATTAGTTTTATTTCCTGCACTTTCAATACGTATTAATTTTCTACTTAGTTAAGTTACCTAATTAAAATACTTAGTTTACTTTATTGCGCTCAAATTTAGAAGTCCAAATTTTCGTATACTATTTTAAAAATTATTATTATTATTTTAAATTAGTTGTTATTTAATTTTCTCTTTCCCCGTGGGATCGATAACCGGGACTCCACTAGAGCCCTCGTATTACTTGATACGATATGTATACTTGCGTAGCATCCACAACATAAACAATTACAATTCTATACATATAAATAGTGGGGTCAAGCTTTTGGCGTCGTTGCAATTAAATTAAAAATATCAAAATATAAAATTGTGGGTCAGAAGACCATTGGAAGAAATTCTTAAGGAATTAGAAAAACCTATTTCCTCACCTAAGATAGATTCTCAATCATTTAATAATTATAAAGGGGAAGAATTGGAAGATAACTTGAAATAGAAAAGTGATATAGAAAATATTGATCCTGAATCCGAATTATCTAAAGAGAATCTGATCCAAAATTTAGGAGATCTTGAATTATCTTATAGAGATCCATTTCTTATAAATTTCAAGGATGATATTAATAAGCGGATTAAGAAAATCAATAGAAGAATATTGGATTTAGAAAGAAATATGAGGAACAATGATATACATCAAATTGAAAATGAAGTGTTGAATGAAAAATTAAAATTTGAGGATTTTATAAGAATCCCTGGATCTGGAAATGATTGGGCAATTGATCGAGGATTACTTAATTGGAATTTTGATCCAGGAGGAATCATTTGTCGGGCCTGCGACGTTAAAACCAAGCGCTATATGGGAGGCAACCCATAGTTACCAGTGTGCTTGAGAGTCATGATTGATAGTGTTGTATTGTATTTGCTTTATAGTGGATTGATCAGTTTGATTATTGTTGATAGATGTTTGAATTGTTAGCAGTTTGATTTGATCTTTGTGTGTCATGAGGGAGGTGATTCCTTAACTTCTTATTATGGTTAGACATGTATGTTCTCTTGTAGTAGTTGGATTGATGAGTCCACTATGACTTGGGTCTCAGCCAGACTTGAATTTTACAAGAGAAATCATGAAATTCAAACATTGATAGTTCCATCTTAATTTGTTATTTCCTTTCTGCAACTTTATTTTCATTAGGTAGGAGTCGTGAACCTATTTAATGAATACTATGTGGATGATCTTACACTATCTTTATAATTATTAGAGGTGCTTAGTTATAGGGATTAGATGATGCTTGAGATTGGTGTCCGGAAACCAATATATCAGGGATAATCTTATCTTTGGGATTATATTCCATAAAATCATTTAAAAAGTACCTAACTTATTAATGTAGTGATTCCGTTAGAAATTGGAGGTAAGTTAGTGAGATGTGATGAGTTAAAGGAAAAATTGACCTCATTTATCATATGTGTTTGTTTGTGTTACAACTTTATATAAGACTTGAAGAACATTTTTATATTCCCTTGTTGATACATGCTATGCTAGTTAAACTTTTATTTAGTGAACTTCATTCTGGCATGATTAGTTTAGATTTACTTTCTGCTACATGATTCCTATCCTGATTAATAACTGTAGATCTTTCTGATAGACACTTGTGGTAGATAGAATTTCTAACTTATTTTTCTTCTTACTTATATTTTCTATACTAAATCTATATATGTTAAAAATTAAGTTTGGGGTTAGGAAGAAAAATAAAATTTTAATATGAAAATACTTCATTTTTGTGTAATTTTATTACAAGCATGTTTTAGGTTAGCTTTACTTTCTCTTACAGTCATTCTATCCTGATTATGCATGTATATGAATTTGATAGGTTGTTGTAGTAGTAAGTAGATTCAACCTTTACTTTTTCTTCCTGCTATATTTTATGGAATTAATTGCAAAATATTTTTGAAATTTAAGTTTGGGGGGAAGAAAAATATTAACTCTTATTTGTTCTCAATTGTAATATTTTCAAAAATTATTAGCATAACTTCTGGCAGTTGAACCTCGCTTAAGATAACTAAAAATTTATATTTTAGATGAATATTATGGAAGGATTGGATGAAAGTTTTTAGTAATAAAAGTTAATTTTATAAGGATAAGATATTTGGTATCAAAGAATTTGATTATAGTTAACTATTTAAAGTAAAAAAAACTGTATTTTTTAAATGTTAAGAGACTTAAAACATTGTGTGTTAAGAAGAGATTGTGACTATGATGAATAATAAAGCTCATACCTAATTATAAAGTAAGGATGTGTTTCAAGTTTGAACTTTAGAAAGAGGAGAGTGAAGTTCAAAATCATTACAGGCTTTGAGATATAGTAATCCTCATTAAAAAAAGAGAGAAAAAGAGAAAAAAAGAAGGAAAAAGAAAAGAGAGTGAAAAAAGGGGATTGAAAATGATCCCGAAAGAAAAGAAAAAAGAAAGAAAGAAAAATATTTATGAGGAGAAGTTTGAGGAGATGCCTAATAAAAAATTGGCTTCACTTGAGTCACCCTAAAGGGAGAACTTGATTTCATTTCTGAATTTATATTTAAAGTATTGGCCTACATTCTGATGAAGTTTGCATGAACTCCTTTTTCACATAATCTTTCAAAGTATTCTTAATGTAACAAATTATGATTTATCTTGAAATAAATAGAAGACTAGAACCCTTAGACTTGATTGCTGAATATTCTTATACTTGTAGTGTTAACCCGAGTTACTGAATTTCTTTCTAAAAGTCTAACCGATATATTCTTTTAAATGAAAAAATTTAGTGTCTTATAGGTGAACAGTACATTGCCTTGAGTTATATTTTTATGTAGTAAAAAGGTTACTTGAGGACAAGTAACAGTTAAGTTTGGGGGATTTTGACACGCCTAAAATATATACGCTTTTTGCTATATCATTTTATTCATTTTTTTTATGATATTGCACTTTAAAGGAAGGTATTTTGTATGTTTTTTTGTTTCAGGTACAAGAAATGATGATTGGAGCAAAAGGAAGCAAAAACGGTGCAATTTAGAGCAAAAACGAGCAAGAAATGAAATTCTGCTCTGACACCTTTCGATAAGTCTTTTGATGCTTAATCTCTTTTACACTTCTTACATATTTTTAAATGAGATTACACTTTAAAAAAAGTTTTTTTTATGCTTATTTTGTAGGGCTATCTGTTACGAACGCAACGCAACTGAAATGGGGCGAAACGGGTTGAAACGAAGCGAAACGGTGGAGCTGCGCAGCAGTCTGCTCGCCGACGGTGGCCTCGATCTCGCCGACGGCGAGATTTTCCAGAGACAACCAAAATATGACCGAAAAGCTCGCCAACAGCGGCCTCGAACCCGCCAACAGCGCCCGGGAAGGTTCTAGACCGACTTTTGGCAGTTTTGTGCCGAAATTCAACGTATTTGGACACTTTTTCGAAGGGGTGCTTAAGGTAACTCTTAGGAATTCGTCCATACTCTTTAAAAATGGCGAATATATGTTAGAAAAGTGAAGATGAAAGTAGAGAAAAAAAAGAGAGGAATGTTTTGGATTCTTAGATTAAGAGTAGAAATGTAGTTTTCTACCCTTTTGGAGAGATTGGAGAGGAGATTTTGAGAGAATTTGTAAGGAATTGCACTAGCATCGCATGGATCGACGGGAGACTTTGTGGGAGAGATCTTCGTCTTTCTTTCAAAGGGAAAAAACTAGGTAATGTTCTTCATTATCTTATAATTTTGTAAACAATTACCTAGTGGATTTACTTTGGTTAAATGAAGTTTTTGTTGTATTTACTTCTTGCTTTGTGACGCATCTCTCTTACTCTTTCTTCTTCTTTGAAAATAGTGACATGAGAAGATTATGCCATTATTTTCATTTTACTTTTCTTTTGTAATGAGTAAAAATCATGTTTAGGATTTTGTGATGCATGATAGAAATAAATTTAATTATAAATGTGATGGTTTTTACTTGCATTTCATTTACATTACAAAAAGAGCTCATTGTAGTGTTAAAATTCGTTGTAATTGCATTGATCCGGAAGGGCGGTGTAATTCTCAATAAAGTGGAACCACATTCAAATTCCATTGATGGTGAAGTTCATGGGAGTTTTGTGTAAATAAATAAGGAAATAATATTAATCGGGCGTAGAATCGGAGATTTTAGAGTGACAGGCTAAAATCCTCAATTCGGCCTTATCGTTTGGGTGCTTAAGTGTAGATTGTTAGCCCTCAGGCGAGGGGAATGTGGGAGCTCTGAAGTGAGAGCTGGTATCCTCCCAGCCTAGCCATGAATTCAGTAAATAAGCATAGGATTAGTTAATGTTCTTTATGCCTGGACCAAAGGGTAAAGAATATGATTGCTCCTATTTGGCACATACAATATTTAATGCATCTCATTCTTATACATTATCCATTTCATTACATAAGAATAGTAGTTTTTAGTATCTCAAAATTCTCCAAACCAATTCATCCAAAAAGGGTTATCTTTAGAATTATTATTTGAATTTAGTTATAGTTACTATCTTTACATTTAACACTTACATTTAGGAGTAGTTGCTAGATAAAAAATAATTTTAATCGACATTCCAAACTAAGGACTATTAGTAGTATACTATAATTTGACTAAAGACCTCTTACTTCACTTCCTTGTGGGATCGATACTGGGTTTTTAAAGAAAACTCTATATTACTTGAAATGATACGTATACTTGCGTAGTACCCCTAGTGTGTAAAATATTTTTCAAATTTTATATGATTTAAGATTTTTTCACACTAGCCACTATTTATAAATCAGGTCAAGTTTTTAGCCATCTTTTGGAAGTTAATTTACTGCGTAATTGCGGGTCGGGTCATAAGGCTGGCCTCATAAAGAAGAACTGCAGAAATCCCAAGAAGAAGAAGAATGATAGCACTGATGTTGTAACTGAAGAAATACATGATGCGCTATTGTTGACAGTTCACAGTTCTGTTGATGATTGGATACTAGATTTGAGGGCTTTCTTCCATACATCTTCCCACCGTGAGTTGATACAAAACTATGTTGAGGGTAACTTTGGGAAGGTATATATAGCTGATGGAACAACTCTGTACATAGTGGGGATGGGAGACGTTGATATTGGACTCCCTAGAAAAAACAAATGGACTTTACAAAAAGTCAAGCACGTTCATGAGCTAAAGTGAAATCTCATTTCTGTTGGGCAACTCAATGAGGGTGGTCATTCAGTAGTGTTCTCACATAGTACCTGGAAGGTTACCAAAGGAGCATTGATGTTGGCTTGGGGTAATAGAACAAACACACTATATATGACTACAGTTGACCACAGTAGAAAAGTAAGATTTGATGATCTACCAGAGGTCACAGTGCAGGGCAGTGATGGAAGTGATGAGGAGAGTGGGTCCGGGGCACCCATTCCTATTATTCCACAGACAGATGGTAAAGAACCTCAAATGTATGAGGAAACCTTGCAATATGAAAATTTGAGCAAATGGGATTGGGTCAAGAAGGAGGAGACAGATTCCCTGCTAGGGAATCAGACTTGAGAGCTGACAGAACCTCCACCAGGGAAGAAGGCATTACACAACTAGTGGGTGTACCGGGTAAAAACTACGCATGATGGCTGTAAGAGGTACAAGGCTGGACTTGTTGAAAAAGGCTTTCAGCTGAGGCATGATATTGTCCATATAGTGGGAGTTCTAAGCAGATACATGAATAACCTAGGAAAGAGCTTTGAGGTTGAAATTCATCAACATGAATCTCAAGGAAACCCAATGAATTGGGATATATGATAGTATGGCCATGAATGGTCTAGAATAAGAAGATTGTAAGTCATATCATTGAAAGATCAAATGACTTAAATTGACCAAATATGGATCTCTTCAATCAGGATTAAAAATTGGTAGAACATAGATCATCCAAGCCAATGACTAAGATCCATCAAGTCGAGAGAAGGCCTTAGCCCAACTCTTGAAGTCGAGAGAAGGCCTTAGCCCAACTCATCTCAACCTCGCCAATCACCTCACCAGAGCCTTTTGAGACTCTTGATCAGGAGGTTGAAGGTCCTACCATGGCATATTCCACGAATGCCTTAAAGGAAATTTTTTTAGCGGGTGAGCTACCAGTCGAATTATGATGATTCACTATTTGCCTGACAGCCTAGTCTCACCCTGGTGAACGAAGCAAATCATTGAATAATCAACAGCCAAACCAAAACACTCGACTGATGAACTCAAGCTAACTGGGCCAATTTCAGATAACCGAAGATTAATAAGACTCGAACGATAACACCTAACTTAGCATAGTCGGGCAAACGACCTTGTCGAACTAAGGTATGCTAATCTCAGCCGACCAAGCAATAAGGTAGTCGAGTCATAAGCTAATTTATGTAAATACCCAGAATACCCTTTATGGTAGGGGTAAGTGATAACAGCTTGTCTAACAGGGTTTTTTATATACTTTCAAATGCAAGAATTTGATACCATTGCTAGAAGATTTAATCCCCGGCAACGGCGTCAAAAACTTGATATGACCCGACTTTTACTTATGTAAGAATTTATGAATTTATATTTAGATTTTTTTAATAATTATTGTAAAAGTCACAATTTCAAACGTAAGTATACGTATCGTATCAAGTAATACAGGGCTCTAATGGAGTCCTGGTTATCGATCCCACATGGAAGATTTAAAAAAAAAATAAGAAATATTTTTAGAATTTCAAATTAAAGGTAATTATTATTTTTATTTCTTTTCAAAGTTTATACTTTAGATTTAATAAAATTTATACTAAATGTAAGTAAGCAATAATAAAATAAAGATTAAAGCAGGTATAAATAAAACAACTTTCTCCTTTTCAACTAATCCAAGATTTTTAGAATAATTATCATTTGTGGAGAATTTAGATTATGGTATTGTGCCAAAAAGAAGCATTCCTATTTTTTACCCTTTGGTCCAGGCATAAAGAACATTGACTAATCTATAGATCGGTGCGGGATGTTTTATTAGTAGAATGGGTTAATCTAGGCTCACACTACTAGATGTCCAAGGGTGGCTATGGTCGGCCCTACCAGTGACCCGTTCCTTTTCTATAAACCAAATTATTAGAATTTATTCTGTCACTCTAAAAACTAATTAATTTTGTGCCTAATAAATCATATCTTCCTATTTATTTGCACTTCACCTTGAATAACCTGCATAAAGCCTTCGACTACCCAAGGATTCCTGTGATATCTACTAGTTAAGAACTCATCTCTGGATAAGTCTCAAAATTCTTCAACAGGTTTTAACAATTTAAATGAACAATTTAAAAAGTAAACTAAGATCAGGTATTAATATCATCACAATTTTTATAAATATTTTAGGTTAAATTCTCCAACAAAATTTAATTGTCTTATTATCTTTCCATAGTTGAAAGGAGAAAGAAAACTAACTACTTAGAACACATTAAATTCACACAATAAAAAATATTTATAAAACTTTGAACCAAGTTACAAATACTTATCTGGAATGTTCCTTCAAGTGATCTGCTGACTCATACTGACTCCAATGTAATGATGAAAGACTTCAACAGCAACAACACTAATAATTTCACACTTAATGATGCGATGCGACTTTAAATATGCTTTAAAATACAAGAATTTGATACCACTTTTTAGAAGATTTAATTCCTGGCAAATGGCTTCAAAAACTTGATGTGCAAGGTTTACTTTTATTATTTAATTAGATTTAATTATTGTAAAAGTCACAATTTTAAACGCAAGTATACGTAGCGCTCAAGTAATACAGGGCTCTAGTGGAGTCCTGATTATTGATCTCACAGGGATAATAAAAATAAAAAGTAAAAATATATAAGTAATATTTTGAAATTTTCTTGTGCAAATTATATATACCTCTTTGTATATATATATATATATTTATTCAAGTTTAATTAACTAAAAACTTTTACTAAAAGAAAGTAAGCAACAAGTAGGAAAGTAAAGTAAGCAGTAATTAAAATTCAATGCAATTATAAAAACAACTTTCTCCTTTTTCAACTAATCCAAGAATTATATATCAATTATCTTTTGTAGGGAATTAAGATTATATTATTGTTCCAAATAGAAGCATTCTTATTCTTTATCCTTTGGTCCAGGTGCAAAGAACATTGACTAATCTATAGTTAGGCTCAAGATGTGTTATTAGTAGAATGGGTTAATCTACACTCACACTACTAGATGTCCAAGGGTGGCTATGGTCGGCTCTACCAATGACCTGTTACCTTTCTATAAACCAAATTATTATAATTTAGTCTCTCACTCTAAAAACTAATTAATTCTACACCCAATAAATAATATCTTCCTATTTATTTGTGCTTCACCTTAATTAATCCGCGTATAGCCTGCGATTACCTAAGGATTCATGTAATATATACTAGTTAAGAATTTATCTCCGGATAGGTCTCAGAATTCTTCAACAGGTTTTAATAAATTAAATGGCCAATTTAAAAAGTAAACTAAGATCAGGTATTAATATCAGCACAATATTTTAAAATATTTTATATTTAATTCTCCTACAAAATTTAATTAATTTATAATCTTTTCATAGTTGAAAGGAGAAAGATAACTAACTACTCCTCATTAAAATAACCCAACAAAACATATTTATAAAACTTTGAACCAAAGTACAAATACTTATCTGAAGTGTTCCTTTAAGAGCTCCGCTGACTTCTACTGACTCCAACGCAATGCTGAAAGACTCCAACAGCAATTACACATAATAAACACTTAAAATAAACTCACTAGATACAAAATAAAGTGGCACCCTAAGTATGAAAGAGATTAAAATATGCTAAAATGGGTATGTGTACTAAGAGGGGGGTTTTGGCGCCAATTTCTCTGTAGAATGGGCTCCTATTTATAAAGCTCTGAATTTGACCAGGGGTTGCTAAAGGCATCTCTTCAAAATTCGTCCAAATTCAATGTATCTTCTAGAAGGTAACCATCGCGCCTAGGCGCTGGGATCTGGCACCTAGGCGTCGGACTCCGTGACCAGGTCGTTCGCTCCTCTTCACTTTGGGTCGCACCTCTTCGTGATCCAGACCGTTTCCTTGTGTACAAATACATTGTATCACATGTCCTATATATTATGAGTAACTTCCAATCTTCTAGAAGCTCCAATAACCGCTTAACACTCGTCGAAATAACTCGCCCAAAGTCATCAAAAACTTAACGGCGTACGTATCGAACCGACGCTTAGGCGTCGGACTTCGGCGCCAGGCGCCAGGCCAATAATTCTAAAAATTGCTCCATAAGCTCCATTTTTGCTCCTTTTTGCTCCTTTTTCCTTCTTGGACTCTTTTTAATCATCTACATCCAAAAACATGAAAATAACTTTCATTAAAGCATAATATCCTTAAGAATTGAATCATAAATAAGGCATAAAAATGGGTATTTTTTAGGTAGATCAAATTCCCCCAAACTTAAACGTTACTTTTCCTTAAGTAACCATTTTAATTACATAAAACAAATAATATTTGGAATGAAGTTAAAATATTTAAGATTCCTTATAATTTTTTGTTTTATAAATGCTTTAGCAAATCATTAACCAAATTTCACTAATTAAGTTTAATTTTAAGAATTAAAGAACATTTAACTACCAAATCATAAGACTTCCAATTTTTTTATTTATTTCAAGAATAATTGTAATTTATCATATCAAGGTCACATAGAATATTTACAATAAAAAGATTTTCATGAAATATTTTTCTAGTAAAAATATATGGACATAGAAATTAAGTTAAAAATGTAATCACTTTTCTTAATATAAGATAATTCAAGTGAAACCAATTTTTGATTAGGCATTTCCTCAAGTTTCTCCTCACTTTTTTTTTTCTTTTTCTTTTCTCTTTTTTTTCTTTTTTTCTTATCTGGATTGTTTTTCAATTCCTTTTTTTTTAAGTGAGGATTACTATTTTTGGATAGTCTGTTAATGATTTTGAACTTCACTATCTTTAACTTATTTTCAAAAACTTATACATTTTTACTTAATGAATATGACATTAATAATTTATTATTTTTAAAAACTTATTTCAATCTTTTCTTTTTCAAGCAATACTCTTGATTCCTTAGTATTTCAAAAATACAATTCTCTTTACTATAAATAAAAAATTTTTTATCTAATTATTCTTTAAGTTAAATAATTCTATTCTTAAAATCAACCAAAATTTTTGAAATTTTAGTTAAGTTTACTAAATTATTTATAAATTCAAAAATTTAGGTAATCTTAAACAGATTTTTCATTCCTTATGTTATGTTAATATATTTTTAAAGAAAAAGTTAGTTCTTCAAGGACAAATAATACTTAAATTTGATAAATATTTTCCCTCCCCCAAACTTCAGCTTTAGTATGAATATAAATTATGAAATTTTTATAAAGCATGAGAGAAAGAAATAAACAGGAATTAATCTAAGTATAACAATGATGTAGTAAGGAAAAACTAACCTCTACTTCTACACATGCTTCAATATGAATATAACAGAAATGATTAAGCATATATAGAAAAGTTTTGCAGAGCAGAAGTTAACTAAAAATTTTTATTTCTTCCTTTTTTTTAGAACATGCAAATTACTAACTATTCATGAATACTAAATAGTAGGCTGAAATAGAAATAAACTTTTATAGAAATTCATTCACATCTCAGTATTAAACACACATCAGATAAGCTAAGAAACATTTTTAACATAAAAAGTTCACAACAACACTAACAAATAACATCACAATAAACAGTACAAGAAATAAGAAATCACTCTAAAAATAGAATCAATAAAGTCTAGAGATAAATCATGTTACTAATCACTGTCTGTAGCTTCATCATCATCATCACCAAAAGAGAACTCCATATCCTTAGGATCAACATAGGGTGAAAATCTGGGACAAGTAGGGAACTGAACATCATGCTCTCCCTTCAGAAATCTCACTAAAGACTCTGAATACTCAACATCGAAATCACACTTTCTTTATGTATACTCAGAAAGGTGATCAATCTTCTTGTCTATGGTATCTACTCTGCGGTGAGTTAAGAATAACTCATGTTGCTGCTCTATGAACTGATCATGCATGGTTTCCCAAAATGTAGATGATGGCTCAGCATAAGTAGATGGTCTAGAAGTAGAAGCTCTACCTAAATTAGGTAATGAACTAGCAGGTGCAGTAGAACTCTTAGCTTGCAGTCGATCATAAATACTGACGCTCTCTCTTCCTATAGGCTTTGTCGACTTGAGCTTTTCTTCAGAAAGCTCAGAACTACTCCAGCACTTTGACATAGAGAATAGATCAGTGATGGAAAACCAAATCCAATAGATGTGCTAGAACGAGCAGTAGCCTCCACAGAATCATAAATAATGCTACATACATCAATAGACTTCCTCTCTTGAATGCACTAGTTTAGAATAGCTCTATCTTTGGTAACTTTACTCAGATGATTGGATGGAAGGAGACAAGCAGAAATAAAGTAGTGCCATGCCTTGGAAACACCATTAAGCTTAGAAGATGAAAAATTTACCCTTTTCCCATTCCAAGTCTTCCAGGCTCCAGTACTATCAGTCAGGTAGGCAATGATCATGTCTAAATCTTCCTCAGATGGAGATAAACCCGAGTAATAACACTCAATGTTTGGCGGTAGGCCATAGAAAATGTTGATGCGTTCAGGAGTGAATCCTACTCCAACTCCTCGAACAAAAATCTCGTATTCCTCTGCATCCACGAAATTAGCATAAAATTCTCTAACCACCGAGATAATGACAACAGCAGTGAAATAGAAAATCATTGCAGTTGAGTGCAACGATTGTCTCCTCAATTCTTCCTCCAGGATTATAGAAACTTCGCTCTGAGATAAACTTCCAAGTCGTAGTAAAATCATTATATTGGAAGTGTACAACAGCAGTGACGAACTTTCTACGATCAAAGTTTTCTCGTTCCTTTCCTCACTTAGATTTGGGTGCCATCTAAACGTGAAAGAAAAATGCTAAATAAATTCAATGGATCTATGAAAATAAACTAATTTAAGCTTTTCAAACTTGAAATAACTTAAACACCCATGGATTTGATATAAAAAAAACCAAAATTTTCCTCAAAATTTCGGTTTTTCTAGATGAGAGCAAAATCCATGGTAAAAATAAAAAATAATGAGTTTAGAATGTAGATATGACCTCGAGATGAAGAAATCGAGTGATTTCAAGCCCAAGAACTTGAAAATTTGGCTCTAAATGGGATCTCTAGGTAGTATTTTTGCTAAAATACTGTGGAGAAGGAAGCTTAGGCGTCAACAATGGCGTGGGGTGGGAGGTTTAAGAAGATGAGTTTTCGGGTTCAGGCCGAACCGGCGCCTAGGAGTTAGACTTGCCTTTCCAAAAATTTGATTTAAATTAAATATTTTCCACCAAATCATATCAAATTTGACTCCTAATTACTCTTATGAAAGTATTTATCCATTTTATATCCTCCAAATATTTTCACAGTCAATTTAAAATGATATCATAGATCCACATAAATGTATCCAAATTCTTCACTTCAAAATCCTAATATACATTCTATAATTAACAATCTTCAGTACAAGACTTGTATCAAGGTTCATCGTTTTATAAATAACACAAACAATCAACAAAGCAAACATTCAAATCCAACAACACACATTGAACAATTTAAGCAAATACACACATTAGATATTTAAAACACTAAAACAAGACTCAATCACACCTAAAACACATATAGAATCTATTTAACATCGATCTTCAATTTTCATCTCTTTCACAATGAAGTTCGCTAGGACTGAAGGGATAGAACAGCAACACCCTTGGAAATTCCAAAGCCGTCTTTTCATCAATCCATTTGTTCTTCACATACATTTCTAGTTGAGCGTCTTGATAGGCAGCCATGTGATCAGATTGAAGTTTGGTTTGCCATTCCAAGTGTTCGTATTGGTGATACATCGCATGGAGACGAGTACCAATACTTTGAAGTTCCGCTTCAATCTTATCCATTCGACTAAACATCTTCTCCAAACTAACAGCAATAAAACCAATAAAATAAGGCTGAGGATCTTTAGGAGATTTATCTCTTACCTCATTTCCATGATTTCCTCTATCCATGGCCTCCAAATCCTTCCTAACTCCTCCAAAATGAATTGCTCTGGTCGAAATTAGTGTCTATGGGATTGTGGACGAAAAATAGGCTATAAATAAAGAGATTTCGTGTGAAAAACTGAAGAGATTCAGTTTTTCCACAATCTGTAACCGCGGCTCTTAGGCGCCGGAATCTGGTGCCTAGGCGCCGGATCATCGATATACAAGTTATTCTGGCACTTAGGAGCCAACTTTTGGCGCCTAGGTGCCAGAACCTCGATCGTCTCTGATTATCCTATCATCAAATTTTGCAAAGTTTCGGTCGTAAAAATAGGTCTAATAAACGAATATGATCAACACACAAACACAATTACAAAAAACTCAAATCACAAACAATCACAAACTAAGGTTAACTTAATCTCCTTTTTACTTACATTTGACATGGAGTGGTCCAAGTCCAACTTCTATACACTTCAAGAAAATGTTTAGCTTAAGCCAATACAGACTTGTTAGCTATTTATTTCTAGAAGTTATATACAAATTCAGTCAAGACCAAGGCATAACCTTACAACGATAATTAAACTCAAACTAATAAATATGGGTTGCCTCCCACAAAGCACTTGGTTTAACGTCGTCAGCCTGACCTAATTACTTAAATTAATCGGGTAGACTCAGCTCATAAGCCTCTTTGTAATTTAATTTCATTTTTCCCATATAAGGTTTCAGTCTTAATCCATTAATTTTAAATACTTTTCTAGTTTTAGGATCTTTAATATCCATAGCTCCATAAGGGTATACTTTCTTAATTATAAACGGTCCCATCCATTTAGATTTTAATTTTCCAGGGAAAAGTTTTAAACGAGCATTGAATAATAATACTTCTAGTTCAGGCTCGAATATTTTCCTTAAAATCATTTTATCATGTAATTTCTTCATTCTTTTCTTATAAATTTTTGTATTTTCATAAGACTCATTTCTTATCTCTTCCATTTCATTCAGTTGTAATAATCGTTTTTCTCCCGCAGCATTCAAATTATAATTGAACTCCTTTATCACCCAATAAGCTTTATGCTCCAATTCAACAGGTAAGTGACAATGTTTACCATAAATTAACCGATAAGGTGACATTCCGATAGGTGTCTTATAAGTTGTTCTATAAGCCCATAATGCAGAATCAAGTCTATCAACCCAGTCAGTTCTTTTAGGATTAACAGTCTTTTCCAATATTCTTTTAATTTTTCTGTTTGATACTTCAGCCATTCCACTTGTTTGAGGATGATAAACAGTTACAATTCTATGCTTAATTCTGAATTTTTCCAGCAATGATTGAATTCTAATATTTCTGAAATGACTTCCCCCAAATGTGATAATTATCCTAGGCATTCCAAATCTTGGAAAAATCATTTTCTTTAAAAATTTCGAAACACTTTTGGAATCACAGTTCGGTAAAGCTACAGCTTCGATCCACTTTGAAACATAATCAACTGCTAATAAAATATAAATCTTTCCAGATGATGGTACGAAAGGTCCCATAAAGTCTAAACCCCATACATCAAAAATTTCTATTTCTAGTGTAATGTTTAGAGGCATTTCATCTTTTCTGGATATATTTCCCATTCTTTGACATCGATCACAAGTTTTCACATAATGTCCAACATCTTTAAATAAAGTAGGCCAATAAAATCTAGAATTTAAAATTTTAAATGCAGTTTTATCCACTCCAAAGTGTCCTCCAAATTCAAAATCGTCACATTTTTTAATAATAGCAAAAGTTTCTTCATAAGGTACACATCTTCAAATAACAAAATCTCTTCCTATGTTAAATAAATGAGGATCTTCCCAAATATATGATTTACAATCATTCTTGAATTTCTTAATATATTTACTATTCATCCCATATGGTAAAATATTGCTAACCAAATAGTTAACTATATCTGCATACCACGACATTTGTAATCCTTGAATGACATATAATTGCTCATCCAGGAATTTCTCATTTATATTTTCTTCATAAATCTTCTCATTATTATTTTTGATTCTTGATAAATGATAAAAAATTTGGTTGTCAGTCCCTCTTCTGTTCACAATTTCAAAATCAAATTCTTGAAAAAGTAAAACTCATCTGATCAATCTAGGTTTAACATTCTCTTTAGATATTAAATACTTAATAGCAAAATGATCAGTATGTACGATACATTTTGTTCCAAGAAGATATGGTATAAATTTATTAAAGGCATATACTATTGCTAACAGCTCTTTTTCAGTAGTAGTGTAATTTATTTGAGTTTCATTAAGAGTTTTGCTAGCATAGTATATAACTTTGAGAATCCTCTCCTATTTTTGTCCTAATACTGCTCTGATTGCATAATCACTTACATCACACATTAATTCAAAAGGTTTATTCCAATTAGGTGCAATAATGACAGGTGTAGTGATTAACTTTTCTTTCAAAATATTGAACGCATTCAGACAATCTTCATTAAATTCAAATTTAGCTTCTTTTTCCAATAAATGGCAAAGAGGTTTAGCAATTTTAGAAAAATCCTTTATATATCTCCTATAAAATCCAGCATGACCCAAAAAACTTCTTACATCAGTAACGGTAGTAGGTGGTTGCAGTTCAACAATAATTTTCACTTTTGCTTGATCAACTTCCATCCCTATTTGTGAAACTTTATGTCCAAGTACAATGCCTTCTGTGACCATAAATTAACATTTTTCCCAGTTTAGACCTAAATTTTTTTCTTCACATCTCTTCAAAATTTTTGTTATATTTTCCAAGCAAGATTTAAAAGAAGTTCCAAAAACTGAAAAATCGTCCATGAATACTTCAATTCCTTTATCAATCAAATCACAGAATATTGACATCATACATCTTTAAAAAGTTGCAGGTGCATTGCATAAACCGAAAGACATTCTTCTAAAGGCAAATGTTCCATAAGGACTAGTAAATGTTGTATTCTCTTGATCCTCAGGAGCAACAGGTAATTGATGATTACCAGAATATCAATCCAGAAAACAAAAATATGAGTGTCCAGCAAGTTTATCCAACATTTGATCTAAGAAAGGTAAAGGAAAATGATCATTTCTAGTGGCGTTGTTTAATTTTCGATAATCAATGCAAATTCGACATCCAGTAACTTGTCTTGTTGGAATTAATTCATTTTTTTCATTAACAATGACAGTTACACCTCTTTTCTTCGGAACACGATGAATAGGACTTACCCATTGGCTATCCGAAATAGGATAAATAATTCCAGCATCTAACCATTTTAAAATATCTTTTTTAACAACCTCTTTCATAATTGGGTTTAATCTTCTTTGAGGTTCAATAGTGGGTTTACAATTTTCTTCCATTAAAATCCTATGCATACAGATTGAAGGGCTTATTCCTTTTATATCTGTAATAGTCCAACAAAAAGCTTTCTTATAATTCTTCAGAACTCCTATTAATTTTTCTTCTAGATCTTTACTTAATTCTGAAGATATAATTAGAGGTAATGTTAATGAATTTCTGAGAAATGCATACTTTAAATGTGCAGGTAACATTTTTAATTCCAGTTCAGAGGCTTTTTCAATTGAGGGTAAAAGTATATCATTTTTAGTTGTGTCTAAAATCTCCCAATTTTCATGAATATAATGAGTTTCTTCAGATAATTTTTCTTCATTTACTTTTTTAATTTCTTCAGTTAATGACTCATTATATATTATGGATTCATCATTTTTTCTTCAGAAATGACCTTACATTTTTCTTGATAATGCTTTTCAATTATATAATAAAAAATATTCATCTGATAGCATTTTTCTTTATCAGGATACCTCATTGATTTCTGAACATTAAATGTTATCTCTTGATCATTAACTCTCATCGTTAATTCTCCTTTTTACACGTCAATCATAGCACGTTCTGTAGCTATAAAAGGTCTCCCTAAAATAATAGGTATTTCGTTATCTTCTTCCATATCTAGCACAATGAAATCCACAGTAAAGATAAATTTATCTACCTTAATAAGAACATCCTCTATAACTCTTTTAGGATAAGTGATAGATCGATCAACTAACTGAAGGGTTACAGTGGTGGGAGAAATCTCTCCTAAATCTAACCTTCAAAAGATTGAAAATGGCATGAGATTAATACTTGCTCCTAAATCACATAAGGCTTTTCCACAAAATTTTTCTCCAATAGCACATGGTATAGTGAAACTTACAGGATCTTTAAGTTTCTGAGGTAGTTTCTTCTGAATTATTGCACTACATTCTTCACTTAGTGCAACAGTTTCATAAGCTTCAAATTTTCTTTTCTTGCTTAAAATATCCTTCATAAATTTTACATAGCTTGGCATTTTTCCAAAGCTTCAACAAAAGGAATGTTGATGGTAAGTTTCTTAAAATCTCAATGATTTTAGAAAATTGATGATCAAGCTTCTGTTGTTTTAATCTTTGAGGAAAAGGTGGTGGTGGTCTTTCAACTTCCACTTCAATAGGAATTACATTCTGATCATTACTTGGAGAAAGAATATCTTTAGGTTTTTCAATCTCTTCCAGCTCTCTCTCTTTTTCAATTTTATTCTAAATTTTCTCTTTTAATTCCTTTCCACTTCTAGGTTGTACTGCTTTTGCTTGTTCATGTTCTTTCCCAATTTCTTAAGGATTAATTTCGACATTGCTAGGTAGTGTTTCTTGAGGTCTGTAATTAATAAAATTAACAATTTAACCCATCTGATTCTCAATAGTATGAATAACAGTGTTTTGACTTGTAGCTGATTACCTAGTTGCAAGATAAATTCTTCTATAGATAACATTTTCTACTGATTATTAAAATCAGCAGGGTAAGTTGGTCTAAAGTTTGAATTTCCATGATTGTTCCAATTTCCAGTTCAATTTACTTGATTATTACTCCATTGTTGATGTCCATTATTCCAATTAAAATTAGGGTGATTTTTCCAACCTGGATTATAATAATTCAAATAAGGATTATTAGTTTTACTAGAAATAGCTTGTAATGTCTCCATTGTTTGAGAATCATCAATATTTGCAGAATTATCATTACTTACATGCGATACGTTAATAGCAAAATTATCTAATTTCTTAGATATCACAGCCACTTGTAAAGCTAAAATAGAAAAAGTTTCATTATCTTGAATACTTGCCACTCTTTTAGGATTAAGCCTATCCGAAGGACATTGAAAATTATCGTTAGAAATTTCTTCAATTAAGGTATAAGCTTCATCAAATGTCTTAGCCATTAAAGAACCACCAGCAGCAGCATCTATAATAGATTTAAGTGATCCAATAAGTTCGTTATAAAATGTTTGAATAATTAACCAATCTAGTAAAGCATGATGAGGAAATTTTCTTAATAGTTCTTTAAATCTTTCCCAAGCTTCATAAATTGTTTCTCCGTCAAATTGTGTAAATGAAGTTATATCATTTCTTAATTTTGTAGTTTTAGAAGGAGGAAAACATTTAGCAAGGAATTTTTGTGCCATATCTGCCCAAGTTTTAATAGATTAAGTTGCTAATGAATTAAGCCACATCTTTGCTTTCTCTTTTAAGGAAAAAAGGAAAGAGTCTAAGCCTAATAGCATCATCAGAAACATTATTATATTTAAAGGTAGCACAAAGTTCTAAGAAACTATCAAGGTGTAAATTTGGATCCTCATTAGTGTTCCTCCAAATTGATTATTTTAAACCATTTGAATAATATAAGGTTTAAGCTCGAAAGAATTAGCATCTACAGCTGGCATTTGAATACTAATATGAAGTTCATCAGCTGTAGGGTTTGCATAATCCCTGAATGGTTTATAAACATTTTGTTCATTGATTTCTATTAGATGTTGATTATTGTTATGTAAGTTAGTCATTTCCTGATATTTTTTAATTTATTTTCCTTTTTTATTTCTTTTAACTGTTCTTTCTATTTCAAAATCAAAAGGTAATAATCCTTCAGATCCAGAACTACGCATAAAAATAAATTAAAATCTTTTTGGTATTTTATTTATATATATATATTTATGTTTTATATTTTTTTTAAAAGAAATAAAAGTGTATAAATTATATTTAATTTGAAAATTGTAAAAATTGTCTTTTTAACTTTCTTACTTATTTTCCTTATCCTCCCCGGCAACGGCGCCAAAAACTTGATAACAGCTTACCTAACGGGGCTTTTTATATACTTTCAAATACAAGAATTTGATACCACAACTAGAAGATTTAATCCCCGGCAACGGCTTCAAAAAACTTGATATGGCCCGACTTTTACTTATGCAAGAATTTATGAATTTATATTCAGATTTTTATAATAATTATTGTAAAAGTAACAATTTCAAACGCAAGTATACGTATCGTATCAAGTAATACAGGG
The DNA here is from genome assembly GCA_022702705.1 of Papilionanthe hookeriana x Papilionanthe teres. Lineage (NCBI taxonomy): Eukaryota > Viridiplantae > Streptophyta > Magnoliopsida > Asparagales > Orchidaceae > Papilionanthe > Papilionanthe hookeriana x Papilionanthe teres. The sequence continues at coordinate 76,074,084 of CM040421.1, forward strand.
CTCTAGTGGAGTCTTGGTTATCGATCCCACAAGGACGATTTTTAAAAAAATAAATATTTTTAGAATTTTCAAATTAAAAGTAATTATTATTATTATTTCTTTTCAAAGTTTAGACTTTAGATTTAATAAAATTTATACTAAATGTAAGTAGGCAATAATAAAATAAAGATTAATGCAAGTATAAATAAAATAATTTTCTCCTTTTCAACTAATCCAAGATTTTTAGAATAATTATCATTTGTGGAGAATTTAGATTATGGTATTGTACCAAATAGAAGCATTCCTATGCTTTCCCTTTGGTCCAGGCATAAGGAACATTGACTATTCTATAGATCGGTTCAGGATGTTTTATTAGTAGAATGGGTTAATCTAGGCTCACACTACTAGATGTCCAAGGGTGGCTATGGTTGGCCCTACCAGTGACCCGTTCCCTTTCTGTAAACCAAATTATTAGAATTTAGTCTATCACTATAAAAACTAATTAATTCTACACCCAATAAATCATATCTTCCTATTTATTTGCACTTCACCTTGAATAACCCGCATAAAGCCTTCGATTACCTAAGGATTTATGTGTTATCTACTAGTTAAGAACTCATCTCCGGATAGGTCTCAAAATTCTTCAACAGGTTTTAACAATTTAAATGACCAGTTTAAAAAGTAAACCAAGATCAGGTATTAATATCATCACAGTTTTATAAATATTTTAGGTTAAATTCTTCGACAAAATTTAATTATCTTATTATCTTTTCATAGTGGAAAGGAGAAAGAAAACTAACTACTCAAAACACATTGAATTCACACAACAAAACATATTTATAAAACTTTGAACCAAGTTACAAATACTTATCTGGAATGTTCCTTCAAGTGATCCGCTAACTCCTACTGACTCCAATGCAATGATGAAAGACTTCAACAACAACAACACTAATAATTTCACACTTAACACTCAAAATAAACTAAAAATAAACTCACTAAACACTAAAGAAGGTGGCTCCGTAAAATAATTGGATGCTAGAGGGGGGGTATAATGGCAAAATGGTGCTTGAGGACTATAGGGTGCTAAAAGGGGCGATTTTCTCGGTAGAATGGGCTCTTATTTATAGAGCTCTGAATTTGACCAAGGGTTGCTTAAGGCACCTATTCAAAATTCATCCAAATATAATGTATCTTCTAGAAGGTAACTTTCGCGCCTAGGCGTCGAGATCTGGCGCCTAGGCGCCGTACTCCGTGACCAGGTCTTCGCACCTCTTCACGATTAAAACCATTTCCCTGTGTCCAGATGCATTGTATCACATGCCCTATATATTAGGAGTAACTTTCAGTCTTCTAGAATCTTTGATAACCACTTAACACTATCAAAATAACTACCCAAAGTCGTCAAAAATCTTGTCTGTGTCTGTATCAAACTGGCGCTTAGGCGCCAGGCCTATAATTTCGACAAATTTGTTCTTTAAGCTCCATTTTTGCTCCTTTTGCTCCTTTTTCCTTCTTGTACTTTTTTTAATCACCTACATCGAAAAACATAAAAATATCTTTCATTAAAGCATAATATCCTTACGAATTATATCATAAATGGCATAAAAATGAGTATTTTTTAAGTGGATCAGTAAGCATATAATTATACATATTGTACCCACTTTATCTATACATAGGGGACCTTAATAAAATTTTTTCTAATTCTTTCATTCTACTATTCACTACTATGTATTTTCTGTCTCTCTCCTGTTTTCTGCTATTTTCTTTGGGCATGATTCTCGGATAGACTCAGATTCAACATCTTAAAAGATGCGGTGAAAGTGGATCAGGCAAACAACAAGAAGAGGAGAGCAACAAGGAGAATAAATGTAACATAAAGATACTACAAACACGAGAGCACTTGGGAGTTCGTGCAACACCAGAACAAGAGTTGAATGAATAAATGATGGTTCAAATGATAAAAGCTATCCAGGAAGCAGTCGCTTGAGGACGAAGCACATGTGCCCAAAGCCTAAGGAAAACTAAGGCTAAAAAAAGAAGGAAGTTCCCAATACCAGGACAATGCTAGGTTGGCATCATAAAATAGAAAACGGTTTTGGCAAACTAAGTTCCCTCGCAATTCGAAGTGTTCTCCGAAAAAATTTTTTATGCTAAATTAAGATACCATCACTGGAGTCCTGCAAGGTTCAGACTAATCTGACCTGCCACTTATCATCGTTTGAATCAACCATCTGTTTGCTGAGAATTACCAACATTCTAATCGCATCTTTCACTTTACTGAGAGAGTCAACCCTCAGATGGTTCAGTGGACTACCGATTAGAGTGATCACCTTTTTTACCGACCTCAAGAGGATGTTCATAGCGTTATTCTCCAGCACCCAAAAGCCCTAGAAGAGTTCAAAGGCCCTGTTGTAGATCAATCAAAGGGCAACATGAGAGCTTTTACTCATTTGTCACAAGATTACCGAAGGAGATGTTAGAAGAGTGGGATCTAAAAGCTATAATATCACATGTCACCCACCTTAGGGGTTAAAAATAAAATACTTTCACTATGATTTAGGTCTCCAATGACCAAAAATCCTAGCTTAATTGTTCAAGCTGGCCAAAAATCATATTTTATACTTCTTTCTGAGCAGATTCAGCTACTCGTCGTTTATAGAAGTGGGCCTCTAGAGATGACAGATGGATATCTAGGGAAGGCTCAAGCCTTTCTATTTGACCACCATACGAAGGTCATGAGTTGCCCCAGGATAGCATAGAGGCCAACATAAATCAAAATGAAGGTGGATAAGCTCAATTCTCTAACCAACGAACGACTCTTTTTCATGAGTGACTGGTGAATGATCATGAGACCCCAATCTATTGAGCGTCTCGATAGCAGATTTAGTGGAGTTCATCCAAAATAAAGAGTACTTCAAGAAAGGACCACCAATAAGAGCCAAAGCTTTCTCTAAGACTTGAAGAAGTACTGTGCCTACCACAAAGACCATGACCACGATAGAAAGGAATGCAGGCACCATTGGAGCTTGGTCGAGGAATTAATCAAAGTTGGAAAGCTCAAGGCATTTTTAGCACTAGGAGCAATGAAATCCAAAGATAAGGGAAAGCTCAAGTGGAATAAATCTCTGATGAGTTGATCCGAGTGAACGCCATCCACATTATTGGAATAATTACAGATATTTTTGGAAAAGGTGGAGATTCGTCGTGGTGAATCAGGCATAAGAGTCTCCAATTGGAACAACTGTGCACAAAGCTTTCACCCCAAAGCACAACACCCATCCTCCTATCACTTTCACCGACCCAGAACTTGCCCTAAGGGGTAATCCTTACAATGATGATATTGTCGTTGAAACAATGATAGAAAACTTTAAAATATGTAGTATTTTGGCCGACATTGACAGCTTTATGAAAAAAAATTCTTAAGTTATTGTTCAATAAAAAAACCTCCCAACTGACTAACTGGTGGCACAGGTCAACTTGCTCATGGTTTTTATGACAAGAGAAAAGAGGCCTTATGAGTTATGACATTATTAGTTACTTGTGGAGAAGGTGAGAGAAAGTTCACCTTCATAGAGAACTTTTTGGTTTTAGATTCGCTCCTAACCTACAACATTATCTTCGATCAACCTCTGTTGAACAATTGCAAATTTATGGTCTCTACATATTGCAGTGATGTTTCCTTGTGAGGGATAATCACGTTCGGGTGAATCTAGAATAGTCTTGGACCTACTACCTCTGAATCATCAGAAAAGTTGAGCAAGAGCCGCTCGACCTCTAGCACCGAAGTGAAGAGGGTCTCGAAACCAGTTTGACCACTCTTGAAATTTCTGTGATCGATGGAGAGCTCGATCAATTGTTTTTAATAAGTGCGAGTTTTGATGTAGAGTCTAATGATGTGCCAATCCAAACCCTTTGGGAGCATGAAGATGTTATTGCTTGCTCAGTGAACCGACCTTTACGAGTATCTGTATATGCAAGAATTTATGAATTTATATTTAAATATTTATAATAATTTCATAAAGTCTCAATTTCAAACGCAAGTATACGTATCGTTTCAAGTAATACAGGGCTCTATTGGAGTCATCGTTATCGATCCCACAGGGAATATTAAGGTAAGTTAATTGAAGGAATTTATTAGATTTTCAAATAAAAAGTAATATAGTAAAGGTTAATGGAAGTATAAATAAAACAACTTTCTCCTTTTCAACTAATCCAAGATTTTTCAGAATAATTATCATTTGTGGAGAAAATGAGATTATGGTATTGCACCAAATAGAAGCATTCCTATTCTTTACCTTCGCTCGATAGTATAAAGAACATTGGCTAATTTATAGATCGGTTCAGGATGTATTATTAGTAAAATGGGTTAATCTAGGCTCACACTTCTAGATGTCCAAGGGTGGCTATGGTCGGCCCTACTAGTGACCCGTTCCCTTTCTATAAACCAAATTATTAGAATTTAGTCTGTCACTCTAAAAACTAATCAATTCTATGCCCAATAAACAATATCTCCCTATTTATTTGCACTTCACCTTGAATAACCCGCTCAAGGCCTTCAATTACCCAAGGATTCATGTGATATCTACTAGTTAAGAACTCATCTCCGGATAGGTCTCATAATTCTTTAACAAGTTTTAACAATTCAAATGGCCAGTTTAAAAAGAAAATTAAGATCAGGTATGAATATCATCGCAACAATTTTAAAATTAAGTTAAGTTCTCCATCCAAATCTAATTATCTTAATATCTTTTCATAGTTGAAAGGAGAAAGAAAAGTAACTACTCAGAACACATTGAATTCACACAACAAAACATATTTATGAAACTTTGAACCAAGTTACAAATACTTATCTGGAATGTTCCTTAAAGTGATCCTTTGACTCTATTGACTCCAATGCAAGGTACAAGACTTCAACAGCAACAACACTTACAAACTCTCACTTACTACTCATGGAATTGAGTAGTAACACTCAAAATAACTAAAATAAACTCAATAAATACTTAAGAAGAAAATGTGGTGGCTCTCTAAATCTATTTCCTGATGTTGGAGATTGAGGGGGGTGGGAGACGATTCTCTCTAGAAATGTCTCCTATTTATAGAGCTTCAAAAATGACCAGGGGTTGCTTAAGGAACTGTTGACCTCATTTTTGTTGAGGTCTGATCTCTCTCCTTAGTACTTAGGATCTAGCCATAGGTTTTCCCTTCGACTATCCTAGAGGACTAGAAATGGGACCCACCACTTAGAAATTCAAAACACTTCTTACCTCCCTTCAAACCCCACAATTTTGATTGTAAACCCCCAGGCCACTTGGAGGGTTAAGATCAAATGTAGAGGTTTAAAGGATGAGGTTCCTATAGGACTGTTTGGCCTTAGGAGTACCCTGGATGGTTTGGTCTGGTGAGGTCTAGCTTGCACACACCACACTCTCATACTCTTTTCAAATCTTAAAACCACTTTTACTCAATTTGACTCCCTAACTCATGTAGGTAACTCATATGGATGGACCTTAACCCCTAAGCCCTTGGCTAAGAGGGTTAGGAACAACATATTAAGTGCCTAAAATGAGTCCTCTCATGGCTCTTGTAAGCTTAATATGGCTTCATGGCTCAATCAAATGGTTTTATTTCATTCACACTTAATCAATCTTCATTTTTCCCAAATTTCAATTTTTGACCCCCGGGACCCTAAACCCACCAAACCTACCAAATGCCTTTGAAATTGCCCAAAATTTGAAAAATTGCCTAAATTACCCAAAATCCCTTAAAATCAATCCTAAATATTCTCCACCACTCAAATTGATCATCCATGGCCAAATATACCAAAATTTCCAAAATACCCCCCCCCAATAACCTCCAAATACCCAAAATATCCTTTTAACCCAAAAAATCCAAAAATTCTGAAAATTCCCAGAAAATTCCAAAAAACCCCAAATATTTCCAATTTTATTTTGTTTAACTACAACATAGGCCAATTTTGTCAATTTAGCCTACTTTTACCAAAATCTCTAATTTGACCCTTTTTTAACTTAAGTGGACCCAATGTCCAACCAAATCACTTCAATTGACCTCAGATCAAATTCAATTCTAAACTTAAATTAAATATCCCCAATATCAATTTAAACCAAATTCAAACCCAATTTTATCAACATGTGAATCCAATTTCAATTTGAAGCTTAAAGCCCAATTTTGGCCCATGACCTAAACTTAGCCCAAACCAACCCAACTCAACTCTAATTAGCCCCAAATCTTTTCTAAAACCTTCCTAACATCCCCACAAACAAAACACTAACTTGATTTGCCACAAATTTGAACCAAAACTTCACCCAAGCTTAACTTAAGCCAAAATTCCCTAATTTGGCCTAAGCCAATCATGAACCCCAAGTAGGCCCAAATCTCAAAACCAAGACCCAAACTAAATTGGAAACTTTTTGTTACACCTACATAAACATTTTACAACATTAATTTTACATCAAAACCAACATTATCCCAACCTTAACCCAAGTTAGCCCAATTTGACCCACTTTGGTCCTATTACTAAGAGACCCAAATTAAACCCATTTCAACTCCAAATGACACCAAATCTTTTCTAAAATTTTCATAACACATCCCTAAACTAAATACAACATTTATTTGACATAATATTTTACAAAATTTTCATCTAAAGTTCATTTTGAAACATAAAAGCCCACTTCCATAAGACATTTAGAAGCCCATCTTTCATCAAATCCAAAAGCCCAAAATTTGTTTTAAAAGCCCATATGACAAACCCCCTCCCCCCCCCCTTCATCAATTTAATCTAAATCAATCCCTAAGTTTTAAATCAATGATCAAATGATTCCAAGTTAAGCTCCATACAAATTTTCATCAAAATATCCAAAGTCCCTAAAATCCATTTTCATGAAACTAAGCCAAGCCATCCCTAAGACAAATGGAGCCAATGAAGCCATGCACAAGCCACATGAAAGCCATGAAGAACCCTTTCCACCTCATCATGCCAATAGTGGAAAAAGAGGGAGCCTCTTTCTTAACCCTTCACTAATCTTTTTTTACCCCATTTATGTAACACTCTAATCCAAGTTAGCCACCTCACCATGGATGGAGACTTCACCACCCTTTCCTAGCTGACCCAACTGATTCCATCAGCCCAAAACCAGGTCATGGGGGGGGTGCACCCAACCAATTCGCATGAGTTGACCAAACCAAGCCCAAAATGAGCTCTCCCCCATACCATTTAAATCAAACCCCTTTACACATGGCCAAAGCCAATTGAACTCACCAAACCCCAGCCCTGACCTCACTGGTCAAGATGGTGACCTGACCCTGCCGGCCAGCCACCTGGGTCACCGGAAAACACCATGGCCGAGAGCTTCATGTGAGCCAAAAATTCAAATTCTCCCTTGCTGAGCTGTCCCAACCTCAGTGGACACCATGGATCTTCTTCTCCACCCATGAGCAGCTGATCCCAGCCTTCAATTGCCTTTGGGAAGCCCCATAGCCATGTCTATTTAAACCCACCACCTTCACGGCCAAAAGAGGTGCTGAAACAAACCTTACCAAAAATCTGCTAAAATCATTCCAGACCCTTCTTCCTGCATAGAGCAGTTGATCCCAACTGAAATCCAGCCCTAATTTCCCCTCTGTGAGCTCAATTTCTGAGTTCAATTTCAAGCACAAAACCAGGACACTTCACCACAGTGAGTCAACTCCCAAATTGATTGACTCTACACCTTCACCAGACCAAGAGAAGAAATCCCCCAGCAAAAGCCCCCTCACCAGGCCAGCCATTTTTCATATCGACCAAGCTTTGAAATTGGTCTTGGTGGAAATCACACTTAGACAATTCACCAGGGCCAGAGGCTTCATCACAAGGCTCCTCCAGCTCCAAAGAACGTGCCGAGCACATTCAGTCGAGGCTTCACCTCCTGAACCAAGGTATGTGGACTTCTCTTTAACCCGAGCTTCCAACGATTCTCCATTCTGTTTGATTCTATTTCATAGCATGTTACCATATAGATGTGTTCGTCTTGTTGAGACGAATCCATAGAGTCCAAGATCACAAAATTTGATAGAGAAATGAGGGAGATCTTAGGGTCTTAGTGTGGACGGTTCTCGGGTAGGGGCACTCGGGGACAATGAACGGATGTTGTTCATTCGTGTGTGTATTGAACGGACGGTCCAGATCGCTCCGGATCAAGACATGGGAGGAGACTGCGGGATGCATGGCCGCTGAGTCGGATGGCGGCATCGAATGGAGGCGCGCCGCGTGGGCTTTTGATCCGCCGTAGGTTGACGTGGCGCCGCGTGGATAAGTAGATAAATAGGATATTTTCTGAATTATTTAAATACCCAGAATTTAAAAAATTCATATCTTTGCATAGAAAAATCATAAAAATAAAAGAAAAATATCCTCTTGCTCGGTGACAAGAGGAGAATAATGTGGAAAAGGAATTAAATTAATTTGTTGAATCTATGATTTTTAATGATTTAAATACTCTCTGTGATGTTTTAATTCTCCATTTGCATACACTATTCACCATGGCATGAGACCATAGGGCTTTTGTAGCCTCTGTTCTTTGGAACATTCCCTGAATTTTTCAAGACCAGAGGCCATCTCTTTGGCAAGTTATTGATTTTCCAAGTTTATGTGTCTAATTTGCTATTTTAAATCCAGTAATTAGCATTTTGCTTAGGAAATTCTAAGAAAATTAGGTGAGGTAGCTGATGACCAGAGGACCCTAGGAAAATTATGGTTTGATTTAATTCCTTAAGAATAACCCTAATTAGCCCAAACACCTAAAATTGAATTATAATTAATTAGGAGTAACCACACATCAAAATCACTTTAAATCAATTATCCAATATCATTTAGGATACATAGAACCTCACATAAAATTTTGAAATCAATTGGAAATGATTTAACCCACTAAATGGATCATTTAAGTTGTATGGTCATTTTTAAACTTTAAAAATTCATAAAAAACAAAATACACTTCAAAAATTCATCAAATTGGTTTTATGGGCTCTCTTATATCAGAGGAGTCTAAAAAAATTAAAATTAAAATTTTCTAAAAATTTTCATTTTTAACCTATTTTTGAATATTTTAATAATAATTAAAAAAATAATAAAAATCACAAAAATATTAAAAATCATAAAGATGTCATATTTTGTTCTCTAATCACTTAGGAACCAACCAAATATTTTTCTTAAGTCCCTAGGTTAAGATATTGAATTTTAAGGGCTTAGGACAATTTTAATATTAAAAAATGGATTTTCCAACCTTTGCACTAAATTAATTCTAATAAATCAAAAAAAAATAGAAAAATATAAAATTTGTTTCTCTGAGTTCCATGAGGTCAGAGAGATTTAAGAAAAATATGAAACTTAATTTTCAACTTCAATTTTATTTTATAATTAATTAATACTCCAAAATTTAAAATAATTATAATAAATAAAATATAAATAAAAAAATCACCAAAATTGGTTTAGGTGGTCCTCTGGTCAATATAAACATCCCATATTTTTCTTAAGGACAGAAACTTTACCTTGGTCATGTTGTTGAAGTTTCATTAAAAATTCTTATTTTTATCAAAAAAATTATATAAATTAATTTAAAAAACAGAAAAATCACATTTTTCTCCTCTAATGTCTTAATTGACATGTGAGTGAAATGACATAAAAATTTCAAGTTCATTTGAGCTCAATTTAGTGAGTTATGAATTGAACAAGCGTAAAAGGGCATAAAGGTAATTAAGGATTTTAACCCTAATTAATACTTTAGGTTTAATCAAAAGGGAGGGTAAAAATATTTGATCTTAATCTTCTCTTGGATGATTGAAACTTAGGGAATAAAGGGGTAGAAACCTATTAGTCACTTTGAAAATATCAAAATGGAACCTTAATTAATTAAATCATTTAAATTTTGGGAGAATAATTAAAATTTTGGATTATTAGGGATGTGACTTAAGAAGATACCAATTCTTTAATTTAAAGTCCCTAATTAAATTAATTCAATGGTAATCAATTCTCAATTAATTCTAAAATGATGACTGAAATTAATAATTAAAAAGGAAAATAACCCTTAATTAAATTAAAGCTTAAAACATTAAATGATTTAACAATCAAATTAAAATAAATTTTAAACATTTAAAATTAATTTGAAATCACTTAAGAACAAACTTAAAATAAATTTGAAACCTCAAGTAACCTTAAAAAAATTCATAATTAAAATATATAAATCAAACTAATTAAAATCAACCTAAATTATTATAATTAATCCAAATCAAGTCATCAAAATTCAATAAAAATAAATAATTTAAACACCTCTTTCAACCTAAGCAAATTTAAAACATTAAAATTAATCTGAAATATTAAGATCATTTAAAATATAAAGATTTAATTGAATTAAAACAACTTGAACACTATTCCAAACTTAAAATTATTAATTAAAAATTTTTAACTAAACCAAATCACTTTAAATCATCAATTCCAATTTAAACTAAGAATTGTTAAAATTTTCAACAAATTAATTTGCCCCTAAAGGCTTTCATTATCATAACTCTTAAATGGAGCATCAAGTGAGAAGTCACTTTATTCATCAATAATCAAATGTCCAAGTTCACTGAGCAAAAAAGCAAAACTTAACTAAATTTTGGATGATTAATTCACATGTACAATGAAATTCATTTGGGCTCGAAATATTCCCAGAAATATTGAAAAGATGTTTAGGATTCGTCCTAAGCACTTTCTCAATACGATGAGATGTTTTAGAAGAACGATTGGACTTAATTGTTCTTTGGTGAAGCAAAATCATCCTTAACAAAATACAAGAACCTAGACGTCATAGGAATTGACTAGTGATAGGATTAGGATTTATGTAGATAACCAAAACCTTTCCTTAGCTTTACCTAGGTGTTTGTTGCAAATATTTATATACTCTGACATGTGTTTTAAGTGTAGGTGAAAGTGACAGGAATGCTTACCAAGTAAGCTTTTATGTTTATTGCAATTTATTTACATGCTTTGTATTTTCCTTCTTGCAAAACTTGCATGTTAAACAAGAATGTCACCCTGCATGAAAATGGAAACCTTTAGGATAGCCACAAAACTTAAACCCAAAACTAAATTAAAAGTCACAACAAGATAAAATTCACCGCCACAATATTCAAAATATAAAACAACTCAAAATTTAATCACAAACAAAACACAAAACTACAACTACAACTAAATTAAAATGTCTCGTCGGATGATCGGGAATACCTCGGAAGATGTAACCTACATGTTGCTAACGGGATTTCCCACGATCTAAATGAAAGTGTAGAACTCATTAGTTGAGTTTAGCAAATTCATTTGGACTAAGTGAATCCGATAAAAATAACGGTGCCAGAATGATGGAACCGTGGGATCTTAACCGGTGTTGTTATAATCAACTTTAAGATTCCCCTAATAAAACATTAAGGCATTTGAACCCTAAAACTTTTCTAAACCAGAATACTTCTCTCATCTCTTGATTTTAATTTTCTAAAACTAAACCTCTGCAACAACAAGGAGCTTGGAGCACAGTGGGCAGCACGGCCATCTTCGTCAGCAAAACTCGAGTCTACATCAGCAAAACCTTTCCTAGTTTTAAATAACCAAGCCATAGGATTTCGAGATAATTTGCCTAAGTGCAACATAAATCCTCAACTTTTCGTTAGGCATTTGCATAATTGTGTTATGCAAATTAAGCCCTAACCGGTCTTAGGATTCCGAGGTAGTCGTTTGGTACGACATGAACCCTCACATCTTCGAGGTTATTTGTGTGATTATGTCATAAAAATATAAGTCCTAATTAATTAAAATTGGTAGGATTACAACATTAAATAACCTCTCAAATTGAGGCCAAACAATAGGATAGTTTTGGGTAGTTGTCAAGACTCTTCTTGGATCCTCAGCTTCTCCTACATCTCTTCCTTTGGACTTCTGAAATTAACTATTCCAAATTTGAGCTAATCCCTTTTGAAATTCCAAAATTCAATCTTTTGAAAACCTTAAACTTTGAAATTCTTGAGAGTAAAACCACTGATCATTATCGAAAGTTTTCCTAAGTGATTCCTGTCACTTAGGATGTAATTAACTATAGGGGCTTGCCCTTATAGGGAACTTTAAGAACCCAGGTAATATAAACCCTGCTTAATTCATTTATATTAAGCAAGGGAACTTGTCGGCTTATAAAATTGGTTCGTAGACCAAATGAATGTCACAAATCTTTTAGTTTATTTAATCGAGCCCCATCATCAAGCAGTGTGTCTATTCTTTGGGATAGATACACGGTTTGTGATGCGGTGCTCGTTTATATAAACTATTTGGGATGTGATATCAGTTTGATTTCATATCTTAAAATTTTCAAAATTAAAAATTATTTTCAAAAATCAAACGCTACTTTCCAAATTATATATATTTAAACTAAATTTAAAATCTGAAAATTCACCGACAATTTTTGTAGGTGACCCCTTTTCAAAATATAACACACACAACCTATAAATATGCCGACAACTTCTGGCAACTCCACTGAGGACTAGTTTTTCTTTCTATTTTTGATCTGATGGTTTTGCTTTCATAAATCGGCAGTGAGTCCATATCCCTAGTGGATCAAACTATCATTCTTTCCGTTGAAATACCCCGTTCATTTCTATCTTGAACGGGAATAGTCAACTCTCTTGGATTTTGTAGCCACAGTTTAGACGTCCCTAAACAGAGAGGTTCCGGAATCCTTCTACCTCTTTGAGGTGGGGTGGATCCCCAATAGGTGTTAGCTTAGGAGTGGTTCTTCGGGTCGAGAAGTCTTGTGAGACTCTCTCTTCCTTTCCAATTTCTGGATTGGACCCCGTACCTTTCCTTTAACCTCTCCCTTTTTAGTTTGTTTCATTCTTAATGAACAAACCTTTGTCGGCATATTTTTAGGTTGAGTGTTGTATTTTTAAAAAAGGGAGTCACCTAACAGAAATTGTCGGTGAATTTTAAATTTTAAATTTAATTTAAATATATATATATATATATATATATAATTTAGAAAGTAGTATTTGATTTTGAAAATAATTTTAAATTTAAAAATTTTAAGATATGAAATCAAACCGATCTCACATCCCAAATAGTTTATATAAATGAGCACCGCATCAGAAACCGTGTATCTATCCCGAAGAATAGACACACTGCTTGATGATAGGGCTCGATTAAATAAACTAGAAGATTTGTGACATCCATTTGGTCTGCGAACCAATTTTATAAGCCGACAAGTTCCCCTGCTTAATACAAAGAAATTAAACAGGGTTTATATTATTTGGGTTCTTAAAGTTCCCTATAAGCGCAAGCCCCTATAGTTAATTACATCTTAAATGACGGGAATCATTTAAGAAAACTCTCGATAATGATTAGTGGTTTTGCTCTCAAGAATTTCAAAGTTTAAGGTTTCAAAGGATTGAATTTTGGAATTTCAATAGGGAATGGATCAAGTTTGGAACAGTTAATTTTAGGAGTCCAAAGGAAGAAAAGTAGGAGAAGTTGAGGATCCAAGAAGAATCTTGGCAAATTCTCAAACTATCCTATTGTTTGGCTTCAATTTGGAAGTTTATTTAATGTTTCAATCTTGTCAATTTTAATTAATTATGACTTATATTTGTATGACATAATCATACGAATAGCCTCGAAGATGTGAGAGTTTATGTCGTTCCAATTCTATCTCAAGATGTGATTTTTCTGAATTTAATTTATTTACATGATTATTTTTAGTAGAAAATAAGGGTTTTCAAAGGAAATTCAACAACATGAACAAGGAAAGGTTTCTGTCCATAAAAAAATTATGGGATATTCGTAATGAGTAGAGGACTACTTGAACTAATTTTTGTGATTTTTTGAATTATATTTTATTTATTATAATTATTTTGAGTTTTAGAGTATTAATTAATTATAAAATAAAATAAAAGTTGAAAAAATAGAATTTATATTTTTCTTAAATTCCTCTGACCTCAAGGAGTCCAAAGAAATAAATTTTATAATTTTCTGATTTTTTTTTTGATTTATTAGAATTATTTTAGTGAAAAAGGTTGAAAATTCATTTTTTAATATTAAAATTACATTAAGCCTTTAAAATTCAATATCCTATCCTAGGGACTTAGGAAAATATTTGGTTTGTTCCTAAGTGATTAGGAGTCAAAATGTGATATTTTTATGATTTTTAATATTTTTGTGATTTTTATTATTTTTTTAAATTAAAATATTAAAATATGGTGAAAAATCAACTTTTTTAGAAAATTCCAATTTTATTTTTCCTGAACTTCCCTAATATCAGAGAAGCTCCAAAACCATTTTTGTGAATTTTTGAAAAGTATTTTTGGAGTTATGAATTTTTAAAGTTTAATTTTAGTTATGTGACTTAATTAATCCATTTAGTGGGGTTAAACATTTCCAATTGATTCCAAATTTTTATGTGAGGCCTCTCTGATCCTAAAGATCAGTCGAGAATTGTTTTCAAGTCAATTTGATGTGTGGTTAACCCTAATTAATTCAAATTCAATTTTAGGGGTTTAGGCCAATTAAGGTTAATATGAATGAATTAACTCAAAATATATTTTTGATAGGGTCCTCTGGTCCTAAGAAGCATCACTAAATTTTTCTAGAATTTATTTTACAACATGCTAATTATTGGAATTAAAATACCTAAAACAGTGACATGAACTTGAAAATTCAATAACTCTTCATAGAGATGGCCTCTGACCTTGAAAAATTTAGTGAATGTTCCCAAGATCAGAGGCTTCAAAAGCCCTATAGTCTCATGCCATGGTGAATTAACTATCCAAATGAAGAATCAAAATACTGAAAACAATAAAGAAATTATTAAAAATAAAATACCCATCCAATTAACTTGATTTCTTTTCCACATTATTCTCCTCCATTCACTGAGCAAGAGAGTATTTTTATTTTATTTTTGTGATTTTTCTATACAAAGATATGAATTTTTAAAGTTCAGAGCATTTAAATAATTCAAAAATAGCCTAATTTCCTACTTATCCACGTGGCGCCGCATCAACCTCAGCAGCTCCGAAGCCCCTACGTGTCACGCTCCCATTCGACTCTGCCACTTGAGTCAGCAGCCACGCGTCCCGCGGTTCATGTACCATCGCGCCGTCCGACTTGATCTCGACCGTCCGCTCGATACACGCGCGATCCAACGGCTCCTAGTCATCGTCTACGACTGGTGTGCACCCGTGACCGTCCACACTAAAACCCTAAGATCTCACTTAATTTTCAATGGATTTTTGTGTTCTTATGCTCTATAGATTCGTCTTGAAGAGACGAACACATCCATACGGTTTATAGGCTATGAAATTAACTTAAACAAAATCGAGAATCACTGGAAGCTTGGGAGGAAGAGTGAGTTCATACATTTGCTCAGAGAAGTGAAGCTTCGATCTGAGAGTTGTGTCACCTTCGATTGAGTCCAGGAAAGCTCCAGATGAAGTCTCTGGCTCTGAGGAATTGTCTAGGTATGAAAGTGACCAAGCCCGATCACAAAGCTTGGAGGCTAGAAGCAATGGCTGGCCTGGTGAGGGGACTTTTGCTGGGGAACTTCTCCTCTTGGTCTGGTGAAGGTGTAGGACAAATCAATTTGGTGATTGGCTCACTGTGGTGAAGTGTCCTGTTTTTGGGTGGATTTTCAACTCAGAAATTGAGCTCACAGAGGGGGTTTTAGGGCTGGATTTCAGTGGGGATCAAGTTCTCTATGTTTGGGGAGGAGTCTGGAATAATTTTGGCAGAGTTTCCTTAAGGTTTTGGTTCAACTCCTCCTTTGGCCGAGAGGCGGTGGTGTTTAAATAGGCATGGCCGGAGCGCTTCCCAGGGGCAAGTGGAGGCTGGGATCAGCTGCTCAGGGGAGGAGAAGAAGAGCTCTGGTGTCCACTAGGGTTGTGACAGCTCAACAAGGGAGAATTTGAAATTTTGGCTCACATGGAGCTCTCGGCCATGGTGTTTTCCGGTGACCCACGTGGCTGGCCGGCCGGCCAGGCATTGGTCACCATCTTGACCAGTGAGGTCAGGGCTGGGGTTTGGTGAGTTCAATTGGCTTTGGACATGTGTAAAGGACTTGATTTAAATGGAATGGGGGAGAATTGATTTTGGCTTAATTTGGTCCAATGCATGGATTAAGCTAGGTGCACCTCCCTAAGGCTGGTTTGGGCTGAAGAGAAAGTCATTTGGATCAGCTTGATTAGTGGGGTCAAGTCACAATCCAAGTACAATTAGGCTTAAGCATGAGTTAGGGATGACATGGGAATGGTTAATGACTTTTAAGGAGTGCTTAAAGGCCTTCCTCCTTTTTCCACTTATGGGGTGTTGACAATCTTCATATCCTCATGGCTCTCATGTGGTTTGTGCATGGCTTCAAGGCTTGCTCATGGCTTAGGAATGGCTTGGCTCACTTGCATGAGAAAGGGATTTTGGGATTTTTGAACTTTAGGGATATTTTGGCATGAGGCTTGATTTAGATTTATTTGATGATAGAATTGGAACTTAGGAAATGATTTTGATTAAGTGGATGACAAATGAAAATGTCATATGGGCTTTAGATTCAATTTTGGGCTTTTGAAATTGTCTTAGGATGGGCTTTTAAAGTGGTTTAAGGAAGTGGGCTTTTGGGTTTAAAATAAATTTGGGGTGAAAATTTTGTAAAGGATTGTGCCAAATAAGTGTTGGGTTTAGTTTAGGGATGTTTCATGAATGGTTTGGAATCCATTTGGTGTGATTTGGAGTAGAATTGGATTGAATTTGGAATTTTTAGTTAAAGGGGCCAAAAATTGGGCTAACTTGGGCTAAGGTTGGGCTAATGTTGGATTTGATGTAAAATTAATGTTGGGAAATGTTTATGGGAGTGTTACAAAGAGTTCTCAACTTTGGTTGGGCTCTAATGTTGGGATTTGGGCCCATTTGGGTTAGGTTTGGGCTTATGTCAATTTAAGGGATTTTGGTATTGGGTTAGGTTTGAGTGGAGTTTAGGTTCAAAATTTGGGCAAATCAAGTTAGTGTTTTTGTTTATGGGGGTGTTAGGAAAGCTTTAGAAAAGATTGGGGCCAATTGAGGTTGAATTGGGTTAGGTTTGAGCTAGGTTTAGGTTATGGGCCAAAATTGGGTCTTAGGCTTCAAATTGAAATTGGGCTCAGATGTCAATCAAATTGGACTTAGATTTGGTCTAAATTGATATTTGGGATATTTAATTGAAGTTTAGAATTGAATTGGATCAAAATTGAGGTCAATTGGGGTGGTTTGGTTTGACATTGGGTTCACTTGGGTTAAAAATGGGTCAAATTGCGGGTTTTGGTAAAAGTGGGGTAAATTGGCAAAATTGGCCCATGGTGTAGTTAAACAAAATGAAATTGGGAATATTTGGGATTTTTTGGAATTTTTTTGGGAATGTTCTGAATTTTTGGATTTTTGGGCTAAGAAGGACATTTTGGGTATTTGGAGGGTATTGGGGGGTACTTTTGGAATTTTTGGTATTTTTGGCTATGGCTGATCAATTTGAGTGGGGGGAAATGTTTAAGATTGATTTGGAGGAATTTTGGGTAATTTAGGTGATTTTGTAAATTTTGGGTCATTTCAAGGGTATTTGGTAGGTTTAGTAAGTGTAGGGCCCTGGGGTCAAAAATTGAAATTTTGAGAAAAAGAAGATTGATCAAGTGTGAGTGAAATTGAATCATTTTGGTTGAGCCATGAAGCCATGAAGCCATATTAAGCCCATATGAGCCATGAGAGGACTCATTTGAGGCATTCACTATGTTGTTCCTAACCCTCTTAGCTAGGGGCTTAGGGGTTAAGGATCATCCATATGAATTACCTACATGAGTCAGGAAGTCAAGTTGGGTGAGAGTGTGGTTTTAGGACTTCGAATGTGTGTGAGAGTGTAGTGTATGTGCAAGTCAACCCTCACCAGACCAGGCCACCTAGGGTATTCCTAAGGCCAAAGAGTCCTATAGGAACTCATCCTTTAAACCTCCACATTTGATTTCAACCCTCTAGGTGATTAGGGGTCTACAATCAAGCTTGTGGGGTTTGCAGGGAGTCAAGAGGTGTTTGAATTTCTAAAGGGTGGGTTCCGCTTCTAGTCTTCTAAGATTAGTCAAAGGAAAAGCCTATGGTTAGATCCTAAGTACTAAAGAGAGAAGAGAAGAGACCTCATCAAAAATGAGGTCAACAAATGGACCCCCAATAGGTGTGGTGTGCTAACCAAGCACACCGCGCGTATTGGCGTTGACCGAAGAGATCAACAAAACCAACACAGATGTCCAAGTGACAAACTTAGGACGAAGTAGAAGAATTTCCGCTGGGGAGTATCGGGTTTATTTCCAAGATCGGAGATTCCCGAACTCTCGCCAGGGAATGGAAAAGGAGGTGAACTCCAAATCACAAGATCTGGGGAATTCAATGTAGATTTCAGTTTACTTTTTTAAATTTCAAGTTTCAATGTGTGAGTTTGGGTTTCGATTTAAAGTTTAATTTAAAAATCAATTTAAGAAAATTTTGAATTTGAAATTTGGATTTGAATTGAGGATTGAAACCTAGGTTTCAACCTCGGGATTGCGAAGAGAACTGGAATTTAGGTACCAGCCTCGGAGTGAGAATCAGAGTTTAAGTATCGATTGAAAAGGATGAGAATCAGAATTTAGGTACTGATCTCGAGAGAGTGAGATTTGGAATTTAAGTATCAAATCTGAAAGAGAATCAAAATTTAAGTATCGATCTCGAAAAGGATGAGAATCAGAATTTAGTTACTGATCTCGAAATGAGAGTCGGAATTTAGGTACCGACCTCGAAGGAAGAGAGCTGGAATTTAGGTAACATTCTCGGAATATAGAATTGAAATTTAGGTATCAATTCGAAAGAGAATCGAAATTTAGGTATCGATCTCGAATGAGAGTCGGAATTTAGGTACCGACCTCGAAGGAAGAGAACTGGAATTTAGGTACCAGTCTCGAAATTTAGAATTGAAATTTAGGTATCAATTCGAAAGAGAATCAAAATTTAGGTATTGATCTCGAATGAGAGTAGGAATTTAGTTACCGACCTCGAAGGAAGAGAACTGGAATTTAGGTACCAGTCTCAGAAATTTAGAATTGAAATTTAGGCATCAATTCGAAAGAGAATCAAAATTTAGGTATCGGTCTCGAATGAGAGTCTGAATTTAGGTACCGACCTCGAAGGAAGAGAACTGGAATTTAGGTACCAGTCTCGGAAATTTAGAATTAAAATTTAGGTATCAATTAAAAAGAGAATCGAAATTTAGGTATCGATCTCGAATGAGAGTCGGAATTTATGTACCGACCTCAAAGGAAGAGAACTGGAATTTAGGTACCAGTCTCGGAAATTTAGAATTTAAATTTAGGTATCAATTCGAAAGAGAATCGAAATTTAGGTATCGATCTCGAATGAGCGTCGGAATTTAGGTACCAACCTCGAAGGAAGAGAAATGGAATTTAGGTACCAGTCTCAGAAATTTAGAATTGAAACCTGAAATTTAGAATTGAAATTTAGGTATTAGTTCGAAAGAGAATTGAAATTTAGGTATCGATCTCGAATGAGCATCGAAATTTAGGTACCGACCTTGAAGGAAGAGAACTGGAATTTAGGTACCAGTCTCGAAAATTTAGAATTGAAATTTAGATATCAATTCGAAAGAGAATCGAAATTTAGGTATCGATCTCGAAAAGGATGAGAATCAGAATTTAGGTACTGATCTTGAAATGAGAGTCGGAATTTAGGTACCGACCTCGAAGGCAGAGAACTGGAATTTAGGTTCCAGTCTCGGAATTTAGAATTGAAATTTAGGTATCAATTCGAAAGAGAATCAAAATTTAGGTATCGATCTCGAATGAGATGAGAATTGAAATTTAGGTATAAATCTCAAAAAGAGAGTCAGAATTTAGGTACCGACCTTGAAGGAAGAGAACTGGAATTTAGGTACCAGTCTCGAAAGTTTGAAAGAGGACTAGAAGTTAGGCTCTAGCCTCGAAGAGAACTGGAAGTTAGGCTCCAGTCTCGAAGATTTATCTGTATGAAGAGGGACCCGGTCTCATGCCATCAGAACCAAATCGAACAAAGTTCGTGGCTTCGTGTCAATAGAACTAGTCGATCCTCTAAGACACAGAAGAAAGAGAATTGAAAGGAGCTGGTAAATGTACCAAGCTGAAAAGACTTGACTTAGCAATAAGTCGAGGAAAATATTCAAATTTCAAAAGAGTTTCAAACAGATTTTGATTGAGGAAAGAACCGAAAGGTTCGAATCAGAGGATTTAGATCGGAATTCAATTTGAGATTTAGATTCATTTTGTTTGCCCTTTAACGATCCCATTTTTTATTTTTTTGTTGGTTATTTAGTGTTCATGTGAATTTGAAGTTCATTTTAATATTTAGATATTTAGGAAAAATTCTCATTTATTTTCTTTTCTTTTCTGTTCTTCGTTTAAAGTTCATTTAACTCTAATGGTGTTTCCCAGTCAATTTGCACAAAAAGAGGTGAAGGCAAAATATGACGTAGTCGTTTTCATTCCAACTTGCTGAAAGTACGTCATACAACTTGATCTAGTCATGATGACATTTTCCTCAGAAATTTAATGTCTCATACAATCCATGTAAATCCAAAACAGACTATGTAAACTTCTTGTTGATCCATCCAAAAGCGTCTGTCAAAAATCCATGTCTGTATAGTAAGAAACATGGGCCATAAAATCACCTTCCAAGCCATCCCTGGCAGGAATGCCTCATGGATGTGCATTGGAGGTGTGCTATCTCCCATGTAACTCACGACTCGTAGGGCGGAGACTCTCCAATTACGGATCCGGCTGAAAATGGTAAGGCATTTTTCTGTCGTCCATTCTTCTAAAAGTAACTGAGATTCGCTCCACAGGCACTCCTGAAATGCAATGCTTCGCAACGTCTGCTCCATTTCCTTTTAACACCAGGACGGAACCTACCGGTAATGGTATCTCCACCGGCCCTCGGAACTCGCGGGGCTCGCAATCCGAGGTCGGATCCGAACATGATGTTGCACCTGGCCGAGGAATGACACCGTGCGGAATGGTCTAACAAAGTCATGATGGTCTATATGCGAAGGTATGCGGTCGCCTTCCTTGTAGATGTTGATAATGCAGCTGTTGGGTATGCAATCTGCAGGCAATACCCTCCATGTTATCATCCTTTTCACCATTCTCTTGATGATTCTTGGCATCGGATCCACCTCACTGTGGTGGAGTATCCCTAGTGGATTTCCTTTCCTGTCTGTGGCAAAATTATAGCAACATCCGCATTGGATTGTAACTCTTCCCTTTCCTGGCATCCATCTTCGGGGTTCTAAATATGTCTTTTCTCTCAGGAGGCCAGCTCGACCCATTTTCTTTAATTCGAGGATGCAGTCTACAATTTGTTATTCCTCATAGTCTGAGAAAAAAATCTGTATGCAGCTCGAGGCCTTCCAAGATGTTGACCCTTTTATTTCCAATTCTTTCAAAGTATTAAAGGTTTTCTTCTCGACTAGCTGCATTTTCTCTAGCTCGTATTCCGGGATTATCTGAAGTCCTCGGTGTCTAGTAACATACTGAGGGATGTATGGCTCAACCCCAGCACGTTCTTCTGCATGTCTCGGCTCCTCGGGGATAGTCTCTGTAGGGACATCCTCCGGGGTTGCTTTCGCAACAAGACTCTTCGGATCTGGTACATCTGCTCGGCGTCGAGGTACCGACTCTATTTCTACTTTTCTTGATATTTCTTTTATTTGTTCCGACCTTCTTGGAGTTGACTTTCTTCTTTTTGGTTTTTGACGAACCAATCTCCTTGGAGCATTTGCACTTACGGTATCCACTGTCTGTTTATGTTGATCTTCTGCTAACTTGGTTAGCATTTTGCGAATGCGACGATTCTTATTTCTTCGCTGGGTAGCAGTGAGAGTAGCTCTCCTTACCCCTTGAATTTCTGCGGGTGCGGTGCTGACAAGCCTACCCTCTGCTGTGGCAACCACGGACTTAATTTTCCTATCTTCTCCGGTTGCATGCGCGGCGTTTGCTTTTCTTTTCTTGTTGCTGGATTGGTGGCTCGGGCCACCCATTTTCATCACTGTCTGTCGTGAAGTTCTTCTCGGTCAACCGGGATCCAATCATTTTCTTCGTATTGTAAGCCGGCTGGTGTGAAGTCCGAGTCAATCTCTATCACTGCTTCATCCCTCACCCTCTTTTCATCAAGTGCTAGACTCACGCCATTTCTAAAGTTTAGAACCAATCGCCTGTTCGACATTTCCCTGCGAAAAAACAAGGAAAGATCAGGGGCTGTACTAAGAACAAGAACAATAAGAAAAACACTTAAAAAAATTCTTGTTCACTTCTTTTAAATTTAAAGGAAGTAAGAAGAGATGAGAAAATATCAGGAATGAATGGATTTAAAAGGAAAGATTGACATTTTATTATTACGATTTCCCATGTTTTCTTTTTTTTTTTTACATTTTCGTTGATGAGATTTTTTTTATCATCTATTTTATTTTGTTTTGGGTTCGGACCCAGTCACAAAGTGATTACTTCACCCGTGTTTCTAGGGATAAGATTCTATTTTAGAGGCCACCCTTCGAAACATCAGGTTGCGTAATACTTCTTTAAATACCGTCCATTGATTGGAAGCATGGGTCATTCTCCATGGAAATCTACCAGTTGGTAGGAACCTCCCGAGTAAACTGTCTCGACCACGAACGGCCCTTCCCATGTTGGTTCAAATTTACCTCCTATGTTGCGATGTGCAAGAATAGGTCTTCCGAGAACAAGAACTAAGTCACCAACTTTGAAAGTTCTTGGGCGGACCGAGTTTATCATGGGCTCGGATCATCTTGGCTTCGATACGGTTCCAAATTCCGTTGTGCGGAAAGTCTTTTCCCTTCCAAGCTTTCCAATTCTTCCGGTCGTAGTCCGGCATTTTCTTCTGTGGTGATCTTTTCCAGAATCGCAATTCGGAGTGACGGAAGCTGAACTTCCAAGGGCAAGACGGCCTCGGACCCGTACACTAAAGCGTAAGGCGTAGATTGAGTAGGAGTCCTAAAAGTTGTCCTGTAGGCCCATAAGGCTTCTAATAACTTCTCGTGCCAATTTCTCTTGTTGTCCTCCAAAGTTTTCTTTAGAATTTGAACGAGAGTTTTATTAAAAGCCTCGGCCAAGCCGTTTGCTCTTGGGTAGTAGATCGTTGAGTATCGCCAATCGATCCCGTGTCTTCTGACAAAATTGTTGATCTTTGTACTTTTGAAAGCAGACCCATTATCTGAAATGATCCTGCGTGGTACTCCAAAATGGTAGACAACTTGGCTCTTGAAAAACTGTAGCACATGGTGTGCCTTCACTTCTCTGAGTGGCATAGCTTCTGCCCATTTAGAAAAGTAGTCTGTAGATGCAAGGATGAAGCGATGTCCTCTTGAAGAAGGCAGTTCTATCGGACCCACTATATCTGTGCCCCAACACTCAAATGGCCACGACGCGATTGTCGGATTAGCACATTTGGAGGTTGGTGTAGAACCACTCCGTGCACTTGGCACTGGTGATAACTTTTGGCAACTTTCATACAGTCGGTCATCATTGAGGGCCAGTAATACCCTAGTCTTTTAATCTTCATTTTCATTTCGGACTCGATCGATGAGCGCCACAAAGTCCTGAATGTACTTCTTTAACGATTTCACGAGCCTCGGACCCACTCGAGCACCTTAGCCACATCCGGTCAAAAGACCTTTTGTATAATGTATTGTTTATTAATGCGTAAGACGGAGTTCTTTTCTTGATTTGATGGGCTAATGACTTATCGTCGAGCGGGTTTCCTGTCCGCAAGTAGTCTATTAATGGCCGCCGCCAATCTTCCGTATTTTCCGTCACCGCTCGTAATTGTTTCTTCTGCTTTTCTTTCTGATTTATGTATTGTGTCCATGTCGAGCTGTGATAGGACCTATCGTCCTTGAACTGACACTTCAACTGACTCATCCTGCAAGCAGGCAAATTCCTTTGTAAGGCGGGCTAACGCATCGCCCAGAGCATTTTCTTTCCTGGGAATCTTGTAGATCGTTACATTCAGAATTTGTTCCAACAACTGCATTGCATACTGAAAGTACTGCTCGAGTCTTGGCTTTAAAATTCTGTATTGTCCGGCGACCTGTTGAATGATCAACTGAGAATCTCCGTAGATGTTGATGTCCGTTATTCCCATTTGAACGGTTAATTCCAATCCAGTTATAAGGACTTCATATTCTGCATCGTTGTTTGTACACGGTTTTGTTAAGTGGTAGGAGTATTTTAACATCCCCCGCTCCGGTGTTATAAAGATTAGTCTGATTCCTGCCTTACCGGGCACTATCGTTTATAATTCTTTGTTCTTCTGTGCTGAGGATGCACCGTCGAAGTATAGTTCCCAACGTCGATCATCAGGGTCTTCTAGGCTCATTATCTGCTCGTCAGACAAATCATCGTCGAGAGGCGAATCCGCCGGTAAAGGGTGTGCTGCAAGGAAGTCTGCTAGGACTTGTCCCTTTACGGCGCGAAGAGGAACGAAAGTTATGTCAAATTGCAATAGTATCATCGACCACCTGGCAAGTCTGCTAGAAAGCGTCGGTCGGGTCATCAAGTATTGCAACGGATTAACTCTCGAAATAAGGTTGACCTTATGAGAAATCATGTAATGCCTGAGCTTCTGTGCGGCGAAGATCAGGGCTGGCGAGTGCTTCTCAATAGGAGGATACTTTACTTCCGTCGGAATTAGACGATGGCTTAGGTAGTAGAGAGCATTTTTTTTTCTCTCATCATTGACCTGGGCTAGCAGGGCTCCAAGGGAGTCATCTAAAGCTGCAGTATAAAGTATCAACGACCTATCGAGACCGGGGTCGCTAAGACAGGAGGTGTCATTAAGTATTGTTTGATGTCATCGAAGGCATGTTGACATTTTGAGTCCCAAGTAAACTTGGCATCCTTTTTAACCAAAGCAGAAAAAGGCTGACACCTTCCTGACAAATTCAATATAAAGCGTCGAAGATATGCCAACTTTCCTTGAAAGGATCGTAGCTGTTTCAAGGTTTTAGGAGGTGGCATTTCAAAGATAGCTTTAATCTTTTCCGGATCAATTTCAATCCTGCAATATCGGACAACAAATCCTAAGAATTTCCCGGAGGTGACGCCGAAGGCGCATTTTAAGGGATTCATCTAAGGTTATATTGTCTTAGTCGCTCGAAAACAATTCTCAAATCATACAGATGATATTCTTTTAGTTTACTTTTGATGACCACATCATCCACGTAGCACTCAACTTGGTTGTGAATGAGATCATAAAAAATCTTCATCATCGCTCTTTGGTATGTTGCTCCTACGTTCATTAGCCAGAATTGCAATACTGTGTAGCAATACACTCCGATCGACGTTCTGAATGCCGTGAGCTTTTCGTCTTCTGGTGCCATCTTTATCTGGTTGTATCCCGGCGATCCATCCAGAAATGAGAAGATTTCATGCGTCGAAGCGATGTCGATCATTAGTTCTAGGATTGGTAGTGGAAATTCATCCTTTGGACATGCTTTATTCAAATCTCTGAAATCCACGCAGATTCTGATCTGACCATTCTTCTTTCTGACTTGTACCATATTGGCTAACCAAGTTGGATATTGTTCTTCACAGACAAATTTCGCGTCTATTAGCTTCTTAACTTCGGCTATTACTTGTTGCTCTATTTCTAGACACATTCTTCTAGGAGCTTGTCTGACTGGAACGGAAGTAGGATCTACTCCTAGCCTGTGAACTGCGACTTCTAGAGCTAATCCTGGCATTTCGTCGTAACTCCAAGCAAAACAGTCCTTGAATTCCATTAGTAGCTTGATTATTTCCTCAGAGTCTTCTTTATTGAGTAAGGAACTAACAAAGGTTGGCCTAGGCTCTTCGCTAGTACCTAAGTTAACTTCCATTAACTCGTCTATTGTAGATTTGATTTCTTCCTCGAATTCTGGTGGAGCGTCTCCGATTTACAGATCTTCAAGATCTTCTGAGGCTTCCAAGCAGTCTTCATTAGGTTCGCAAGTGACAACTAAGCAAAATTCTGTATCATCAACGATCCTAGTGTGCCAAATCTGAGACCATGTTTTGAATTAGGAGGTCGACCGGCATTATTCCATAATTTTTCAAAGTGTTGTGATAGGCCTTTTGTCCATTGTCGAGGTAAGACACCACGTTGAATTAAATTTTGAACACAGGGAGAGTACCACTCAAAAGGTAGTTCCATTAATTCGGAAGAAGTAACATCTTCAAATTGTACATCTTTTTCATTATTAGAAGAAGAAGCACCACGGTAAAACTTGATTGGCTTAGTACCACCACCATGCACCTCCTTGACCACCATACCCCGATCTTATTAGAATGGATCGGGGTTAGGTTCATAGTATGTACATGATGGTTAATCTTCTCGTACATTGATTTATATTCTTCATTCTTTTCATCTTCGAGGGAGATCTTGAACTGGGGTTTCTTTTGACTTATTGTCGCTGCTTCTTTCTCAATTTCTTCTTCTTCTTCGGAAGTGTTCTCACAATTAACATCGATGACCGGTTTCTTCTGTCCAACTGTTCCGACATTTCTTCCACGTCCTCGTCCCCGGCCTCGACCTCGGGTGCGAATTCTTGAGAAATCTTCACCACCGTAAGGGAGTGGTGAGTAACTGTTGGACTAGAACTTCAGGTTCTTCATCGTCTCGAATTTCTTTTGCTTCATTTGGTATGGTATTTCTGGAAAAGATTGTTTTCTTCGGAGGCGCGTAGTAGGCCGCATCTTCATGAATTCCAATTTCATGCACGGAGAACGGTTACAAATCACCTTTGATACACTGTTCCCATCCTTCGTAATACTTTATGCACTGGTGCAGAGATGACGGTACCATCCAGTTTTCATGGATCCATGGTCGACCCAGTAGAGCGTTGAATGATGTCTCAGAATCAATTATGTGGAATTTTACGGTTGTCTTTGCTAAATCACCGGTCTTCATTAGTAGTGTTATCGATCTAAGAGCTCTTTCTCCTTTTTGATCGAAGCCTCTTAATAGCTTCGTTCGCTTCAAGCTCTCGAGCATCAATTTCCAAATATGCTAGCGTCCGAAGATTCATTATGTTGATTAATGCTCCCGGATCAACCAACACTCTGGAGAGCGTAAACTTTCCAATAGTGACTGAAATGTATAACGGTCGGTTGTGATCAGCTATTCCCAGTAATAGATCATTGTCCATGAAGGTAACACCTCGTTGTTCTCTTAACGAGCAAACCTCGTCGAAGGAATCACCGGCCATTTGAGCTATGCAGATCTCTGGGTCAAGTAGAGCCTTGATCAGAGCTTCCCTCATCTCCTTTGATAGGATCAGAGCGTCGTATATGCTTAGTTTGGCTGGTAGCTTCCTAAGATGGGCTAGCACGTTGTAGTCCACTTTATTACCATGTTTCTCGGTTTCTTCCCGAATGGGCATTTCCTCTGCTGGGGTTGGCTCTTCCTGAGCAACCACCTGCTTTCCTTTATCCTTTGGACCCATTCTCGGAGGTAAAACTTTTCCACTTCTTAAATTTACTTCAGTTATTTCTTCTGAATTTGGTGTTGAATCTATCGGTGTCTCCTCTTGAATCGGAACTACTGGCTCTTCTGGAGTTGCTTCAGAATCTGATAACTCCAATTGTATCGTGATTGGAGTTCCTCAGAATTCACGAATGGACTCGTTGCTTGTCGAGCTTCCATAGCCATCCTTGTGAATGTCTTCTCCTTCGTTGTGGTCATCGAGGTTCAGTATGATTTGAGAATCATTTATCATATCAGAATCAAGATTCAGATTAGGCCGATTGTCGTTAGTTACGTAATCGTTAGAAACAGTCAAAACATAGCCAACGCCATAACCCTTATCAATATAAGATCCCACCGGAGCGAGCAGATAATCATATAGAGTCAAAAGTTCAAGGGATTTCTCCCTCGAATCGGAAACAACCATCCTAGGATAAGCAGCCCCTAGTCTACTCTTCGGAGCCTCAATCTTCTTTTCTTCCATGATCTTCTCCTCCTTCTGGGGCGGTTCTTCAATCGCAAGTGATAGTGCCGGCTCGACAGGTTTCAATCTCTGAATTGAAGAACGTACTGAAGCGGCCTGGATGTGATCCAAAATTTTCTTCGATGATCTTGTCCAGACAGTACTCCATCAATCACCAGTCGTGTATGGGTTTATTGGAACAATGGGATCCATTGAAATAACATTGACGGAACCTCCTTTCTGGGGTTCCTTCATGTATTCCTTTGGGATCGTTATGTTCCCTTTCCGGAGATTGTCATCAAGCCAACTCTTGAAAGTGATGCAATCCTCTATCTTGTGTCCAAGCATCTGGTGGTAAGGGCAATAGTTCGGATGATCTTTCTTATTGACTTCCTCCGGCTTCTTGGCCTCTGGCAGCTGAAAATCCGGTGTCTTCATTAAGCTGCGGAACATCTTCTCTACTGCTTCATTTTTGAATGGATATTCTCTATTTAGAAGTTCTCTTAAGGTACACGATGAACGAGGCTGTTGTTCATAATGCTGAGGCGACTGATAGCTCGGACGAGGTTGCTGATAGCCCTGCTGAGGTTGTTGGTATGTTCGTTGCGGTGGTTGATAACTAGACTGTGGCCGCTATGACGGTATCTGCATTGGCTGCTTGCCCTTATCTACTGCCGCGACAATTCCAGATTTCTTTTTGAATGATTTCACGGGCTTCTGCTTATCATTCTTGTCCGCGAAACTTAACTGCTTTGCCTCTTCTTGCAAGCTCCCAGCCTTGCTAAGCAACTTCTCGAAAGTCTTGATTGTAAGTCCTTTAAGGAGAAGTGCTATCGGGCCATGGATACTTTTAAGTAGGATGCCGACTGCATGTTCTTGAAGCTGTGGTTCACACTTCATGCTTAAGTTTCTTCATCGAAGTATGTAATCCACTAAAGTCTCATCCGGCTTCTGTTGCTCCACCACTAGATCACCGATAGTGATGTGGTGCTGAGCCCCGGCAAATCGCTTAACGAAGAGATTCTCCAGTTCTAAAAAGGTCTTTACTGAACCATTCGGTAATTCTGCGTACCAGTCGAAGGCAATCACCGATAAACTGCTAACGAACTGGTGGAAGAGTAAAGCGTCGCTCCCACCGACATTGCAGCAACTAGCACGAAAATGTGTGACATGCTGCCGAGGGTTTCCTGTTCCATCAAAAGTCTTAAACAGAGGTGGTACGAAGCCTTTTGGGTATTGGACCGCATCGAACCCTTCGGGGTAAGGTCTACCCGTCTAAATAGATGCTCCACTCTTGGATTGTGCTAGGGCTTCTTGCACCTGCTGTTCTACCATGCTTTTAATGTCCTTTTTTGGAATCATGCTTTGTGTAGGATCTTTCTTTGGTTGTTCGTCTCTATTGACGGATGTGATCTCTTTTCCTCCATCTGCAACATGGATAATTTCTGGGGGTGTCTCTTTCTGAGGTTGTACCTGACTCTAGAGAGTGGCTAGGGCAGCAACCATCTCTTCTACCCTCTTTGCCATCTGGGAAATTGTATCATCTCTTTCCCGAAGCTGTGCTCTCAACACTTCCGGTTCATCTCTTTCTGCAGCTGCCGAAGCACCTTGCGAAGCTGACGATGCTCATGTCTCAACCATGTTGATCTCAGCATAATCCTCATCCATGAACTCTGATGAGTCAACTTTATCTCCTAGTTCTTCTTCTCTTTCTTTTGCTAACTGTCGGATAATGGTCCTTAATTTGTCCATGGCATCCTCTAGTGGCCCTTTCGCACGGTCTCGCAGTTGTCTTGTGACGGTTGTTGAACTTCCTTCCCGGGAGTCCCCTTTATTGCAATAGCACTTTCTTCTGATTCAAGTCTCCTGACAAAACTTTTCTTCTCAGGACATTGTTTTGGTCCTAGCTCGCCAGTGGTAGGTCGCCATACCATCCTTCTTGCAGCCGGAAGCCTAGGACCGGATGGTCTGTCGGCTATATGCTGGAAGGTGGTATCCTTCCTAATTTGTAGACCCGATACAACAACGGGTGAACTGGCCTTTATCTTCTTCTTTGGTTTCTTTGTGGCAGCAATAGGCTCTATTCGCGGTCCGAGGCGGGATTTAGCTGGCGCCCGTCCTATCCTTCTTAAGATTTCTGATACAGGGCATCTTTCTTTCTTTGCCAATCTTTCTATAATAGCTTGCAGCTGAGCCAATGGCGTAGTCTTATCCCTTTTCCTTTTGTAATTGTTGTAGTACGCAGGTCGGGGTAATGCAGTGGCGATCCTACGGACATTCTCTTCATCTGATGCGGCAGAGAGAGGGTGAAACCTGCTCCCTTCCAATAGTGGTAAATACTCAGGCAGTTCTTCCCTTTCCTCAGGAATTTCTTCTAGAAAAGCAACTTCAGCAGCTCTGGCTTTCTCGATCTTGGCGATCTTTCTGCTTCTATTTCTCCTTTCGAGTCCGATTTAGGGGTGCAATTCTTGAACTGGACCCAATCTCAAAAACAGATGGTATTGTAGCAAAATCTGTACCCTCCACGGTGACAGGCTCATCACAGACTTGGATTTCCTTCCCCTTCAGTTTGGCAGAAGTCGGGGTAGACTAGACCGGTGGGGGTAGAGACGACAGTCCTCCTACGAACAGTAGTACTCCTTTCAACTGGAACCCTTTGTAGGGGAGGGAATTCTTGAGTCGATTTTGGGTTGAACTCAATCACGGGTTTCTCAGTCTCTGACACTTTGTCCATTGGTGTGAAGAGAGTGACATCGGCAAACTTGCTGTCCGTGTTGTCAAATCCTTGTCCGAAACGGATGATTCCATTGTTGGGCAGCTCATCCTTGTAGACAGCGAAGTCCATTCCGTTGGTGAAGGAGAAGATTAACTTTGGGGCAGTCATTTTCTGCAGGGCAGATTCCGAATGTCAGTCCCGAATTATGTTTCTTTCCGTCGTAAAGTTTAGGATGAAAAAGAAAGAGTCCGAACACATTTTCATTTATTTTAGTGTATTTGTGATTTTTAAAAGAGGTTGTTTATTAGAAGGTTGTTTATTAGCGGGTTTGTTTGTTAGAAACAAAGCGATTAAAGAAAAAAAGGTTATAGAAAGGGTAAAGAGCCCGATTTAGAATTGGAAAGGAAGAGAAAGTCTTATGTAAGACTTCTCGACTCGAAGGACCGCTCCTAAACTAACACCTATTGGGGGTCCACCCCACCTCAGAAAAGAGGTAAAAGGATCTCGGAACCTCTCTGTTTAGGGGTGTCTAAACAGTGGCTCCTAAATCCGAGAGGAGTTGGCTATACTCGTTCAAGACAGAAATGAACGGGGTATTCCAACGGAAGAATGGTAGTTTTGGTCCACTAGGGATGTGGACTCACTACCGATTTATGAAAGCAAAACCATCTAATCAAAATGGAGAGAGGAACAGTTCCCCAGCGGAGTCGCCAGAAGTTGTTGGCATATTTTTAGGTTGATTGTTATATTTTTGAAAAAGAGGGTCGCCTAACATAAATTGTCGGTGAATTTTAAATTTTAAATTTAATTTAAATATATATATATAATTTAGAAAGTAGTATTTAATTTTGAAAATAATTTTAAATTTGAAAATTTTAAGATATAAAATCAAACCGATCTCACATTCCAAATAGTTTATATAAACAAGCACCGCATCACAAACCGTGTATCTATCCCGAAGAATAGACACACTGCTTGATGATAGGGCTCGATTAAATAAACTAGAAGATTTGTGACATCCATTTGGTCTGCGAACCAATTTTATAAGCCGACAAGTTCCCCTGCTTAATACAAAGAAATTAAACAGGGTTTATATTATCTGAGTTCTTAAAGTTCCCTATAAGGGCAAGCCCCTATAGTTAATTACATCTTAAATGACGGGAATCATTTAAGAAAACTCTCGATAATGATTAGTGGTTTTGCTCTCAAGAATTTCAAAGTTTAAGGTTTCAAAGGATTGAATTTTGGAATTTCAATAGGGAATGGATCAAGTTTGGAACAGTTAATTTTAGGAGTCCAAAGGAAGAAAAGTAGAAGTTGAGGATCCAAGAAGAATCTTGGCAAATTCCCAAACTATCCTATTGTTTGGCTTCAATTTGGGAGTTTATTTAATGTTTCAATCTTACCAATTTTAATTAATTAGGACTTTTATTTGTATGACATAATCATACGAATAGCCTCGAAGATGTGAGGGTTTATGTCGTACCAAACAACTACCTCGGAATCCTGAGACGAGTTGGGACTTAATTTGCACAATATGATTATGCAAATGCCTAACGAAAAGTTGAGGATTTATGTTACACTAAGCAAACTACCTCGAAATCCTATGGCTTTGTTATTTAAAACTAAATAATAGTTTAGCTGGAGTAGATCCGAGTTTTGCTGATGAGGATGGCCGTGCTGGCCACCATGCTCCGAGCTCCTTGTTGTTGCAGAGGTTTAGTTGTAGAAGGTGAAAATCAAGAGATGAGAAAAGTGTTTTGGTTTAGAAATCTTAAAGTCTAAATATTTTTTAATATTTTAATTAAAACAAATCTTAAAGTTGTTTAAACAGAACCGATTAAGATCCCACGGTGTCGTCATCCTGGCACCGTTATTTTCATCGAATTCACTTAGTCCAGATGAATTTGCTAAACTCAACTGAATGAGTTCCACACTTTCATTTTGACCGTGGGAAATCCCGTTAGCAACACGTGGGTTACATCATCCGAGGTATTCCAGATCATTCAACGAGACGTTTTAATTTAGTTGCAATTGTAGTTTTGTTGTTCGTTTGTGATTAAATTTTGAGTTGTTTTATATTTTGGAATGTTGTGGCGGTGAATTTTATCTTGCAATGACTTTTAATTTAGTTTTGGTTTCAGTTTAGGGACTATCCTAAAGGTTTTGGTTTTCATGCAACAGTCTTGTTATCATGCAAGAAAAAGTAAAGTACAGTGCATGTAAGTAAATTGCAATAAAGTAAATCGCAATAAAATAAAAGCGTACCTGGAGGGTCTTCCCGTCATCCCAAGCTGCACTTAAAACACATGCTAAGACATTTAAATATTTTGCAAGAAATACCTAGGTAAAGCTAACGGAAAGGGTCTTGGTTGTCTACCAAATTCCTAATCCTATAACTAGTCATTTCCTATGACGTCTAGGTTCTTGGTTTAGTTTAAGGATGATTTTCTTCATCAAAGAACAACTAGATTCAATTGTTCTTCTAAAACATCCCGTCATATTGAGGAAGTGCTTAGGACGAGTCCTAAACATCTTTTCAATATTTCTGGGATTGTTTTGAGTCCAAGTAAATTTAGTTGCACAAGTGAATTAATCATCCAGGAGTTTAGTTAAACTTTGTTTCTTGCTCAGTGAACTTAGGTATTTGATTACCTGATGAATGAAGTGACATCTCACTTAATACTCTATTTAAGAGTTATAATAATTAAAGCCTTTAAGGGCAAGTTGGTTTATCGAGAATTTTAATCATTCTTAATTAAAAGTTTGACTTAATGATTTAAAGCGTTTCAATTTAATTATGAGGTTTTAATTAATAATTTGAAGTTTGGAATAGTGTTCATATTATTTTAGATTTAATTCTTAATGATTTCATTTAGGTTTGTTGTTAAATAATTTTAATTTAATTTAATTCAATTTGATTTTAATTTAATTTAATTTAATTTAATTTAATTTTTATTTAATTTTATTTAATTTTAATTTAATTTTAATTTAATTTTAGTTTTAATTTAATTTTAGTTTTAATTTAATTTAATTTAATTTTAGTTTTAATTTTGATTTTAATTTTAATTTAACTTTAATTTTTAATTTAATTTTAATTTTTTAATTTAATTTTAATTTAATTTTAGTTTTAATTTTAGTTTTAATTGTTAATTTTAATTATTAATTTGAATTATTATTTTAATTAAGAATTAAATATTGTTAAAGTGACTTATTTAGGGATTTTTAAATTAAAGAATAAATATCCTCTTAATAATATCCATACTTTAATAATCCAAATTTTAGATGTATTCTTTCCAAAATTTAAATCATTTAATTAATTAGAGTTCCATTTTGATATTTTCAAAGTGTTTAATGGGTTTCTACCCTTTAATTTCCCTAAGTTTCAATCATCCAAGAAAAAAATTAAAATCAAATATTTTACCCTCCATTTTGATTAAACCTAAAGTTTTAATTAAGGGTTAAAATTTTTAATTACCTTTATGCCCTTTTAAGCTTATTTATTTCATAACTCACTAAATTGAGCTCAAATGAATTTGAAATTTTTATGTCACCTCACTCACATGTCAATTAAGACATTAGAGGAGAAAATGTGATTTTTCTGATTTTAATTTATTTATATAATTATTTTTAGTAGAAAATAGGGGTTTTCAAAGGAAATTCAACAACATGAACAAGGAAAGGTTTCTGTCCATAAGAAAATTATGGGATATTTGTAATGAGCAGAGAACTACTTGAACTAATTTTTGTGATTTTTTAAATTATATTTTATTTATTATAATTATTTTGACTTTTAGAGTATTAATTAATTTTAAAATAAAATAAAGTTGAAAAATAGAATTTATATTTTTCTTAAATTCCTCTGACCTCAAGGAGTCCAGAGAAACAAATTTTATAATTTTCTAATTTTTCTTTGATTTATTAGAATTATTTTAGTGAAAAAGGTTGAAAATTCATTTTTTAATATTAAAAATTACATTAAGCCTTTAAAATTCAATATCCTATCCTAGGGACTTAGGAAAAATATTTGGTTTGTTCCTATGTGATTGGGAGTCAAAATGTGATATTTTTATGATTTTTAATATTTTTGTGATTTTTATTATTTTTTAATTATTAAAATATTAAAATATGGTGAAAAATCAACTTTTTTAGAAAATTCCAATTTTATTTTTCCTGAACTCCCCTAATATCAGAGAAGCTCCAAAACCATTTTTGTGAATTTTTTAAAAGTATTTTTGGAGTTATGAATTTTTAAAGTTTAATTTTAGTTATGTGACTTAATTAATCCATTTAGTGGGGTTAAACATTTCCAAT
The DNA here is from genome assembly GCA_022702705.1 of Papilionanthe hookeriana x Papilionanthe teres. Taxonomy (NCBI): domain Eukaryota; kingdom Viridiplantae; phylum Streptophyta; class Magnoliopsida; order Asparagales; family Orchidaceae; genus Papilionanthe; species Papilionanthe hookeriana x Papilionanthe teres. Next base: position 76,109,157 of record CM040421.1, read on the forward strand.
TGATTCCAATTTTTTATGTGAGGTCTCTCTGATCCTAGAGATCAGTGGAAAATTGTTTTTAAGTCAATTTGATGTAGAGAAACTAGCTAAGAAAGAAGGGTGCCCCGTATAAGAGATCCAAAGGAGGATGGGACGAGTGCCAGTCAAATCCTGCCTCGGACCGCGAGTAGGCCCTGTCATTGCTCCAGAGAGACCAAGGAAGAAAGTGCGAGCTAGTGAGAGAAGTTCACCTGTTGTCGTGTCAGGTCACCATATTAGGGAGGACACCACCTACCAGCGTACAACCGATAGACCATCTGGTCCTGGGCCTTCTACTGCAAGAAGGATGGTGTGGCGACCTATTATTGTTGAACCGATACTGACACAATGTTCTGGAAAGAAGAGTCTCGTCAGAGAACCTGAATCTGAAGAAAGCGTCGCTGCATGAAAGGAAACTCTTGAAAAAGAAGTTCAACAGTCATCACATGACAACCGCGAAACCGTTTGGAAAAGACCACTTGAGGATGCCATAGGAAAGCTGAGGATGGACATCCGACGGTTGGCAAAGGAAAGAGGAGAAGAATTGAGAAATGAAGTTGATTCATTAGAGTTTATGGATGAAGAGTATGCCGAGATCAATATGGTCGAGACCTGAGCATCGTCAGCTTCGCAAGAAGCTCCGTCAACTTCAGAAAGGGACGAACCAGAAGCGATGAGAGCACTTCTTTATGAAAAAGATGATACGATTTCTCAAATGGCAAATAGGATGGAAGAGATGGCAGCCGCCTTAGCCACTCTCCAGAGTTAGCTTCAACCTCAGAAGGAAACACCCCCAAAGATCATTCACATTGTCGATGGACGAAAAGAAATCACGTCCTTCAATGGAGATGAACAACTGATGAAGGATTATGCACAGACAATGATTCCCAAGAAAGATATTAAAAAAATGGTAGAACAGCAGGTGCGAGAAGCCTTAGCTCAGTCTAAGAGTAGAGCATCTATTAAGATGGGTAGACCTTACCCCAAAGAGTTTGATGCAGTCCAATACCCGAAGGGCTTCGTACCACCTCTGTTCAAGACTTTCGATGGTACGGGAAACCCCCGGCAGCATGTCACACATTTTCATGCTAGTTGCTGCAATGTCAGTGGGAGCGATGCTTTACTCTTTCGTCAGCTCGTCAGCAGTCTATCAGAAATTGCCTTCGATTGGTACGCAGAATTGTCAAATGGTTCAGTTAAGACATTTTAAGAATTAGAAAACATTTTCGTTAAGCGGTTTGCCGGGGCTCGGCACCACATCACTATCGGTGATCTAGTGGTGGAGCAACAGAAACCGAACGAGACTTTAGTGGATTACATACTTCGATGGAGGAATTTAAGCATGAAGTGTGAGCCTCAGCTTCAGGAATAGCATGCAGTCGGTATCCTGTTGAAGAGTATCCATGGCTCGATAGCACTTCTCCTTAAAGGATTCACAATTAAAACTTTCGAGAAGTTGCTTAGCAAAGCCGGGAGCTTGCAGGAGGAGGCAAAACAGCTGAGTTTTGTTGACAAGACTGATAAGCAAAAACCCGTAAAAGCATTTGAAAAGAAATCTGGGATCGTCGCAGTAATAGACAAAGGTAAACAGCCAGTGCAAATACAGCCGGAGCGGCCACAACCTAGTTATCAACCACCGCAACGGATTTATCATCAACCTCAACAGAACTATCAACAGTCTTGACCGAGCTATCAATCATGGCAGCATGATCAACCGCCGTCTCATCCACCACGTATCCTGAAGGAACTTTTGAATAAGGAATACCCCTTCAAGACTGAAGCAGTGGCAAAGAAGTTTCGCAGTTTAATGAAAACACCTGACTTTCAACTACCATAGCTTAAAAGGCCAGAAGAAGTTGACAAGAAGGATCATCCGAACTACTATCCCTACCACCGGATGCTCTGACATAAAATAGAAGATTGCATCACTTTCAAGAGTTGGCTTGAGAATAATTTCCGGAAAGGGAACATTACGATCCCGAAGGAATACATGATGGAGCCCCAAATAGGAGGTTCCGTCAATGTTATTTCAATGGATCATATTGTTCCGATAGACCCTTACACGACCAATGATGGATGGAGTACCGTCTGGACAAAGTCTTCGAAGTAAATTTTGGATCACATCCAGACCGTTTCGGTGTGCGCTTCAACTCAAAGTTTGGAACCTGCCGAGCCGGCGCTATCGCTTGCGATTGAAGAACCGCCCCAGAAGAAGGAGAAGATCGTGGAAGAAAAGAAGACCGAGGCTCTGAAGGGTAGACTAGGGGCTGCTTATCCTAGGATGGTTGTTTCAGATTCAGGGTAGAAATCCCTCGGACCTCTGACTCTGTTCATTATTTACTCACCCCGACGGGATCTTATAATGATAAGAGTTTTTGTGTTGGCTACGTTTTGACTGTTTCTAACAATTACGTAACAAACGACAACCAACTTAATTCTGATCTCGATTTTGATATAAATAATGATTCTCGAATCATACTAAACCTCGATGACCACAACGAAGGAGAAGACGTTCACAAGGAAGGCTACGAGAGCTCAACAAGTAACGAGTCTATTTGTGAATTCCGAGGAACTCCAATCACGATAGAGTTGGAGTTATCAGATTCCGAAGCAACTCCAGAGAAGCCAGTCGTTCCGATTCAAGAGGAGACACCGACAGATTCAGCACCAGATGCAGAAGAAATAACTGAAGTCAATATAAGAAGCGGAAAAGTTCTTCCCCCAAGGATAGGTCCAAAGGATAAAGGAAAGCAGGTGGTTGCTTAGGAAGAGCCAACCCCAGCGGAAGAATTGCACATTCAGGAAGTGACTGAAGAGTCTGGTAATAAAGTGGATTACAACGTGCTAGCCCATCTTAGGAAGCTACCAGCCAAACTGAGCATCTACGACGCTTTGATCCTGTCAAAGGAGATGAGAGAAACTCTGATCAAGGTCTTACTTGATCCAGAAATTTGTTTAGCTCAAATGGTCGGTAATTCCTTAGACGAGGTTTGCTCGTTAAAAGAACAACGAGGTGTTACCTTCACGGACAATGATCTATTACTTGGAACGATCGATCACAACCGACCGTTGTACATTTCGATCACTATCAGGAAGTTTACGCTCTCCAGGGTATTAGTTGATTCAGGAGCATCAATCAACATAATGAGCCTTCGAACGTTAGAATATTTGGAAATTGATGGTCACGAACTTGAAGCAAACAAGATGTTATTAAGACACTTCAATCAGGAAGGAGAAAGAGCCCTTGGATCGATAACACTATTAATGAAGACCGGTGATTTAGCAAACACAACCGCAAAATTCCATATAATTGATTCTGAGACATCATTCAACGCTCTACCGGGTCGGCTGTGGATTCATGAAAAGCGGATGGTACCGTCATCTCTGTATCAGTGCATAAAGTATTATGAAAGAGGAGAACAGTGTATCAAAGGTGATTTGCAACCATTCTCCGTGCATGAAATCGAAATTCACAAAGATGCAGCCTACTACACACCTCCGAAGAAAACAATCTTCTCCAGAAATACCGTACCAAATGAAGCAAAAGAAGTTTGAGATGATGAAGAACCTGAAATTCTAGTCGAACAGTAACTCACCACTCCCTTACGGTGAGATAGTGAAGGTTTCTCTAGAACTCGCACCTGAGGTCGAGGCCGGGGACGAGGTCGTAGAAGAAACGGTGGAACAGTTGGACAGAAGAAACTGGTCATCGATGTTGATTAGGAGAACAGTTCCGAAGAAGAAGAAATTAAGAAAGAAGCAGCGACAATAAGTCAGAAGAAACCCCAGTTCAAGATCTCTCTTGAAGACGAAAAGAATGAAGAATACAAATCAATGTACGAGAAGATAAACTGCTATGTGCATACTATGACCCTGACCCCGATCTATCCTAATAAGATCGAGGGTATGGTGGCCAAGGAAGTGCATGGTGGTGGTGTTAAGCCAATCAAATTCTACCATGGTGCTTCTTCTTCTAAAATTGAAAATGATGTACAATTTGAAGATGTTGCTTCATCTGAATTAATGGAATTGCCTTTTGAGTGGTACTCTCCCTGTGTTCAGAATTTAATTTATGTGGTGTCTTACCTAAATAATGGACAAAAGGTCAATCACAACACTTTGAAAAATTATGGAATTATTCCAGTAGGCCTCCCAATTTAAAACATGGTCTCGGATTCGGCACAGTAAGATCAACTGATGATACGGGATTTTGCTTGGTTGTCACTTGCGAGCCTGGTGAAGACTGCTTGGAAGCTTCAGACGATCCAGAAAATCTGGCAATTGGAGATGCTCCGCCAGAATTCGAAGAAGAAATTAAATCTACGATAGACGAGTTAGTGGAAGTTAACTTAGGTACTAGCGAAGAGCCTAGGCCGACCTTTGTTAGCTCCTTGCTCAATAAAGAAGACTCTAAAGCAATAATCAAGCTATTAATGGAATTCAAAGACTGTTTTGCTTGGAGTTATGATGAAATGCCAGGATTAGCTCCAGAAGTTGCAGTTCACAATCTAGGAGTGGATCACACTGATGTTCCAGTTAGGCAAGCTCCCAGAAGAATGCGTCTAGAGATTGAACAACAAGTTATAGCTTAAGTTAAGAAGTTAATAGACGCTAAATTTGTCCGTGAAGAACAATATCCGACTTGGTTAGCCAATATGGTACCGGTCAGAAAGAAGAATGGTCAGATCAGAATCTGCGTGGATTTCAATGATTTGAACAAAGCATGCCCAAAGGATGAATTCCCGCTACCAATTCCAGAATTAATGATCGACAACGCCTTGATGCACGAAGTCTTCTCTTTCATGGATGGATCATCAGGATACAACCAGATAAAGATGGCACCGGAAGATGAAAAGCTTACCACCTTCAGAATGCCAATCAAAATATACTGCTACACAGTAATGCCTTTCGGATTGAAGAACGCAGGAGCAACTTACCAAAGAGCAATGAAGAGGATTTTTGATGATCTCATACACAACCAAGTTGAGTGCTACATGGATGATGTGGTCATCAAGAGTAAACTGAAAGAAGAACACCTGTATGATTTGAGAATTGTTTTCGAGCGATTAAGACAATTTAATCTTAAGATGAATCCCCTGAAATGCGCCTTCGGCGTTGCCTATGGGAAATTCTTAGGATTTGTTGTCCGACATCGCGGAATTGTAATCGATCCGGAGAAGATTAAAGCTATCTTAGAAATGCCGCCTCCCAAAACCTTGAAGCAATTACGATCCTTTCAAGGGAAGTTGGCGTATCTTCGACGCTGTATCTCGAATTTTTCAGGTAGGTGTCAGCCCTTCTCGGCATTAAATAAAAAGGATGCCAAATTTGTTTGAGAAGAGAAATGTCAGCGGGCCTTCAAGGACATTAAACAGTATTTAATGACACCTCCTGTTTTAGCAGCCCCAATCTCGGGTAGACCTTTGATATTCTATACCGCAGCTGTAGATGACTCCCTCGGAGCCCTGCTAGCCCAGTCAATGACGAGGGTAAAGAAAATTCTCTTTACTATTTAAGTCGTCGTCTAATTTCGACGGAAGTAAAGTATCCCCGATTGAAAAGCATTGTTTGGCCCTGATCTTTGCTGCTTAAAAGCTCATGCATTACATGCTTTCTCATAAGGCTAACCTTATTTCAAAGTTTAATCCATTGCAATATTTGATCACCCGACCAACGCTTTCCGGCAGACTTGCCAGGTGGTCGATGATACTATTGCAATTCGATATAACTTTCGTTCCTCTTCGTGCTATAAAGGGACAAGTTATAGCAGACTTCCTCGCAGCACACCCTTTACCGGCAGAATCGCCTCTAAACGAAGACTTGCCAGACCAGCAGATAATGAGCCTAGAAGACCGCGATGATCGACGGTGGAACTGTACTTCGACGGAGCATCTTCAACACAAAAAGACAAAGAATTGCAAATGATAGTGCCCGACAAGGCAGGAATCAGATTGATATTTATAACACCGGAGCGGGGGATGTTAAGGTATTCCTACCATTTAACAGAACCGTGTACGAACAACGAAGCAGAATACGAAGCCCTTATAACCAGACTGGAGTTGACCATTCAGATGGGGATAACCGACATCAACATCTACTCAGATTCTCAGTTGATCATTCAAAAAGTCGCATGACAGTACAGAATTCTGAAGCTAAGACTCGAACAGTACTTTCAGTATGCCATGAAATTATTGGAGCAGATTCTGAATGTAATGATCTATAAGATTCCCAGAAGAGAAAACGCTCTTGCAGATACGTTAGTCCAACTCGCGAAAGAGTTTGCCTGCTTACAGGATGAGTAGTTGAAATGTCAGTTCAAGGACGACAGGTCCTATCACAGCTCGACATGGATACAATACACAAATCAGAAGGAAAAGAAGAAGAATCAGTTGCAACAGTAACAGAAAATACAGAAGATTGGCGGTAGCCATTAATAGACTACCTACAAATAGGGAATTTACCAGATGATAAGTCATTAGCCCATCAGATTATGAAAAGAACTCTGTCTTACGCATTAATAAACAATACGTTATATAGAAGGTCTTTCGACCAGATGTGGCTAAGGTGCCTGAGTGGGTCCGAGGCTCATGAAATTGTTAAAGAAGTGCACTCAGGACTTTGTGGCGCTCATCAGTCAGGTCCGAAGATGAAAATGAAGATTAAAAGACTAGGATACTACTGGCCCACGATGATGACCGACTGTATGAAAGTTGCAAAGAGTTGTCACCACTGCCAAGTGCATGGAGTGGTTCTACATCAACCTCCAAATGTGCTACATCCGACAATCACATCATGGCCATTTGAGTGTTAGGGCACAGATATCGTGGGTCTGATAGAACCGCCTTCTTCAAGAGGACATCACTTTATTCTTGCAGTCACAGATTACTTTTCCAAATGGGCAGAAGCTATACCACTCAGGGAAGTGAAAGCACATCACGTGCAATAGTTCTTCATGAATCAAATCGTCTACCATTTCAGGGTACCGCGCAGAATTATCTCAGATAATAGGTCCGCGTTCATAAGTACAAGGATCAACAGTTTTGTCAGAAGACACGGGATCGACTGGCGCTATTCGACGATCTACTACCCAAGAGCAAACGGCTTGGCCGAGGCTTTTAATAAAACTCTCGTCCAAATTCTAAATAAAACCTTGGACGACAACAAAAGAAATTGGCACGAGAAGTTGTTAGAAGCCTTATGGGCCTATAGAATAACTTTCAGAACTCCTACTCAATCCACGCCCTACGCTCTAGTATACGGGTCCGAGGTCGTCTTACCCTTGGAAGTTCAGCTTCCGTCTCTCAGAATTACAGTTGCGAACAAGATTACTACAGAAGAGAATGCCAAATTACGACTAGAAGAATTGGAAAGCTTGGAAGGAAAATGACTTTCAGCGCAGCAAAAATTTGGAACTTTATCAGGCCAAGATGATCCAGGCCCATGATAAACTGGTCCGCCCAAGGACATTCAAAGTCGGTGCTTGGTTCTATTTCTCAAGAGGCCTATTCTTGCACACCGCAAGATAGGAGGTAAATTTGAACCGACTTGGGAGGGGCCATTCGTGGTCGAGACAGTCTACTCTGGAGGTTCCTATCAACTGGTGAATTGTCTGAAGAACGACCTATGCTTCCAATCAATGGACAATATTTGAAGAAGAATTACGCAACCTGATGTTCCGAAGGATGAACTTTAAGAAATGAAGTTTCATTCCTAGAAATACGGGTGAAGTAACCATTTGTAACTGGGTCCGAACCCAAAATATAAAAATGGATGATAAAAATCATTAAAAAAATGTGTTAAAAAAATATGTGAAATCATAATAATAAAATTTTGATCCCTCCTTTTAAATCAGCTCACTCCTGATCTTTCCTCATCTTTTCCTACTCTTATTAAAATTTAAAAGAAATGAATAAAAATTTTCCATGGATAGATGTTTTTTTTTTCTTTCTTATTGTTCTTGTTCTTAGTACAACCTCTGATCCTTTCCTTGTTTTTTCGTAGGGAAATGTCGAACGAGCGGTTGGTTCTGAACTTTAAGAATGGCGTGAGTTTAGCACTCGATGAAAAGAGGATGAAAGATGGAGCCGTAATTGAGATCGACTCTGATTTCACACTGGCCGGACTACAGTACGAAGAAACTGATTGGAACCCGATTGACCGGGAAGAGTTCGGCAGCCAAACAGTGATGAAATTGGGTGGCCCAAGTCAGCAATCCACCAGCAAGAAAAGAAAAACAAACACATCTCATGCAATGGGAGAGGACAAGAAAGTTAAGTCCGTTGTTACTACAGCAGAAGGCAGGCTTGTCAACGTTATGCCCACAGAAGTTCAGGAGGTAAGGAGAGCTACTCTCACTCCTACCCAACGAAGAAGCAAGAACCGTTGCATTCGCAAGATGCTGACCAAGATAGCAGCGGATCAACATGAAGAGACAGTTGCTACCGTCAATGCAAGTACTTCGAAGAAATTGGTTCATCAGGAACCAGAAAAGAGGAAATCAACTCATAGAACAGCAGAAAGGATGGAAGAAGTTCCAAGAAGAGCAGAAATAGAATCGGTGCCACGACGCCGGACAGATGCACCAGTTTTGAAGAGTCTTGTTGCGAAAGCAACCCCGGAGGATGTCCTGACAGAGACTATCCCCGAGGAGCCGAGGCATGTAGGAGAGCATGCTGGTGTTGAACCATACATCCCACAGTACGTTACCAGACATCGCCATTTGTAAATAATTCCGGAATACGAGCTAGAGCGATTGCAGAAAGTTGAAAAGAAAACTTTTGAATATTTTGAGAGAATCAGAGGCAAGAGAATCAACATTATGGAGGGCCTTGATCTGCATACAGATGTGTTCTCAGACTATGAGCAGCAGTAAATTGTGGAGTGCGTCGTTGAACTTCAGAAAATGGGTCGAGCTGGTCGTTTGAGAGAGAAGACCTACTCAGAACCTCGAAGGTGGATGAAAGGAAAATGAAGAGTTACAATCCAGTGCGGGTGTTGCTACAACTTCATTGACGATAGAAGGGGAAATCCACCAGGGATACTCCATCGTAGTGAGGTGGATCTGATGCCAAGGATTATCGAAAGGATGGTAAGAAGGATGGTGACATGGAGGGTATTGCCTGTAGATTGCATACCCAACAGCTGCATCATTAACATATACAAAGAGGGCGACTGCATACCGCCACATATAGATCATCACGACTTCTTCAGACCTTTCTGCACAGTGTCTTTTGTCAACCAATGTAACATCATGTTCGGATCTAACCTCTGGATAGCAGGACCTGGAGAATTCTGAGGGCCGGTGGAGATACCTCTACCGGTAGGTTCCGTCTTAGTGTTAAAAGGAAATGGAGCGGACAAAGCAAAACATTGCATTCCAGGTGTGCCTGTTGAGCGGATCTCCGTCACTTTCAAGAGGATGGATGACAGAAAAATGTCTTTCCACTTTCAACCAGATCCAAAGTTAGAGAGCCTTCGGCCCTATGAGCTGTGAGCTACAAGGGAGATAGCACACCTCCAATGCACATCCGAACAGCATTTATTGCCAAGGATGGCTTGGAAGGTGATGTTATTGTCCGTGTATCTCACTATTCAGACATGGATTTCGACATATGATTTTGGAAGAAACTTGCAAGAATCTTGCTTAATCCGTTTTGGATTTATGTGGATTGTATGAGATGCTGAATTTTCAAGGAAAATATCATCATGTTTTGGATCGAGCTGTATGATGTATTTTCAACAAATTGGAATGGAAATGACCATGTCATGTTTTACCTTCATCTCTTTTGTGCAAATTGACTGGGAAACGCCATTAAGTTAAATGAACTTCAAACAAAGAATGAAAAGAATAGAAAATAAATGAAGAATTCTTTTTAAGAATCCAAATGTTAAAAAAAACTCCAAATTGACACGAACTCTAAATAAACAACAAAAATAAAATTGAATCACCAAAACAAACAAAACGAGCCTAAATCTCGAATTGAATTCCAATCTGAATTCATCAATTCAAATCTTGCAATTCTTCTTCAAATTGAAATCCATTTTGAAACTCTTTTGAACCCTCTTTCAAGTTGATTCTTCCCCACGGAAGACTCAAACCTTAATTCCAAACTTCTAAACTTTTTCGTCATCCTGAAATCCTTTCGACTATCCGTGATTTCTTCCCTCTTTTGAGAAGGTCGACTGAATCTACTGACACAGAACCACGAAATTCTCGATTTGGTTCTGATGGCATGGATTCGTATCCTTCGCCAAATAATCAAACTTTAGTCAACTCTCTTGGGATGTGAAACACTTTCATGTCTCACTCCAATCTTCCACTAAACTAAAATTTCAACAAAATCTTCAAAACCAAATCAAATACAAACTTTTGGGATCAATACCTAAATTCTAATTCCCATCTCTTTCGTGACTGGTACCAAATTCCAGTTCTCTCTTTTCAAGGTCGATACCAAATTTCGACTCTCTTTCCGAGATTGATACTAAATTTCAATTCTCTCTTTTGAGACTGGTATCAAATTCCAGTTCTCTCCTTTCAAGGTCGGTACCAAATTCCGACTCTCTTTCCGAGATTGATACTAAATTTCAATTCTCTCTTTCGAGACTGGTACCAAATTCTAGTTCTCTCCTTTCGAGGTCGGTACCAAATTTCGACTCTCTTTCGAGATTGATACTAATATTCAATTCTCTCTTTCGAGACTGGTACCAAATTTCAGTTCTCTCCTTTCGAGTTCGGTACTAAATTCCGACTCTCTTTCCGAGATTGATACCAAATTTCAATTCTCTCTTTCGAGACTAGTACCAAATTCCAGTTCTCTTCTTTCGAGGTCGGTACCAAATTCCGACTCTCTTTCTGAGATTGATACCAAATTTCAATTCTCTCTTTCGAGACTAGTACCAAATTCTAATTCTCTCCTTTCGAGGTCGGTACCAAATTCTGACTCTCTTTCCGAGATTGATACTAAATTTCAGTTCTCTCTTTTGAGACTGGTACCAAATTCTAGTTCTCCCTTTTCGAGATCAGTACCTAAATTCTGATTCTCATCCTTTTCGAGATCAGTACCTAAATTCAGATTCTCATCCTTTTCAATCAATACCTTAATTCTGATCTTCTCCTCGAGATCAGTACCTAAATTCAGATTCTCATTTTTTTCGAGATCAGTACCTAAATTCTAATTCTCATCCTTTTCAATCAATACCTAAATTTTGACCTTCTCCTCGAGGTTGGTACCTAAATTCCAGTTCTCTTTGCAATCTCGAGGTTGGAACCTAGGTTCCAATTCTCGTTTCAAATCCGAAATCTCTGCGAAATTCACCTTGAAATCTAAATCTCAAATTAAATTTAAAACAAAATTCTGATTAAGTCAAATTGCAACTGAAATTAAAACTTGAATCGAAAATTCAAACTCAAAATTGAAACTTGAAATAAAAAATGAAACGGATCTAAAATCCATTTTCTCTCCAAATCTTGTGATTTGGAATTCACCTCTTCTTCCCCAGCGAGAGTTCTGGAAAATTCATTCTTGGAAGTTTACCTGATACACCCCAGCGGAAATTTCCTACACTTCGTTCTGAGTTTGTCACTCCAACATCTGTGTTGGCTTTGTTGATCTCTTCGGTCAATGCCAATACGAGCTGTGTGCTTGGTTAGCACACCACACCTATTGAGGTCCATTTGTTGACCTCATTTTTGGTGAGGTGTGATCTCTCTCCTTAATACTTAGGATCTAGTCATAAGTTTTCCCTTAGACTATCCTAGAGGACTAAAAATGGGACCCACCACTTAGAAATTCAAAACACTTCTTACCTCCCTTCAAATCCCACAATTTTGATTGTAAACCCCCAGGCCACTTGGAGGGTTAAGATCAAATGTGGAGGTTTAAAGGATGGGTTCCTATAGGACTCTTTGGCCTTAAGAGTACCCTGGATGGTCTGGTCTGGCGTGGTCTAGGTTGCACAAACCACACTCTCATACACTTTTCAAATCTTAAAACCGCTTTTACTCAATTTGACTCCCTGACTCATGTAGGTAACTCATATGGATGGACCTTAACCCCTAAGCCCCTGGCTAAGAGGGTTAGGAACAACATATTTAGTGCCTAAAATGAGTCCTCTCATGGCTCTTGTAAGCTTAATATGGCTTCATTGCTCAATCAAATGGTTTCATTTCACTCACACATAATCAATCTTCATTTTTCCCAAATTTCAATTTTTGACCCCCGGGACCCTGAACCCACCAAACCTACCAAATGCCCTTGAAATTGCCCAAAATCTGAAAAATTGCCTAAATTACCCAAAATCCCTCAAAATCAATTCTAAATATTCTCCACCACTCAAATTGATCATCCATGGCCAAATATACCAAAATTTCCAAAATACCCCCCTAATAACCTCCAAATACCCAAAATACCCTTTTAACCCAAAAAATAAAAAATTCCTAGAAAATTCCAAAAAATCCCAAATATTCCCATTTTCATTTTGTTCAACTACACCATAGGCCAATTTTGTCAATTTAGCCTACTTTTACCAAAATCCCCAATTTAACCCTTTTTTAACTTAAGTTGACCCAATGTCCAACCAAATCACTTCAATTGACCTCGGATCCAATTCAATTCTAAACTTAAATTAAATATCCCCAATATCAATTTAAACCAAATTCAAACCCAATTTTATCAACATGTGAATCCAATTTCAATTTGAAGCTTAAAGCCCAATTTTGACCCATGACCTAAACTTAGCCCAAACCAACCCAACTCAACTCCAACTAGCCCCAAATCTTTTCTAAAACCTTCCCAACATCCCTACAAACAAAACACTAACTTGATTTGCCCCAAATTTGATCCCAAAGTTCGCCCAAGCTTAACTTAAGCCAAAATTCCCTAATTTGGCCTAAGCCAATCATGAACCTAAGTAGGCCCAAATCTCAAAACCAAGACCCAAACCAAATTGGAAACTCTTTGTTACACCTCCATAAACATTTTACAACATTAATCTTACATCAAAACCAACATTATCCCAACCTTAACCCAAGTTAGCCCAATTTGACGCACTTTGGTCGTATTACTAAGAGACCCAAATTAAACGCATTTCAACTCCAAATGACACAAAATCTTTTCTAAAATTTTCATGACACCTCTCTAAACTAAATACAACATTTATTTGGCATAATATTTTACAAAATTTTCATCTAAAAGTTCATTTTGAAACATAAAAGCCCACTTCCATAAGACATTTAAAAGCCCATCTTTCATCAAATCCAAAAGCCCAAAATTTGTTTTAAAAGCCCATATGACAAACCCCCCCTTCATCCATTTAATCTAAATCAATCCCTAAGTTTTAAATCAATGATCAAATGATTCCAAGTTAAGCTCCATACAAATTTTCATCAAAATATCCAAAGTCCCTAAAATCCATTTTCATGAAACTAAGCCAAGCCATCCCTAAGCCAAATGGAGCCAATGAAGCCATGCACAAGCCACATGAAAGCCATGAAGAACCCTTTCCACCTCATCATGCCATTAGTGGCAAAAGAGGGAGCCTCGTTCTTAACCCTTCACTAAACTTTTTTTACCCCATTTATGTAACACTCTAATCCAAGTTAGCCACCTCACCATGGATGGAGACTTCACCACCCTTTCCTAGCTGACCCAACTGATTCCATCAGCCCAAAACCAGGTCATGGGGGGTGCACCCAACCCATTTGCATGAGTTGACCAAACCAAGCCTAAAATGAGCTCTCCCCCATACCATTTAAATCAAACCCCTTTACACATGGCCAAAGCTAATTGAACTCACCAAACCCCAGCCCTGACCTCACTGGTCAAGATGGTGACCTGACCCTGCCGGCCAGCCACCTGGGTCATCGGAAAACATCATGGCCGAGAGCTTCATGTGAGCCAAAAATTCAAATTCTCCCTTGCTGAGCTGTCCCAACCCCAGTGGACACCATGGCTCTTCTTCTCCTCCCTTGAGCAGCTGATCCTAGCCTTCAATTGCCTTTAGGAAGCCCCATAGCCATGTCTATTTAAACCCACCACCTTCACGGCCAAAAGAGGTGCTGAAACAAACCTTACCAAAACTCTGCCAAAATCATTCCAGACCCTTCTCCCAGCATAGAGCAGTTGATCCCCACTGAAATCCAGCCCTAATTTCCCCTTTGTGAGCTCAATTTCTGAGTTCAATTTCAAGCCCAAAACCAGGACATTTCACCACAGTGAGTCAATCCCCAAAATGATTGACTCTACACCTTCACCAGACCAAGAGAAGAAATCCCCCAGCAAAAGTCCCCTCACCAGGCCAGCCATTCTTCATATCAGCCAAGCTTTGAAATCGGGCATGGTAGAAATCACACTTAGACAATTCACCAGGGCCAGAGGCTTCATCCCCAGTCTCCTCCAGCTCCAACGAACGTGTCGAGCACATTCAGTCGGGGCTTCACCTCCTGAACCAAAGTATGTGGACTTCTCTTTAACCCTAGCTTCCAGCGATTCTCCATCTGTTTGAGTCTATTTCATAGCATGTTAGCCATATAGATGTGTTCTTCTTGTTGAGACGAATCCATAGAGTCCAAGATCACAAAATTTGATGGATAAATGAGGGAGATCTTAGGGTCTTAGTGTGGAAGGTTCTCGGGTAGGGGCACTCGGGGACGATGAACGGATGTCGTTCATTCGGGCGTGTATTGAACGGACAGTCCAGATCGCGCCGGATCAAGACATGGGACGAGACCGCGGGACGCATGGCCGCTGAGTCGGATGGCGGCATTGAATGGAGGCGCGCCGCGTGGGCTTTTGATCCGCCGTAGGTTGACACGGCGCCGCATGGATAAGTAAATAAATAGGATATTTTCTGAATTATTTAAATACCCATAACTTAGAAAATTCATATCTTTGCATAGAAAAATCATAAAAATAAAAGAAAAATACCCTCTTGCTCAGTGAAAAGAGGAGAATAATGTGGAAAAGGAATTAAATTAATTTGTTGAATCTATGATTTTTAATGATTTAAACACTCTATGTGATTTTTTAATTCTCCATTTGCATACACTATTCACCATGGCATGAGACCATAAGGCTTTTGTAGTTCTGTTCTTTGGAACATTCCCTGAATTTTTCAAGACCAGAGGCCATCTCTATGGCAAGTTATTGATTTTCCAAGTTTATATGTTTGATTTGCTATTTTAAATCCAGTAATTAGCATGTTTCTTAGGAAATTCTAAGAAAATTAGGGGAGGTAGCTTATGACCAGAGGACCCTAAGAAAATTATGATTTGATTTAATTCCTTAAGAATAACCCTAATTAGCCCAAACACCTAAAATTGAACTCTAATTAATTAGGAGTAACCACACATCAAAATCACTTGAAATCAATTCTCCACTGGCATTTAGGATACAGAGAACCTCACATAAAAATTTGAAGTCAATTGGAAATGATTAAACCCACTAAGTGGATCATTTAAGTTGTATGGTCATTTTTAAACTTTAAAATTTCATAAAACACAAAATACACTTAAAAAATTCACCAAATTGGTTTTGTGGGCTCTCTGATATCAGAAGAGTCTAAGAAAATTAAAATTAAAATTTTCTAAAAATTTTCATTTTTAACATATTTTTGAATATTTTAATAATAATTAAAAAAATAATAATAAAAATCACAAAAATATTAAAAATCATAAAGATGTCATATTTTGTTCTCTAATCACTTAGAAACCAACCAAATATTTTTCTTAAGTCCCTAGGTTAAGATATTGAATTTTAAGGGCTTAGGACAATTTTAATATTAAAAATAGATTTTCCAACCTTTGCACTAAATTAATTCTAATAAATCAAAAAAAATAAAAAAAATATAAAATTTATTTCTCTAAATTCCTTGAGGTCAGAGAGATTTAAGAAAAATATAAAACTTAATTTTCAACTTCAATTTTATTTTATAATTAATTAATACTCCAAAACTTAAAATAATTATAATAAATAAAATATAATTCAAAAAATCACCAAAATTGGTCTAGGTGGTCCTCTAGTCAATAGGAACATCCCATAATTTTCTTAAGTACTGAAACTTTACCTTGGTCATTTTGTTGAATTATCATTGAAAATTCTTATTTTTATCAAAATAATTATATAAATTAATTTAAAAAACAGAAAAATCACATTTTCTCCTCTAATGTCTTAATTGACATGTGAGTGAAGTGACATAAAAATTTCAAGTTCATTTGAGCTCAATTTAGTGAGTTATGACTTGAACAAGCTTAAAAGGGCATAAAGGTAATTAAGGATTTTAACCCTAATTAATACTTTAGGTTTAATCAAAAGGGAGGGTAAAAATATTTGATCTTAATCTTCTCTTGGATGATTGAAACTTAGGGAATAAAGGGATAGAAACCCATTAGTCACATTGAAAATATCAAAATGGAACTTTAATTAATTAAATCATTTAAATTTTGAGAGAATAATTAAAATTTTGGATTATTAGGGATGTGACTTAAAAAGATACCGATTCTTTAATTTAAAGTCCCTAATTAAATTAATTCAATTGTAATCAATCCTTAATTAATTCTAAAATGATGACTGAAATTAATAATTAAAAAGGAAAATAACCCTTAATTAAATTAAAGCTTAAAACATTAAATGATTTAACAATCAAATTAAAATAAATTTTAACATTTAAAATTAATTTGAAATCACTTAAGATCAAACTTAAAATAAATTTGAAACCTTAAGTAACCTTAAAACAATTCATAATTAAAATATAAAAATCAAACTAATTAAAATCAACCTAAAGTATTATAATTAATCCAAATTAAGTCATCAAAATTCAATAAAAATAAATAATTTAAACACCTCTTTCAACCTAAGCAAATTTAAAACATTAAATTAATCTAAAATATTAAGATCATTTAAAATATAAAGATTTAATTGAATTAAAACAACTTGAACACTATTCCAAACTTAAAATTATTAATTAAAATTTTATAACTAAACCAAATCACTTTAAATCATCAATTCCAATTTTAAACTAAGAATTGTTAAAATCTTCAACAAATTAATTTGCCCCTAAAGGCTTTCATTATCATAACTCTTAAATGGAGCATTAAGTGACAAGTCACTTTATTCATCAAATAATCAAATGTCCAAGTTCACTGAGCAAGAAGCAAAACTTGACTAAATTTTGGATGATTAATTCACATGTACAATGAAATTCATTTGGACTCGAAATATTCCCAGAAATATTGAAAGATGTTTAGGATTCATCCTAAGAACTTTCTCAATACGATGGGATGTTTTAGAAGAACGATTGGACTTAATTGTTCTTTGGTGAAGAAAATCATCCTTAACAAAATACAAGAACCTAGATGTCATAGGAATTGACTAGTGATAAGATTAGAATTTTGGTAGATAACCAAAACCTTCCCTTAGCTTTACCTAGGTGTTTGTTTTAAATATTTAAATACTATGACATGTGTTTTAAGTGTAGGTGAAAGTGACAGGAATGCTTACCAGGTACGCTTTTATGTTTATTGCAATTTATTTACCTGCGTCGTATTTTCCTTCTTGCAAAACTTGCATGTTAAACAAGAATGTCACCCTGCATGAAAACTAAAACCTTTAAGATAGCCACAAAAATGAAACCAAAAACTAAATTAAAAGTCACAACAAGATAAAATTCACCGCCACAACATTCAAAATATAAAATAACTCAATATTTAATCACAAACAAAACACAAAACTACAACTACAACTAAATTAAAACGTCTCGTTGGATGATCGAAAATAGCTCGGATGATTTAACCTACTTGTTGCTAACGGGATTTCCCACTGTCTAAATGAAAGTGTGGAACTCATTCAGTGGAGTTTAGCAAATTCATTTGGACTAAGTGAATCCGATAAAAATAACGGTGCCGGAATGATGGAACCGCAGGATCCTAACCGGTGTTGTTATAATCAACTTTAAGATTCCCCTAATAAAACATTAAGGCATTTGAACCCTAAAACTTTTCTAAACCAAAATACTTCTCTCATCTCTTGATTTTCACTTTCTAAAACTAATCCTCTGCAACAACAAGGAGCTTGGAGCACAGTGGGCAGCACGACCATCTTCGTTAGCAAAACTCGGGTCTACATCAGCAAAACCTTTCCTAGTTTTAAATAACCAAGCCATAGGATTTCGAGGTAATTTGCCTAAGTGCAACATAAATCCTCATCTTTTCGTTAGGCATTTGCATAATTGTGTTATGCATATTAAGCCCTAACCGGTCTTAGGATTCTGAGGTAGTCGTTTGGTACGACATGAACCCTCACATCTTCGAGGTTATTTGTGTGATTAATGTCATACAAATATAAGTCCTAATTAATTAAAATTGGCAGGATTATAACATTAAATAAACTTTCAAATTGAAGTCAAACAATAGGAAAGTTGGGGAAGTTGCCAAGATTCTTCTTGGATCCTCAGCTTATCCTACTTCTCTTCCTTTGGACTCCTTAAATTAACTGTTCCAAATTTGAACTAATCCCTTTTGAAATTCCAAAATTCAATCCTTTGAAAACCTTAAACTTTGAAATTCTTGAGAGCAAAACCACTGATCATTATCGGAAGATTTCCTAAGTGATTCCTGTCACTTAGGATGTAATTAACTATAGGGGCTTGCCCTTATAGGGAACTTTAAGAACCCAGGTAATATAAACCCTGCTTAATTCATTTATATTAAGCAGGGGAACTTGTCGGCTTATAAAATTGGTTCGCAGACCAAACGGATGTCACAAATATTCTAGTTTATTTAATCGAGCCCCATCATCAAGCAGTGAGTCTATTCTTCGGGATAGATACACGGTTTGTGGTGCGGTGCTCGTTTATATAAACTATTTGGGATGTGATATCGGTTTGATTTCATATCTTAAAATTTTCAAACTTAAAAATCATTTTTAAAAATCAAACGCTACTTTCCAAATTATATATATTTAAACTAAATTTAAAATCTGAAAATTCGCCGACAATTTTTGTAGGCGACCCAATTTCAAAATACAACACACACAACCTATAAATATGCCGACAGACACCTCTTCAAAATTCATTCAAATTCAATAAATCTTCTAGAAAGTAATTATGGCGCCTAGGCGCCAGGTGATGCTCAACTTTATATTTTGCTAGAATTTATGAACTCAGATTTATAGATTTATAATAATTTTGTTAAATCCAAGCATTCAACGCAAGTATAGGCGTCGTATCAAGTAATACAGGGCTCTAATGGAGTCTTGGATATTAATCCCACAGGGAAATATTGAAGTTTTAAGTAAACGTTACACAATGTGTAATAAGCACTAAAGTTAAGGTTTACTACTTACTACTACTATGCAGGAAATAGTAAGAATAACAAAATAGTAAAAATTAACTAACTACAATTACTTCTAATAACTTTAAGAACAGGATTAACTAACAGACACACTAAACTAAGTATTTGAAAGGTTTTTGATATATGAGAAAAGTGTCTTTCCTCTTGCAATGAGAATATGATGTGTGGATTAATAAGGAATAATTATCTATTTTATTGTGCCAAATAGGAACATAGATAATTCTTTACCCTTAAAAGAGTACCCCCTCTTCTAAGTAAGAAAAGAACATTGACATATTCTAAGTTTAGTAACTAACTCTAAGGCTAGGCTGGGAGGATACCGACTCTCACTTCGGAGCTCCCACTCACCCTTCACCCGAAGGCCAACCTTTGATATTAATTACTAATCTTAGAAACAATTTGGGGATTTCAGCCTGTCACCCTGAAATCTCCACATTGAAGTCTATCAAAACATATTTCCCTATTTATTTACACTCAATTCCCATGAACTACGCAATTCATCCATAGAAATTGAATGGATCTTTCATTATTGTTGTAGAACATTAAATTCTTTCAAACTTAATGTCCAACAACATATTTTAACATTTCAATTGGCCAAATCAAAAGTAAATTAAGTTCTAAATGAAAAATCGTCACAATTTCTTCATTACATTAAAAGCAAATCAAATCCACATCAATTCATTATCACATCTCTATGCAAGAAGAAAGACAAGGGAGACTACTCAGAATTCATGAAGAAGATACAATAAAACATGGATTTTATATATAAAAGAAAAGTCATACAAACCACAAAAGAAAATACAACTTATCTCTTTCTCTTCCCCAATGCAATTCCCTTGAAGTTCCTTTAAATCCTCTTCTCTCTTCTTTACAACACTTGATTCTCTCTTTAGAATGGAAAGGAAGAAGCAATCTCTCACTTTACCTCTTCTCCTCCCCTCCTTAGAGAAGAATCCCTCTCAAATCTTCACTTTACACTCTCTACTCCTAAACCCAAACACACTAAGACACTAAGAGAAACAAAAAGAAAGTAAGAGACACCACCAAAACTCTCTTCTTTTTGTCCAAAAACAGTTACTTATTAGATAAGAACGAAATACCAAGAGTTTCCATAGGCATCCTTTCAAAAAGTCGCCAAAACTCTACAAATTTGAACTCCAATGACTTCGGGCGCAGGCAGTGCCCGATAGGGCGCTGGTGGCGCTCTATCGTGTCAATTAATTGTTGTGCTCTCTGGATTTAGGCGTCGGCGGTGCTAGAACATTTTTTCACCATTTTTCTCCTTTTTGCTCCTTTTTGCTCCAGATTCGTTCCTTTTTGCTTCTTTTCACTCCAATCACCTAAAGTCATCATACCTGCAGCAATTCATGAAAACTACCTTTCTTTAAAGTACAATATCACAAAAAATGGGTAAAATTAGATAGCAAAAACCGTATATATTTTCAATGCATCAGAATCCCCCAAACTTTATCTATTACTTGTCCTTAAGTAATCTTTTTACTACATAAAATATAACTCTAGGCAATGTAATTTTCAACTATAAGACGTTAAAATTTTTCATTCAAAAGAATATATTGGTTAGATTTTCATAAAGAAATTTAGTAACTCAGGTTAACACTACAGGTATAAGAATATTCAACAATCAAGTCTAAGAGTTATAATCTTCTATTTATTTCAAGATGAACTATAATTTGTCACATTAAGAGTGCCTCAAAAAATTATGTGAAAAATGAGTTCATGTAAACTTCATTAGAATGTAGGCCAGTACTTAAAACATAAATTCAGAAATGAAATCTAGCTCTCCCTTTAGGGTGATTCAAGTGAAGCCAATTTTTGATTAGGCATCTCCTCAAGCTTCTCCTCATAAACATTTTTCTTTCTTTTTCTTTTCTTTTTCTCTCTTTTTTTAGGGATTGGTTTTCAATCATTCTTTTCTTTTCTTTTCTTTTTTTATTGAGGATTACTATATCTGGATAGCCCTTTAATGATTTTGAACTTCACTCTCCTCTTTCTAAAGTTCAAACTTGAAACATCACCTTACTTTATAGTTAAGAATAAGCTTTATTATTCATCACAAAGTTACAATATCTTCTTAACACACAATACTTTAAGTCCCTTAACATTTCAAAAATACAGTTTTCTTTACTTTAAATAGTTGACTATAATCAAATTCTTTCATACCAAATATCTTACTTCTATAAAATCAACCTTTAACACTAAAAATTTTCATCCTATCCTTCCTTAATATTCAATTGAAATAAAAAGTTTTAGTTATCTTATATTGAGGTTCAACTGCCAGAAGTTATGCTATAAATTTTTGAAAATATAATAATTGAGAACAAATAAAAGTTAGTATTTTTCTACCCTCCCCCAAACTTAAATTTTTCCGTCAGAATTTGAAACGAGTTCGAGTAGAAGAAAACTAACCTCTCTGTGCTGGGATCTTGAAATCTTCAACAGTTAATCAAAATTTACAACTAGTAGGCATGAAACAATTAGTAGCAGTGATATAAAAAATTCTTAAATATTTGCATGGGTAAAGAGAAATTAACATTAAACATCTAAATATCCATCAGAACACTATAGCATGAAATAAACTATCACACTACTAACTGTACAACTAACTGTTTTAATGTTTAAGTACAACATAACAATACATTAACAGAGTTACACAACCTATGAAAAAAAATAACTACATCACAACAGTACAACACAGCGTTATACATCATATGAAAAGTAAATATCCACTATATCACATCAGTACAACACAACAGAAATAATACAAATAATCTACCAGTCTCCATCACCAGGATGAGCAACAGGGTCGTTAGCAGGGTCATCAGCAGGGTCATGACCAAGGTCAGGTCTATATGGTGTATAGCTGGGGCAAGTAGGAAATATCACATTGGACCCCCCCCTCATAAATTTGACCTGGGCATCATAATAAGCAATATCGAACTCAACTCTCCTCTACAGATAATCTTCATTCACATCACTCCTCGCCTCAAATACATTCATCCGACTATGGAGTCTATCCACACTAGAACTCTCAGCTGCTCCATAATATCAGATAAGGTAGGCGGCTCAGAAGTAGATGGAACATCATAACTAGTAGTAGGAATATCAGTACTCCTACGCTCAGCTCTGGCTCCTACATGAGACTCATAAGTACGGATAATATTCTTTCTAATATGTCTCAATGGTATAGCCACTTCCTCAAAACTATTGAACTCCACAGCAGACTGAACATAGAGGGCATGAACTAAAGCAGGATGTCCTAATCTTCCAGTGGTCTCGCCTCTAGCAATCGTCTGAATATTCTTGTAAATAATAGCTCCAATATCAATATTTTTCATCTTCTGAATACAGTAGTTCAAAATTGCTCTATCTCTAGTAACTTCGCTGTGGTGATAAGATGGTAATAGTCTTGCAGAAATGAAATAATGCCAAACTTTTGAAGCAACATTCAAAGTGGAGGCGGGGAAATTTATCAACTGTTTTTGACTTACTTTCCATTCTCCTCACCCGTCAGTCAGAAAAGCAATAACTTCTCTCATATTCTCCCTCCCAGTGTCAAAGTTTTTCGTATTCACACACGAATGGTTCCCGAGTTTGATAAAAAACATTGATACGCTAAGGAGTAAACTCAACCATCTTCCATCTAACAAGCACATACTCGGTCTCAGTCCAGGGTATGTTAGAATTGAATCTCTAACAACTCCCATAACAGCATTCGCAGTGAAATAACAAAATCACTCCCAGTTTCACTCTGCAATTAATTGTTCTATAGATCCACCAAGACTATCAAAAGCTCGATCCTGAGTACATTTCTTATTGTGAAGGACAAATTTATAGCGAAATTGGGCTTTGAAGTTAACAAACCTCTCCTCATCAAAATCCAATTTCCTCTTCCCTTTTAGAGCCATGTGAATTTCTAAAATTTGCAAGAAAATTTCAATAAATCCCAAATTCACAATGTAACAAACTCCAAACACTATTCTAAACAAGTAAGAGTAAATTTCATCATGGAAATCTCAAAATCTCTTTAAAACTCCAAAAATTCCACCATAGGCAATGTGAGAGATTTCCATGGTGAAAATCTAAAAATTTTAACTTAAAGTGAAGCTCTTACCAAGAGAAGTGCAAATCCGGTGTCGAAAACCCTTGAAATCTCCTTAAATCTGAGATTTAGCAAGCCCTAGATATTCAAAATCGCAAAAATGGAGGAGGAAGATGAAGGAAATAGAAAAATATGAGGGTCCTAGGGAAAAAATCATGAAATCGAGGGTTTTAGGCCTTTTTCTGGGTTCGGGCACAGGTGACGCTCGATAGGGCGCCGGCGGTGCTCGATAGGGCGTTGGCTGGCGCTCTATTTAGAAATATTAGCCAACTCTCTGGATTTGGGCGCTGGCGGCGCTAGTCTAAAATATTTTCTGGGTCTGAATTTTTTTTCGTAATTTCGATCATTTCGATGTCCACAATGTGTTTAACACTTCAATAGGCATTTACATCATCCCATAAGCAATAATTAACACAATTCTTCACACAAACAATACACAACAATCTTATACATATAAAATCCAAGTTACATCATAGACACTAAAATGTTTATTCAAACTACCTATTCTTAGATGTTTAGTGCAGCAAGTACTCTACGATAGGAAAGCACTAAGATCTAAGAACACAATGAAAGTAAACACATCCAAATCCAAGTTCAAATCTCAAAGCAAATACTACACAAACCAAACATAACTAAGCAAAGCAAACTAAACACGCAACAAATATAAGTAGAATCCATCAATTACTCCACATCAGTTTCAGAACTATCCTCTCCTCTAATGTCTCCAATTGATTGCTGATGCACAAAAAAGTTATAGAATGGACAAAATGGAAATTTGTCAGATGATTCTTCAGCAATCACCGCATTCTTCTTCATAAGATTGATCAAGCCCATCTCATTTCGACCAGTGTGATCGAGTTGCTCTTTCATTCTCCAATCTATATGATCAAATAAATCAGAAATGTTATTGATCACATTCATAACGTTTCGTACCTCTTTCTCCAATTGTTTGATCATCTTCAATATCATTCCCGAACCTTCATGAAAATAGGGTTAAATCGGCTGTGGAGTCTGTGTTGGTTGATCAGCAAGCAAATTCATGTCATCTTCATCTCCAACTATCTAGTAGTCGTAGGGATTAGTTGGATCAATAGGCCTCCATGGAAGAAGAACATTTTCACAACTTTCATAAGGAACCTGTGACTGACTAAATAACAGAAATATGGTGGACGAGTATCCAAGCCCATATTTAGAAACATGCACAATTAATCCAAGTACTGATTTCACAATAATATTACCAATATCAACCGACCTCCCAGTTTGAATACAAAAATTCAAAATGGCACTTTCCTTGGTTACCTTGCTAATATTCAATGTCGGAAATAAATTTACCGACATAAAGTAATGTCACTGCTTCAATACTGGATTGAGAGATGCAGATGGGAAACTCATGTATCCATTCTCTCTAACTTCTCATTCTTCATTCTCATCCGTTAGATATCGATATACATCATTCATATTATCCCCCGTGGCATCGAAATTAGAATAATGGCAAATAGGTACGTTCTCGATCATAAAGAGATCATTGATTCATGCAGGAGTGAATTGAACAAATCTACCACGTACAAATACAAACCCTTGGTTGATCCCGTGTAGATATGCATAAAACTCTTTCATGACGGGAACAACAATGAAAGCGGTAGTGTAGCAAAGCACTTCCCAACGTCTCTCTTTAATAATTTCTTCAATTCTAGTAGTAGGATTATCCATACCTCAATTTATGAAGCCTCTTTCCTTGATAATCCTTCTTTTCATCATCACTTTGTTGAACAAACACTGCGCTTCAAAACTTATGAACTTCCTTCGGTTGAAAACACGAAATTGAGGGGTTTCAATGGGAAAGGAATCCATAAAATATGAATTGGGATAGGTAATTTTTGTTTTTCTGGAGTTAAGAAGTCAAAAATGGAGTTTACGGAGTTATAAGGATGAAGATCCCGCCAAAAATCACTAAAACTCGCATTTTGAAACTTAAAAACAGTCAAGCAGATTTTGGGCGCCGGCGGCGCTCAAACAGTCAAGTTCAGTGTAGGAAAACGATAAGGCGCCGGCGGCGCCAGTGGTAAAAAATTCTCACCGAACTTCATTTGGTCCAAAATATTCCAATATCTCGATTTGATCCATCATTTATAAAGTTTTAAAGTATTTAAGAGTAATTAGGATTCAAAAACAACTATCTAAAAAGTACAACTACAACAAACAAGCAAACACACCACAAAGATACATATGGGTTGCCTCCCATAAAGCGCTTGGTTTAACGTCGTCAGCCCGACAAACCATTCAGTTAATCAAGATGACTCAACATTAAAACCTCTTTGAAGTCAGGTTGAAACACGTCAAAGTAAAACTTTAATCGATGCCCATTAACTTTGAAAAATTTTCCAGTATCAAGATTTTTAATGTCAACATCTACAAAAGAATGAACTTTTACAACTGTAAAAGGTCCTAACCATCTAGACTTGAGCTTTCCAGGAAATAACTTCAATCTTGCGTTGTATAATAAAACATTTTGTCCATTTTCCAAGTTCTTTTTCAATATCTTCTGATCATGCCATAAATTTCTTTTCTCTTTATAGATCCTATCATTGTGATAAGATGCATTTCTAATCTCTTCCAATTCATTAAATTGCATAAATCTTTTCTCTCCAGCATTTTTCAAATTAAAATTTAACTATTTTATCGCCCAATATGCTTTATGCTCCAATTTAACTGGTAAATGGCAAGTCTTACCAAATACTAGTCTATAAGGAGACATTCCAACAAGGGTTTTAAAAGCAGTTCTATAAGCCCATAAAGCAGTATCTAATCGAGTAGACCAATCTAATTTATGATTATCCACAGTTTTCTCCAAAATTCTTTTAATTTCACGATTAGACACTTCTGCTAAACCACTAGTCTGGGAATGATAAGCAATAGAGATTCTATGAATGATATTATATTTCTCAATTAATCTCTTAATTCGATTAATCCAGAAATGGGATCCACCATCAGTTATGATTACTCTCGGCATTCCATATCTTATAAATATGTTTTTCTTTAAAAATTTTGAAACACTCCGAGCATCACATCTGGGTAAAGTAACAGCTTCAATCCATTTTGAGACATAATCAACAGCAACCAAAATATATAAATTTCCAAATGAAGGAGTAAATGGTCCCATAAAATCTAATCCCCATACATCAAAAATTTCAACTTCCAAATTATAATTTAGAGGCATTTCATTTCTTTCAGAGATATTACCTACTCTCTGACACCGATCACATGATTTAATATATCTATAAACATCTCTAAAAAGAGTAGGCCAATAAATCCATATTGTAAAATCTTAAAGCAGTTTTATCAACACCAAAATGACCTCAAAATTCAGAATCGTGACATCGTTGAATAATTAAATTTGTTTCTTCTTATGGCACACATTTCCTAATTATCAGATCCTTACATTGTTTATATAGATAGGGCTCATCCCAAAAATATAATTTCACATCATATTTAAACTTCTTTTATTGTTGCCTTGTTAAATCAGGTGGTACAATATCACTTAAAATATAATTCACAATATCAGCATACCAAGGCAAATTATTTCCCATAATAGTATAGAGTTGCTCATCAGGGAAAATTTCAGTAATTTCTTTTTCAAATTCAGATAATTTATCATAGTCTATTCTGGATAGATGATCAGCTATTTGATTATCAGCTCTCTTCCTATCAATTATCATAAAATCAAATTTTTGCAGAAGAAGTATCCATCTAATGAGTCTAGGTTTCACATTCTTCTTTTGCATTAGATATTTAATAGCCGAATGGTCTGTATGCACAATACTTTTAGCTCCAATTAAATAAGGTCTAAATTTTTCAAAAGCAAACACTATAGCTAATAATTCTCTTTCAGTTGTGGTATAATTAATTTGAGCCTCATTAAGAGTTTTACTAGCATAGTAAATGACTTTGAATACTTTATCATGTCTTTGCCCCAATGCTACTTCGATTGTATAATCACTAGCATCACACATAAGTTCAAATGATTTCTCTCAATCGGGTGAAACAATTATAGGTGTAATGATAAATTTTTCTTTTAATAATTCAAAAGCTCTCAAGAATTCATCATCAAAATCAAACTTTCTATCATTTTCTAAAAGTCGGCACAAAAGTTTGGTAATTTTAGAAAAATCTTTAATATATCACCTGTAAAAACCAGCGTGTCCTAAGAAACTCCTTACCTCGTTCACAGTAGTGATGGCAGTAATCTCTCAATCACTCTAATTTTAGCAGGGTCGACCTCCATACCATGTTCAGAAATTTTATGCCCAAGCACAATTCCTCCTGTAACCACAAATTGACATTTCTCCCAATTCAGAACTAGATTTGTTTTCTCACAAAGCTCCAAAAATTTTGCTAAGTTTTCCAGGAAAATTTCAAATTAAGTCTCGAATACAGAGAAATCATCCATAAAAACTTATATTTCATTATTTATCATACTACTGAAGATAGACAGCATACATCTCTAAAATGTTACAGGTGTGTTATACAGTCCAAAAGGCATTCTTCAAAAAGCAAGGTTCCATAAGAGCTAGTAAATGTTGTCTTTTCTTGATCCTTAGGAGCAATAGGAATTTGATGGTAACCAATACCTCCATCCAGAAAATAGTAGTACTTGTGTCCAGCAAGTCTATCTAGCATTTTATTGAGAAAAGGAAGAGGAAAGTGATCTTCTCTGGTGGCGACATTTAATTGCCTATAGTCAATACAAATTCGCTATCCATTAATTTTTCTCGTGGGTATAATTTCATTACATTCATTCACTTCAACAGTCACTCCTCTCTTTTTCGATACACAATGTATTGGACTTCTTCAAACATATTTTTATATTCTTCTTCTTTTTCAAATATAACTTCAAAATTATCGTTTCTCAAGTAATCACAGACCTCCATTCTAAAATATTCATTATCTTTTTCCATTGAGGGATACTTCATAGATTTTAAAATATTAAAGGTTACCTCTTGTTCATTAACTCTCATAGTTAATTCTCCTTTTTGAACATCAATTACTGCTCTTCCAGTAGCAAGAAATGGTCGTCCCAAAATGATTGGAATTTCTTTATTCTCCTCCATATCAAGTACAATAAAATCCACAAGAAAGATAAATTTATCCACTTTCACTAACACATCTTCCACCACTCCTTTAGGATAAGTAATGGAACGATCGACCAACTGAAGAGTCACAGATGTAGGAGAAATTTCTCTTATTCCCAACCATTTGAAAGTTAATAAAGGCATAAGATTAATACTTGCTCCCATATCATATAAAGCTTTTCCGAAAAAATTTTTACCTTTAGCACACGGAATAGTGAAACTACCAGGATCTTTAATTTTTTCTAGAAGTTTCTTCTGAATAATTGCACTACACTCTCTGCTAAGTGCAACAGTTTCATGGTCTATAAACTTTCTTTTCTTTCTCAAAATATCCTTCATAAACATAGCATAATCAGACATTTGTTCTAATGCTTCAACAAAAGGAATGTTAATCGTTAGTTTCTTAAGGATCTCAAAAAATTTTCCAAATATGTTATCCTTGTTTTGTTTCTTTAATCTTTGAGGAAATGGAGGTGGTGGCTTTTCAACAGTTATCTTCGTTGGTTCAAGAGGATAATCCAAGTCTAGATAAATCTTGTCTGAACCTTTTTCAATTTCCACCTTCTCCTTTTCTATTTCAACTTCTTTTTGCACTCTAGTTTCTAATTCTTTTACACTCCTTAATTAAATAGCCTTAAGTTGTTCCTTGTTTTGATCTTTTGGATTGATCTCCACATTACTTGGAAGTGTTCCCGAAGGTCTATTATTAAGTGCAGTGAAAATATGTCCTAATTGATTTTCAATATTCTTCATAGCAACACCTTGAGCTTGTAATTGATTTCCCATATTCAGAATCATTTCTTCAGTAGACAACTTCTTATCCTTAAATTGTGGGTTACTATTAAATCCAAGGGGATAAGATGGTCTAAAAAATTAAAATTTCCTTGATTGTTCGAATTTTCAATTGGATTCATAGAATTGTTAGCCTAATGCGGGTTAACATTAGCATTACTATTATTCCAATTGAAGTTTGGGTGATTCTTCCAACCAGGATTATATTAATTTGAATAAGGATTTTTAGGTCTATTAATAGCATTTAAGGTCTCGTAAGGTGTTTGAGATTTTGTTATCTGTCTAAATGAATTTTCCTCTAACACTGGAGGTGGTTGAGAATAATTCATTCCATAATGATTTATTTTCTTTGAAATGGCTGCAATTTGGGAAACTACCATAGTCATCATATTTGAATCATTAACACTAGCTACTCTCTTAGGATTTACCCGTTTAGAGGGTCATTGAAAATTATTAGTAGCTATTTCTTCAATTAATGCATATCTTTCATCAAAAGGTTTTGACATTAATGATCCACTAGCTGCAGCATCTATTATAGATCTCAATGATTCCACTAATCTATTATAAAATGTTTGAATTATTAACCAATCTGGTAAAGAGTGATGTGGGCACTTCCTAAGCAGATCTTTAAATCTCTCCCAAGCTTCATATATTGACTCTCCTTCAAACTGATAAAAAGATGTAATATCATTTCTTAGTTTAGCAGTCTTTGATGGAGGGAAATATTTTGAAAGAAACTTTTGAGATAGTTCTCCCCAAGTTCTAATAGATCTAGGTGCTAACGAATTTAGCCACGCCTTAGCCTTATCCCTTAATGAAAAAGGAAAAAGTCTAAGTCTGACAGCGTCACTAGACACTCCATCATATTTAAAAGTAGCACATAGTTTTAAAAAACTAGTGAGATGTAAATTTGGATCCTCATTAGGTGTTCCAGCAAATTGATTATTTTGTACCATTTGGATAATAGCAGGTTTAAGTTCAAATGAATTAGCAGCAACATCAGGATTTTGAATAGTTATATGAATTTCATCTGTTGTTGGGTTAGCATAATCTCTTAAAGGTCTTGGCAAATTTCCAATTTCATTTCTTTGATTATCTTGAATATTCATCATTTTGCAAGAATTTTTAAATTGTTTTTGTTGTTTTCTATTTTTTCTGACAGTACGCTCTAACTCTGAATCGTAAGGCACTAAACCTATAGATCCACTACTATGCATATACAAACACAAATACTTTAATAAAGGTAAACAAACAAAATTACACACTACAAAATAAAGGTTTTTTTTATTACTATATTATTAATAAATACCTTCCTACTTACTTTCTTAACTCCGTTAATTTCCCCGACAACGGTGCCAAAAACTTGATACTCAACTTTATATTTTGCAAGAATTTATGAACTCAGATTTATAGATTTATAATAATTTTGTTAAGTCCAAGCATTCAACGCAAATATACGTATCGTATCAAGTAATACAGGGCTCTAATGGAGTCCTGGATATTGATCCCACAGGGAAATGTTGAAGTTTTAAGAAAACGTTACACAATGTGTAATAAGCACTAAAGTTAAGGTTTACTACTTACTACTACTATGCAGGAAACAGTAAGAACAACAAAACAGTAACAATTAACTAACTATAATTACTTCTAATAACTTTAAGAACAGGATTAACTAACAGACACACTAAACTAAGTATTTGAAAGGTTTTTGATATATGAGAAAGTATCTTTCCTCTTGCAATGAGAATATGATGTGTGGATTGATATGAAATAATTATCTATTTTATTGTGTCAAATAGGAACATAGATGATTCTTTACCCTTAAAAGAGTACCCCATCTTCTAAGTAAGAAAAGAAAATTGTTATATTCTAAGTTTAGTCACTAACTCTAAGGCTGGGCTAGAAGGATACCGGCTCTCACTTCGGAGCTCCTCCTCACCCTTCACCCGAAGGCTAACCTTTGGTATTAATTACTGATCTTAGAACCAATTTGGGGATTTCAGCCTGTCACCCTGAAATCTCAACATTGAAGTCAATCAAAACATATTTCCCTACTTATTTTACTCAATTCCCATGAACTACACAATTCATCCATAGAAATTGAATGGATCTTTCATTATTGTTGTAGGACATTAAATCCTTTTAAACTTAATGTTCAACAACATATTTTAACATTTCAATTGGCCAAATCGAAAGTAAATTAAGTTCTAAATAAAAAACCGTCACAATTTCTTCATTACATTAAAAGCACATCAAATCCACATCAATTCATCATCACATCTCTATGCAAGAAGAAAGACAAGGGAGACTACTCAGAATTCATGGAGAAGATACAATAAAACATTGATTTTATATATAAAAGAAAAGTCATACAAACCACAAAATAAAATACAACTTATCTCTTTCTCTTCCCCAATGCAATTCCGTTGAAGTTCATTTGAATCCTCTTCTCTCTTCTTTACAACACTTGATTCTCTCTTTAGAATGGAAATGAAGAAGCAATCTCTCACTTTACCTCTTCTCCTCCCCTTCTTAGAGAATAATCCATCTCAAATCTTCACTTTACACTCTCTACTCCTAAACCCTAACACACTAAGACACTAAGAGAAACAAAAATAAAGCAAGAGACACCACCAATACTCTCTTCTTTTCGTCCAAAAATAGTTACTTGTAACATAGGGATGCAATACCAAGAGTTTCCATAGGCATCCTTTCAAAAAGTCACCAAAACTCTTTAAATTTTAACTACATCGACTTCGGGCGCCGGCGACACCCGATAGGGCGCCGGCAGCACCCGATAGGGCGCCGGCAGCGCTATCGTGCCATTTAATTACTGTGCTCTCTGGATTTGGGCGTCGGCGGCGCTAGAACACTTTTTCACCATTTTGCTCTTTTTTGCTCCTTTTTGCTCCGGATTCGTTCCTTCTTTCCTTCTTTTCACTCCAATCACCTAAAATCATCATACCCGCAGCAAATTATGAAAAATACATTTCTTTAAAGTGCAGTATCACCGAAAATGGGTAATTTTAGATAGCAAAAATCGTATATATTTTCAGTGCATCACCGGGATATGGCGCCTAGGCGCCGAACTCCGTGACCAAGTCTTCGCACCCCATCACTTTTGATCACACCTCTTCGCGATTAAAACTGTTTTCATGTGTCCATATGCATTGTATCACATGTCCTATGTATTAGGAGTAACTTCCAATCTTCTAGAAGGGCTGATAACCGTTTAACACCATCAAAATAACTGCCCAAAGTTGTCAAAAATCTTATCTGCTTTAGTATCGAACTGGCGCTTAGGCGCCAGACCTATAATTTCAGCAACTTTGCTTCTTAGCTCAAATTTTTCTCCTTTTTGCTCATTTTTACTACTTGATCTCTTTTTTCATCACCTATATCCAAAAACATAAAAATATCTTTCATTAAAGCATAATATCCTTAAAAATTGAATCATAAATAAGGCATAAAAATAGGTACATTTGAAGTGGATCAAATTCCCCCAAACTTAAACGTTACTTGTCCTCAAGTAACCCTTTTTATTACATAAAATATATAACATCTGGAACGAAGTTTAAATTTTTAAGATTCCTTATAATTTTTGGTTTTATAAATGCTTTAGCAAATCATTAACCAAATTTCACTAATTAAGGTTAATTTTAAGAATTTAAAGAATACTTAACTACCAAATCATAAGACTTTCAACTTTTCATTTATTTCAATAATAATTGTAATTTATCATATTAAGGTCACATAGATAATTTACAAGGAAAAGACTTTCATGAAAAACTTTTTTAGTAAAGATATTTTTACATAAAAATTTAGTTAAAAAATGTAATTAGTTTTCTTCCTATAAGATAATTCAAGTGAAGCCAATTTTTGATTAGGCTCTCCTCAATCTTCTCCTCACATTTCTTTTTCTTTTCTTTTCTTCTTTTCTTCGGTTTTTTTTCTTTTTCTTTTTAAGGATATTTTTCAATCCTCCATTTTTTTAATTTGTGAGGATAACTATATCTGGATAGCCTGTTAATGGTTTTGAACTTCACTATCCTTAACTTATATTTAAAAAGTTATACATTTTCACTTAATAAATATGACATAAGTATTTTTCAAAAAAAAATTTCAATCTTTTTCTTTTTCAAGTAATAATCTTGATTCCTTAGTATTAAAACTACAATTCTCTTTACTATAAATAGAAAAAAATTTAATCTTATTATTCTTTAAGTTAAATAATTATATTCTTAAAATCAATCAAAATTATTAAAATTTTAGTTAAGTTTACTAAATTATTTATAAATTCTAAAATTTAAGTAATCTTAAATAAAATTTTCATTCCTTATGTTATATTAATATTTTTTTAAAGAAAATATTAGTACATTACGGACAAATAATATTTAAATTTCAAAGAATTTTCCCTTCCCCCAAACTTCGGTTTTGGTATAAACATAAATCATGAAAATTTCTAAAGTATGAGAGAAAGAATAGCATATTTTTATCAGAAATTTTTCTAAGTATATGAAAAATAGTCTAGAAAGGAAAATTTTCTTTCTACACATGCTTTTTATGAATATAAAGTAATGTTTAAGCATACACAAAAAAATTTTAGTAAGCATGATCAATTTCTAAAAAAAATTTTATAATTTTATAATTTTATAATTTTAAACAAAAATAACTAAACAAAACAAGTGTACTGATTACTATACTAAAACAGAAACAAAATATCTCATTATAGAAATAAACTCTAACAATCCAACAATCATCAGTATATCAAAAAGTGTCTCATAACAATGCATCAAACATAAAAATAAACAATTCATCACATACATGCAAAACTAACACAAAAAATAACATAAATAATACAAATACACAATCCTAAAAATTTAATCATCACTAGCAGTCTCCTCATCCTCATCATCATCAAAGGAAAAGTCTACGTTCTTGTTCTGGATATCAAATGGTGAGAATCTAGGGCAGGTCGAGAACTGGACTGAATGATCACCCTTCAGGAATCTAATAAGAGACCTAAAATACTCAGCATCAAAATCACTCTTCCTCTGGGTGTACTCAGAAAGATGATCCAATTTCAAATCTATAGTATCAACTCTACACTGGGTCAAAAGTAACATATTCTGCTGCTCTATAAATTTCTCATGCATATTCTCCCAAAAACTAGATGGTGGCTCAGCAGCAGAAGTAGAGGGTCTAGAAATAGAAGGTCTACAGAAGTAGGTAATGAACTGGAAGGTGCGGTAGAACTCTTACCTCGGAGTCGATCATAAATACTGACACTTTCTCGTCCAATGGGCTTTGTAGACTTGAGCTTCTCCTCTAAAAGCTCAGCAAAAACTCCAGCACTTTCACGTAGAGAATAAATCAAAGATGGGAATCTTAATCCCACTGAAGTGCTAGAATGAGCAGTGGCCTCTACAAAATCATAAAAAATACTCCCAACATCTATCAGCTTCCTCTCTTGTATGCAGTAGTTAAGGATAGCTCTGTCCTTTGTAACCTTACTCAAATGGTTGGATGGAAGGAGGCTAGCAGAAATAAAGTAATGTCATGCCTTAGAAACACCATTTAGCTTAGAAGATGAAAAATTTACCCGTTTTTCATTCCGGATCTTCCAAGCTCCAGTACAATCTGTCAAGTATGCAATAATCATCTCTAAATCTCCCTCAGATGGAGATAATCCAGAGTAATACCAATCGATGTTCGGTGGAAGGCCGTAGAAAATGTTGATTCTCTCTGGAGTAAATCCTACTCCAACTCCTCTCACGAAGATCTCGAAATCTTCGGCATCCAAGAAATTTGCATAAAATTCCCTAACGACAGGGATAACGATAATAGCAGTGAAGTAACAGAATCGTTGTCAGTTCAGGGCAACGATCATATCTTCAATCCTTCCACCAAGATTGTAGAAACTCCTCTCAGAGATAAACTTCCTTGTCGTAGCAAAATCATTGTAATGGAAATGTGCTGAGGCAGTAGCAAACTTGCTACGATCAAAATTTTCTCATTCTTTCCCTCGCTTAGATTTTAGAGCCATCTAAACGTAAGAGAAAGAAAACGCAAAATAAATTAAAGGATCAAAATAATAAGCTTATTTAAGCTTTAAAAAGCTTAAATAAAGCTTCAAATCCATGGATTAAACTCCAAAAATAAAAAAAATTTGGTTTTGCTCAAAAGTTGAAAAATCCATGGTGAAAATAAAAAATAAATGGATTAGAAGGTAGATCTGACCTCGAGATGAAGAAATCGAGTGATTCCAAGCTCAAAAACTCAAAAATCCGGCCTAAAAATGGATCCCTAGAGTTGATTTTCACAAAAAAGGGAAGAAGAAGGGAGCTTAGGTGTCGTTAATGGCTTCGGTGGGTTTAAAAATCCGATTTTCGGGTGCAGGCCAAACCGGCGCTTAGGCGCCAGACTCGCCTTACCAAAAATTCGATTTAAAATTTGTATTTTCCACCAAAACTTAACAAATTCGACTTCTAATTGCTCACATGAGAGTATTACTCCAACTTCTAACTTCCAAACATTTCCACAAACAATTAAAATGATAAATTAGATCCAACATTCAAACTCAAGATATAATCAAACTCTTTAATTCGATTTCACATTTTTCCATTTCAAGCTCAAGAAATTCCAGAAAATGACTATAACAAGGTTCATCATTCTATAAACAACACAAACAACACTAATTCAAAGCAAATTCTCAATCCCACAACACACTTTGAATAATGAAAGCAAACACACAAACTAAATATTCGACTCACTAGAACATGACTCAGTCACACCTATAACACACCAATGATCTATTAATCACCGAACTTTGAATTTCCATCCCTCTCGCAATGAAGTTCGCTAGGCCCGCATGGATAGAAAACCAACGCCCTTGGAAATTCCAAAGTCATCTTCTCATCAATCCATTTGTTCTTCGCATACATTGCTACTTGAGAATCTTGAAAGGCTGCCATATGATCGAATTGAAGTTTCGTCTGCCGTTCCAAGTGCTCGATTTGGTGATACATCTCATGCAGACAATTCCCAATGCTTAGCAATTTCGCTTCAATCTTATCTAGTCGACTAAACAATTTCTCCAAACTTACAGCAATAAATCCATTGAAATAAGGTTGAGGATCTTTAGAAGACTTATCTCTTATTGCATTGCCATGATCTCCTCTCTCCATTGCTTCCAAACTCTCTTTTCTCCTCCAAAATGAATTGTTCTGGTCGAAAATAGGGTTGCTTAGGGATTGGGGACGAAGATAGGGCAATTTATAAGAAGAATTCGTGTGAAAAATTGAAGAATTTTGGTTTTTGCACGAACAGTAACTAGGGCGCTTAGGCACCAAAATCTGGCGCCTAGGCGCCTGACCATCGAAACACATGGGTTATGCTGGCGCTTAGGTGTCAAGTTTGGGCTCCTAGGCGCCGGAACCACGTTCGACTCCGTTTCGCCTATCATCAAATTTACAAAGTTTCGGTCTTAAAATAGGTCTATTAAAATGGTGTGATCAACACACAAACATCGATTAAGATAAATTCAAATCACAAAAAATCACAATGATAATATATGGGTTGCCTCTCACAAAGCGCTTGGTTTAATGTCGTCAGCCCGACCTAATCAATAATATTAATCGGGTATACTCAACTCGTAAGCCTCCTTGTAAATCAGTTTCATTTCTCCCATATAAGACTTCAGTCTTAATCCGTTAACTTTAAATATTTTTCCCGTTTTGGGATCTTTAATATCCACAACTCCATAAGAGTATACTTTCTCAATAATAAATGGTCCCATCCATTTATATCTTAATTTTCTAGAAAAAAGTTTTAAACGAGTATTAAATAATAATACTTCTTGTCCAGGCTCAAATATTTTTCTTGAAATCTTTTTATTATGCAATTTCTTCATTCTTTCCTTATAAATCTTTGCATTTTCATAGGACTCATTTCTAATCTCTTCTATTTCATTCAGTTGTAACAGTCGTTTCTCTCCTGCAGCATTCAAATCATAATTGAACTCTTTTATCACCTAGTAAGCTTTATGTTCCAATTCAATAGTAAGTGAAAATGTTTACCATAAACTAACTGATAAGCTGACATTCCGATAGGACTCTTATAAGTTGTTCTATAAGCCCATAATGCAGAATCAAGTCTATCAACCCAGTCAGTTCTTTTAGGATTAACAGTCTTTTCTAATATTCTTTTAATTTCTTTGTTTGATACTTCAGTCATTCCACTTGTTTGTGGGTAATAAGTAGTTGCAATTCTATGCTTAATTCTAAATCTTTCCAATAATGATTGAATTCTTACATTTCTGAAATGACTTCCCCCATATGTGATAATTACCCTTGGCATTCCAAATCTTGTAAAAATCATTTGCTTTAAAAAATTCGAAACACTTTTGGAATCACAGTTAGGTAAAGCTACAGCTTCAATCCACTTTGAAACATAATTAACTGCTAAAAAAATAAATCTTTCCAGATGATGTTATAAAAGGTCCCATAAAATCTAAACCCCATACATCAAAAATCTCAATTTCTAATATATAGCTTAGAGGCATTTCATCTTTTCTGGATATAATCCCCATTCTTTGACATTGATCACAAGTTTTCATATAAAATATAACATCTTTGAATAATGTAGGCCAATAAAATCCAGAATTTAAAATTCTAAACGCAGTTTTATCCACTCCAAAGTGTCCTCCAAATTCAGAATCGTGACATTTTTGAATAATTGCAAAAGTTTCTTCATAAGGTACACATCTTCGAATCACAGAAGCTCTGCCTATTTTAAATAAAAGAGGATCTTCTCAAATATATGATTTAGAATCATTCTTGAATTTCTTAATATATTTGTTATTCAATCCATACGGTAAAATATTGCTAATCAAATAGTTAACTATATCTGCATACCAAGGCATTTGTATTCCTTGAATAACATATAACCGTTCATCAAGGAATTTCTCATTTATGTTTTATTCAGTAATCTTCTCACTTTTATTTTTAATTCTTGATAAATGATCAGCAATTTGGTTGTCAGCTCCTTTTCTGTCTACTATTTGAAAATCAAATTCTTGTAAAAGTAGAATCCATCTTGTCAATCAAGGTTTAGCATCTTTTTTCGACATTAAATACTTAATAGCGGAATGATCAGTATGTACGATACATTTGATCCCAAGAAGATAAGGTCTAATTTTATTAAAGTCATATACTATTGCTAAGAACTCTTTCTCAGTAGTAGTGTAATTTATTTGAGTTTCATTAAGAGTTTTGCTATCATAATATATAACTTTGAAAATTTTCTTATATTTTTATCCCAAAACAGCTCCAATTGCATAATCACTTGCATCACACATTAATTCAAAATGTTTACTCCAATCGGGTGCAATAATGACAGGTGCAGTAATTAATTTTACTTTTAAAATATTGAAAGCATTCAGACAATCTTCATTAAATTCAAAATTAGCTTGTTTTTCTAATAAATGACAAAGAGGTTTAGCAATCTTAGAAAAATCCCTTATATATCTTCTATAAAATCCAAAGATAACCTGTAAAACTTCTCACATCGATAATGATAGTAGGTGGTTGAAGTTCGGCAATAATTTTCACTTTTGTCTAATCAACTTCCATCCCTTTTTGTGAAATTTTATGTCCCAGTACAATTCCTTCTGTGACCATAAACTGACATTTTTCCCAGTTTAAAACCAAATTTGTTTTTTCACATCTTTTTAGAAATTTTGTTATATTTTCCAAGAAAGACTCAAAAGAAGTTCCAAATACTAAAAAATCATCTATAAATACTTCAATTCCTTTATCAATTAAATCACAGAATATTGACATCATACATCTCTGAAAAGTTGCAGGTGCATTACATAAACCAAAATGTATTCTTCTAAAAGAAAATGTTCCATAAGGACTTGTAAATGTTGTTTTCTCTTGGTCCTCAGGAGCAACAGGTAATTGATGATAACCAGAATATCCATCCAAAAAATAGAAATATGAGTGTCCAGCTAATTTATCCAGCATCTGATCCAAGAAAGGTAAATGAAAATGATCATTTCTAGTGGCGTTGTCCAATTTTTGATAATCGATGCAAATTCGCCATCTAGTAGCTTCTCTTGTAGAGATTAATTCATTTTTATCATTAACAATGACAGTTACTCCTCCTTTCTTCAGAACACAATGAATAGGACTTATCCATTGACTATTCGAAATAGAATAAATAATTCCAGCATCTAACCATTTTAAAATCTCTTTTTAACAACCTCTTTCATAATTGGATTTAATCTTCTTTGAGAATCAATAGAAGGTTTACAATTTTCTTCCATTAAAATCCTATGCATACAGATTGAAGGGTTTATTCTTCTTATATCTGCAATAGTCCAACCAAAAGCTTGCTTATAGTTCTTCAGAACTATTAATTTTTCTTCTTGATCTTTGCTTAGTTCTGAAGATATAATCATAGGTAAAGTTAATGAATTTCCAAGAAATGTATACTTTAAATGTGCAGGTAACATTTTTAATTCCAGTTTAAGGGCTTTTTCAACTGAGGGTAAAAGTATATCATTTTTAGTTGTGTCTAAAATTTCCCAATTATCATGAATATAATGAGTTTCTTCAAATAAATTTTCTTCATTCAATTTTTCAATTTCTTCAGTTAATGACTCATTATATAACATAGATTCATTATTTTTTTCTTCAGAAATGACTTTACATTTTTTTATAATGCTTTTCAATTATATAATAAAAAATATTCATTTGATAGCATTTTTCTTTCACAGGATACCTCATTGATTTCACAACATTAAATGTTATCTCTTGATCATTAGCTCTCATTCTTAATTCTCATTTTTGCACATCAATCATAGCACGTCCGGTAACTAGAAAAGGTCTCCCTAAAATAATAGGTATTTCTTTATCTTCTTCCATATCCAGTACAATGAAATCCACAGGGAAGATAAATTTATCCACTTTAACAAGAACATCCTCTATAACTCCTTTAGGATAAGTAATAGATCGATCAGCTAACTGAAGAGTTACAGTGGTGGGAGAAATCTCTCTTAAATCTAACCTTCAAAATATAGAAATGGCATGAGATTAATACTTGCTCCTAAATCACATAAAACTTTTCCACAAAATTTTTCTCCAATAGCACATGGTATAGTGAAACCTTCA
The DNA here is from genome assembly GCA_022702705.1 of Papilionanthe hookeriana x Papilionanthe teres. Classification (NCBI taxonomy): domain Eukaryota; kingdom Viridiplantae; phylum Streptophyta; class Magnoliopsida; order Asparagales; family Orchidaceae; genus Papilionanthe; species Papilionanthe hookeriana x Papilionanthe teres. The sequence goes on from CM040421.1 coordinate 76,149,738, forward strand.
GGATCTTTAAGTTTCTGAGGTAGTTTCTTTTGAATTATTGCACTACATTCTTCACTTAATGCAACAGTTTCATAGGCTTCAAATTTCCTTTTCTTGCTTAAAATATCCTTCATAAATTTTGCATAACTCGGCATTTGTTCCAAAGCTTCAGAAAAAGAAATGTTGATGGTAAGTTTCTTAAAAATTTCAAAGAATTTAGAAAATTAATGGTCAAGCTTTTGTTGTTTTAGTCTTTGAGGAAAAGGTGGTGGTGGTCTTTCAACTTCCACTTCAATAGGAATTACAGTTTGATCTTTACATGGAGAAAGAGTTTCTTTAGGTTTTTCAATCTCTTCAACATCTCTCTCTTTTTCAATTTCATTCCGAATTTTTTCTTTTAATTCTTTTCCACTTCTAAGTTGTACAGCTTTTGTTTGTTCATGGTATTTTCCTGTTTCTTTTGGATTAATTTCGATGTTGCTAGGCAGTGTTTCTTGAGGTCTGTAATTAATTAAATTAGCAATTTGTCTCATCTAATTCTCAATATTTCGAATAGCCGTGTTTTGACTTGGTAACCGATTACCTAGTTACAAGATTAATTCTTTTAAAGATAATTTTTCTGCTGATTGTTAAAACCAGGAGGATAAGTAAGTCTAAAGTTTGAATTTCCTTAATTGTTCCAATTTCCAGATTATTACTCCATTGTTGATGTCCATTATTCCAATTAAAATTAGGGTGATTTTTCCAACCTGGATTATACTAATTCGAATAAGGATTAATAGTTTTACTAGCAATAGCTTATAATGTCTTCATTGTTTGAGAATCATCAATATTTGCAGAATTATCATTACTTACATGCGATACGTTAATAGCAAAATTATCTAATTTCTTAGATATCGCAGCCACTTGTGAAGCTAAAATAGAAAAGACTTCATTATCTTGAATACTTGCCACTCTTTTAGGATTAAGCCTTTCAGAAGGCCATTAAAAATTATTGTTAGTCATTTCTTCAATTAAGGTATAAGCTTCATCAAATATCTTAGTCATTAAAGAACCAGCAGCAACAGCATCTATAATAGATCTAAGTGATCCAATAAGTTTGTTATAAAATGTTTGAATAATTAACCAATCTGGTAAAGCATGATGAGGACATTTTCTTAATAGTTCTTTAAATCTTTCTCATGCTTCATAAATTGTCTCTCCATCAAATTGCATTAATGAAATAATATCATTTCTTAATTTAGCAGTTTTTGAAAATATTTAGTAAGGAATTTTTGTGTCATATCTGCCCAAGTTTTATTAGAATCAGTTGCTAATGAGTTAAGCCACATCTTTGCTTTATCTTTTAAGGAAAAAGGAAAGAATCTAAGCCTAATAGCATCATCAGAAACATTATTATATTTAAAGGTAGCACAAAGTTCTAAGAAACTAGCAAGATGTAAGTTTGGATCCTCATTTGGTGTTCCTCCAAATTGATTATTTTGAACCATTTGAATAATAGAAGGTTTAAGCTAAAAAGAATTAGCATCTACACCAGGCATTTGAATACTAATATGAAGTTCATTAGCTGTAGGGTTTGCATAATCCCTTAATGGTTTATAAATATTTTGTTCATTAATTTTTATTGGATTTGATTATTGTTATGTAAGTTAGCCATTTCCTGATATTTTTGAATTTGTTTTCTTTTTCTAATTCTTTTAACGCTTCTTTCTAATTCGAATCAAAAGGTAATAATCTTTCGCATCCGTAACTACGCATAAAAATCAAATAAAAAAATTGAAAATAAAATAAAATCTTTTTGGTATTTTTTGTTTTTGTAAATATTTTTGTATATATATATATAAATATAAATATAAATATAAATATATATATATATATATATATATATATATATATATATATATATATATATATAAAGAAATAGAAAGGTGTATAAAATATTTTTAATTTGAAAAAATCTAAAAAATTGTTTTTCACTTCCTTCATTCCTTTTCTTCCCCGGCAACGGCGCCAAAAACTTGAACCGACCTTTACGAGTATCTGTATATGCAAGAATTTATGAATTTATATTTAAATATTTATAATAATTTTGTAAAGTCTCAATTTCAAACGCAAGTATACGTATCGTTTCAAGTAATACGAGGCTCTATTGGAGTCCTGGTTATCGATCCCACAGGGAAGATTAAGGTAAGATTAATTGAAGGAATTTAAAAGACTTTAAAATTAAAAGTAATTATAATTTTTATTTTTTTTCAAAATTCAGATTTTAGGTTTAATGAAATTTCTACTAAATGTAAATAAAGCAGCAATAAATTAAAGGTTAATGCAAGTATAAATAAAACAACTTTCTCCTTTTCACTAATCTAAGATTTTTCAGAATAATTATCATTTGTGAAGAGCTTGAGATTATGGTATTGCACCAAATAGAAGCATTCATATTCTTTACCTTCGCTCGATAGTATAAAGAACATTGGCTAATCTATAGATCGGTTCATGATGTATTATTAGTAGAATAGGTTAATCTAGGCTCACACTTCTAGATGTCCAAGGGTGCCTATGGTCGGCCCTACTAGTGCCCCGTTCCCTTTCTATAAACCAAATTATTAGAATTTAGTTTGTCACTCTAAAAACTAATCAATTCTACGCCCAATAAACAATATCTCCCAATTTATTTGCACTTCACCTTGAATAACCTTCTCAAGGCCTTCGATTACCCAAGGATTCATGTGATATCTACTAGTTAAGAACTCATCTCCGGATAGGTCTCAGAATTCTTCAACAAGTTTTAACAATTAAAATGGCCAGTTTAATAAGTAAATTAAGATCATGTATGAATATCATCGCAATAATTTTAAAATTAAGTTAAGTTCTCCAACAAAATCTAATTATCTTATTATCTTTTCATATAGTTGAAAGGAGAAAGAAAAGTAACTACTCAGAACACATTGAATTTACACAACAAAACATATTTATAAAACTTTGAACCAAATTACAAATACTTATCTGGAATGTTCCTTCAAGTGATCCTTTGACTCCTACCGACTCCGATGCAAGGTACAAGACTTCAACAAAGAATAACACTTTCAAACTCTCACTTACTACTCAAGGAATTGAGTAGTAACACTCAAAATAACTAAAATAAACTCACTAAATACTTAAGAAGAAAATGTGGTGGCTCTCTATATCTATCTCCTGATGCTGGAGATTGAGGGGGGCACGGTTCTCTGTAGAAATGTCTCCTATTTATAGAGCTTAAAAAATGACCAGTGGTTGCTTAAGGCACCTCTTCTAAATTCGTCCAAATTCAATAAATCTTCTAGAAAGTAACTGTGACGCCTAAGCGCCGGACTCCGTGACCAAGTCTTCGCACCCCTTCACTTTGGATCATACCTCTTCGCGATTAAAACTGTTTTCCTGTGTCCAGATGCATTGTATCACATGTCCTATGTATTAGGAGTAACTTCCAGTCTTCTAGAAGGTCTGATAATCGCTTAACACCATCAAAATAACTGCCCAAAGTTGTCAAAAATCTTATATGCTTTAGTATCGAACTGGCGCTTGGGCACCAGATTCTGGCGCCTAGGTGCCAGACCTATAATTTCAGCAAGTTTGCTTTTTAGCTCAATGTTTGCTTCTTTTTGCTCATTTTTCCTTCTTGAACTCTTTTTTCATCACCTATATCCAAAAACATAAAAATATCTTTCATTAAAGCATAATATCCTTAAAAATTGAATCATAAATAAGGCATAAAAATAGGTACTTTTGAAGTAGATCAGTCAGTTGCTGAATTGCTAGAAAATCGTTTGACGTCATATGTAATCGATTAAACGTCAACTCAATTGCCTGAAAAATGAAGCAGAAGATGAGGTCTTTGACGATCACTATGGTCGGACCAATTTAGTAGGAGATGCAGAAGTTGAAGGACGGCGACTACATTTGGGAGAAGCAATACCTA
>CM040421.1:79151444-79217488 GCA_022702705.1 Papilionanthe hookeriana x Papilionanthe teres
GTGATTTTGAAAGATAAACCTAACAACAATTCTAGTTTCCCTCACTATGGGAAGAGACACCCTAGACCTTGCAACCTAACGATTGGCAAATGTTTTAACCGTTAACACAAATCATAAGATCAAAGATGCCCCTTACCACCCCCAAAACTAAGCCTATAGTAAACCAGGAGACCAACAACAAGCAACATAAGAACAGGTGGCATAAATCTAATAAGGGTCAGCACCAGAACAAGGTGATAACAAATAAACAAGTCAATACCACTTACAAACCCAGCAACAGTCACAACAAATGATGGTGCCTCAATCATATCAACCACATTCTCTTGGATTGCAATACCAACAACACCAGCAGCCGTCCCTAACATATCAAAATCCTTCAATAGTTCAGTACCAACCTCAGCGATCTCAAGCTCCGAAGAAGCCCACGCAAGCGATTCCAACTCGAGCATTTGTTATGACTCCCAAGAAACCCATGAAACTCATGTTGCGGTGACATGTATTATCCCTATTTTAAAATAACCAACAAGAAGAATTGTTTAACTTTGGGGCCTCACATTCATTCATATCATAACATTAAGTACATTGGGTTATTCAATACATTTCACATTAGTTATGTCATCTGAATTATCTTTGTATGTCACCTAGTAGCTTCATGATTGTAAGTAATAAAATGCATATACAAACTACAACCATAATTTTCTATTAGTTGAGTTGATGTAATCTTTAAGTGTGAATTTGGGGACCAAATTCTTTTAAAGAGGATAGTATGTTAGAACTGAAATTATTTCCTTACTTTTTTTTCCTTCTTTCGTTCGTGTCTCTGCATTACTGATTTTCTAAAATCGCACTTCCTTTTCTTCTCCCACCCGATGTTGTCGCCATCCCGAATTGATCGAACCCACCGCCTCTCGCAGCTATTTAGGTAGGATCAAGGCAAGCTAGGGCAGTAGACCTCTCCTCTTCCTCTCGATCTTCCTCCTCTTGCTCTCCAATTTTGCCTGAAACCATCGGCTTCGTTTTTTTTAGCCTTGCAATACAGTTGAAATTGGAGCTCACAAGGAAGGCAACAACAGGATTGCGGCATACAGAGACTCGAAACTCCCATCTTCCTTCTCCTTTTGTCCAGTCCCACCCGCATCTATCTCCACTTCTCCCAGTCGCGCACTTTCGTCATCCTGAATCCCATAAATCCTTTTTAACGGGTTTCTTAACCCAGGATTTAAGACCAAACAGAGGAGAAACGAGATTTGCAAACCATAGGATTTAAAGCTCATTTTTTATTAATATTAATTAGGTTCATAGGTTATTTCTATTAAATATTATCATAATATTAATTTAATAACATAAGTAATAATCATAAAAAAAATATTGATTACACTTAATTTATTTTCATAACTATTTATATTTTCAAGATTCTAATTGATGTATGATTGATAGTCGAACCGTCAAATCCGTAAAAGTATCATGTTGTCATCTCGAGGTAAGTAATCGCTATCCTTCTTGGTTAAAGGCTTTATTTTTGCTAACTGTATTAGATTCCTTGTTAATCGTAGGATTGTGATTCGTACCTTTCAAATCTTATTCAAATAGTTTCAAAAGTTCCTATTTTTCCTCATAATAACTTTAATAGATAATTAGCCTTGTTTTATTCATACTTAACCTGGTATTTAGTTGTTTGCACTTCATGGTTATCCTGGCTTCAGTATTTAGTATTTCATTTAGTATTTCATGTGGTAAATCTCATTATTTCAATTTTCATAATTATTTACAAATATTGGTTGACATTTTGTAGTTATATTTTTGTGTTGTGATGGTGATGCATGGACTATAACTAATATTATAATATTATCATGTCGGTATTAAATCCTTTTGTTATGACTAGTAGAACTGACAGATCCTTCAGAGAAATGAGTGTATTTCCATGGGATTGGTGTCTACCTTTCCTTATTTCAGCATGTCGTAGTAAATCGACTAGATATAAATAGAATTATATGTATATATATGCATACATTGAAATTGTATATTATCAGGAAGTGTGAAATGATTGATTATTCATATCTATGTCAAAACACTTGATATCTATAGAAAAAATGCATGTGTTACTCTTATTTATGATCATAAACATATGATAGTTCTTAAAATTTTTTTTAAACACATAATCAATCGTCTCTTTTTATTGATCATATTTCATGCCTATGTTCATTACCGTTATGTTTTAATATATAGTAGTTATTTGCTTAATTTAATATTCAAACTCGCCCGTTGATATATTTATATAACAGGTTTCATCCAGCCACTTGCAGGGTCATCTCCACAGGAATAGTCTTTCCATATTTAGATTTATTTTTTGTATTTTTCAGTTTCACATGAGTTATTATATTTTTCTTTCTGGGTGGGTAGTAGTTTCCTTATTTTTCATTTTCTTTCAGTTGTATTGGTTGTATCCTTATTTATAAAATAAAAAATTTTAATTTTTATCATCACTTGAATATTTTTTTTCTTTTTAAGAATACAAAAAAGGTTAAATTCTTTTTATCACGCCCTGTATTGTTGGGTTGTACCGCCTTCCGGACCCAGGGTGTAGCAGTTAACATCTCAAAGGGAGCCACTACTTCACACGTGCTCTGACGCAAGTGAAGCTAGACCTCCTATCGATCTAAAGCTTGACGGGTAGGCCACGTATTTGATTTGGTTATGTTGGATCGAGGCTGCTCTAGTAGAGAAGATACTAAAGGGCTATATAATTGCGTAGGAACCAAAGAGTGACAATGCTGAGGGGAGTAAGTGAAGCATCAAACACGCCTTAAGCTACACCTGGCCACTCAACTTGATGTTTTCGTCAATTGCATCCTCATTAGATGGCATTCAAAATATGATGAACATCTGGGCAAAGCTGAAGAGGATTTATAATGATATAGAGAACCATATGAGGGTGTTCCAGATTTAGCGTGAGATAGAAGTAGTGATACAGAGTGATAGATCGATTCAGAAATACCCAATAAATCTGGAGCAACTGTCAGCAGATCTTAATGGCTTCTCACTGATGTCGACCTGCGGAGATCCAGGGTGCAAGAAATGGGAGATTTTGCACGTATGAGGACTATGCAGTTTTTGGCCCATCTGAACCCAATCTTTGATCAGAAGAGATATGTCCTAGCTCGGGCGACTGTTCCGTCAGTGGATGAGGTCATTGTTGAGATGATACAGAAGGAGAGTCCAATGAAGCTACACTCTGAGTCAAATAGACTTCTGGGTGCGCGAACAGCTTTGGCTACCTCGAGCTGATATATGATAGTGTACAGAGGAGACTTGCAAATATTACAACTGTGGTGAAGTTGGGCATCTATGCAAGACCTGTCCTAGGTCACCTAAGGAGAGAGAGACAAGTGGACGTGGACATGGTGGAGGCCGTGATCGTGGTCGTGGTGGTCAAAAAGATTGAAAAGATAACTACCGGGCAAATCTGATAGTAGCAAAAGAGGGAGAGAGATGTGATTTCTACTAGTGAGGATCACATGTCTGGAGTTATTGAAGAGGAAGTAGAAAGAAGCAAAAGATGAGGCTGAGAATGCTTCCAAACAACCGTCATCAAAGGGTAACATTGTCACTTATGCCCACTCTGACAAAAGGACTTGTGATACACATATGCTTTCTTTATTTCCACCGAAGGATCATAAGAATAGATAATAGATTCTGGTGCATCTAGACATGTGACAGGTACTGCTAGAAAGTTTTCTTCCTATACTCCCAAAACAGTATCTGAGATTATATGGACTGTTGATGGTACAACACAGCCTGTAGTTAGTACGTGTACAGTGAGGGGTATTAATTATATTACACTTTCTCCAGTATTTTGCATGCACTTTTTTTTCTAGCGAACATTTCATCCATTAGTGTTATTATTTTTCAACTAAAATGTGATGTTTGTTTTGATATTTCTAAGGTGATCTTCAGAAAGAAAATGACGGGTCATACACTTGGGACTGGAACGTGAAGAAGTGAACTCTGGTACTTAGACCGAGAGGGATGGACTTAGCTTTGTCATCCATGGTAGAGAGTGTCAGAGTAGAGGAATCAGGGAGGAGTGTAGAGGATGTGTTGCTGCTACAAAACAGACACATGGGCAATCTTGTTTCGGTTTATTGAGTCAGTTGTATATTTTTTTGTATGAAAAGACAAACAAACAAAAGATAATCTGTGATGCTCGTGAGTTTGGTAAGCTTAGTAATAGCTCTTATATTAGTTCTAGGAATATGAGTTCTGATATTTTTAACTTGATGCATTCTAATATTTGAGGAGTTTGTTCTACAAGTTATATGGATGGTTATAGATATTTTGAGATATTTATTTTTCATTTCTCTCGTGTTACTTGTATATAATTGATGAAAAATAAGGATGATGTCTATGCTTGCTTTAAAGACTTTCATAAGACAATTTAAATTCAATATGATGCAGTAGTGAAAATATTGAGGTCTGATAGCGGGATTGAGTATACCAACAAAATATTTGAAGAATACTTGTCAGCCCAAGGAATATGGCATCAAACCATATATCCATACACACCGGAACAAAATGGAGTAGCGGAGAGGAAGAATAGACATCGTTTAGAGGTATTTCGAAGCATGATGATCGCAATGAATGTCCAAAGCACTTATGGAAGCAACCAATTTTGACTGCTGCCCAATTAATCAATAGGATTCCCTCAAGGGTTTTGGATTGGAAGTTCCATATCGACTGTTGAAAGAAGATAATAGTGATATCCTCTCAAGAACGTATTTAGATCTGTATGTTTTTGTGAAAGATAACAGACCATTATGAGAGAAGCAAGGTCCCAGAGCTATCAAATATGTGTTCGTAAGTTATTCTACTACCTTTAAGAGGAATGTCTATTGGAGCCCAATAAATACAGTCTTGTGAGCATGGATGTGTCATTTAGAGAATTTGAACCATACTACACCCAGGGGTGACCTCACACTTCGATGATTTGCTAGATACTGAAGATATGAGGCAAGGGGTGAGTGGCAAAGGTGAGAGAGTGGTATACGTAGGAGCAATGCATTGTCATATGATGTGGGATGAATCAGTTGAGGAACCAGAAAATAAGGAGAGTGAACCTAGCGGTGGTGGGATTCAAGATGAAGGTGAGCTAAGGATGTATACAAGAAGAGGGAAGCAAAATGAAGGAACGGTGCCTACAGTGCCATTTGTTTTAGCTAATCCGTTTCCTCGATCTTCCACGAATCTTGAGACACACCATCCATCACCGGCTCAGAACTCTCAGGTGATATGATTCCTCCTCCTAACCCCTTAACTTTCAGGAGGACTTCTTACAGCAATACGGGACTTTCTCTCGATCATTTTGGGTGGGAACATGGCATTGCTAACTTTATTTCATATTCTAACACATCACCCTTACAAGGAGCATTCATTACATTTTTCGACACTGTCTCTATACTCAAGTGTTAGCAGATTGCTAAAGAGGATCCCTAGTAGAAAGCGGCTATACATGAAGAGCATAGGGCTAATGATAAGATTAAACATGGGAGATAGTGCCACTGCCAGTGAGGAAAAGACAATTGAGTGCAAGTGAATCTTTATAGTAAAATGAACTCTACAAGGGAAGGTGAAGAGGTACAAAGCACTAGTGATGAATGATACAGTCAAACATATGTCATTGACTATGATGAAACATTTTCACCAGTAGCAAAGATGAGTATAGTAATGACACTGATTTCACTAGTACTCAAAGGTGGGTAGAGGTTAGCACCAACTTGATGTAACGAAAGAATTTCTTCATGATGAGTTACTAGAAAAGGTATATACGGAGATAACAGTAAGATTTGGTACAGTCTAGACATCGGGCAAGGTGTGTTGGCTCGGGAAGTCTCTGTATGGCTTGAAACAGTTTCCTTGAGCCTGGTTTGACAAGTATAGAAAGGATATGATAAGCATAGGACAATAGCAAATCAATGCAGAACATACTGTGTTCTTTCGATAATAAGGTCATCACACCACTATACTTGTTGTATATGTTGATGACATCATTGTCAATAAGAATGATAAGGCAAAGATTACCCAACTAAAGATAAGATTAGGCAATGAATTTGAGATGAAGGATTTTAGACAACTCAGATAATTTCTTGGGATTGAAGTGGACTGTGGACCGTGGCCCTAAGGGACTCTAGAGAAAGTATTTACTAGATCTCCTCAAAGAAGCAGGCATGCTGGGTGCAAATCTGCAATCTCTCCAATTGGCCATAAGGTCAGTTGAGTGCAGAGGCAGAAGAACCGGTTGATTGTGAGAGGTACTAGTGATTGGTGAGTTGTTTGATCTATCTATGTCACGATCGACCCGACATCTCTTTCACAGTGAGTGTGGTGAGCCGCTGCATGCATAATCCAAGGAAAGGTCATATGGATGCAATGTATGAGATTCTAAGATACCTGATGTCATGGCACGGCCCGAAACTTTGAATTAGCCAAGGCAGGTGCAGATCGTCAGACGGTGTGAATTAATTTTTTTATAATAGTTTATAATTTAATAAATGAAAGAGTCTAATTAAATTAAATTAAAATATCACAATTAAAATTACCTCGTTACTAGTTGTTTATATCTTCTATTTCTTTTTATTGCTCATCTTGTAAATCACTTAAAATTTATCTGGAAAGTTAGTTTAAAGCAGCTGTGAGCTAAATGAGTCGGTGAATATTCATATTCATAATCCACAGTAATACAAGAGAGAATGAAGCAATATGCATGCGGGTTAAACTCTTTAATAAATCAATATAAATATTTGATGTTATTCAAATTGTTTTTACTATATTATTAGCATATTAATAACATTTCATATCTATATAATCGTATAGAAACACCGTTTAAAAATTATGTTAATTAAGACACATCAATATCAATAACTTTTTTCATATAGTGTTCCCCTACTAGTAACTTCAAAGGATGACTCCAACAAACTCAATCATGCACATACAAGCAGTCAACATAAACACTGCATTCGTGTATTTGTCATATTCATTTTAAAATATTATATAAAGTATACAACAAATGCATAAGAATAAATAGTTACAATATTCATAACAATATGATTGATAAAGAAAAATATCTCAATAAGAATAAAGCATGTGCATGTGACATTAACTGCAAAATTATGAGAAAAATAAATTATTACTATATATTAAAAGTATGAATACTTACCTTAAAGTTGTATGATTTATTTCAAACACATTTAATCTTTGTCTCTAATAGTTAGCTGCCTACAATATCGTAAAAATATACTTTTAAGAATATTATTAATTATGCTTAATTAATCTCTTAATTACTTATGTAACTTTAATTGTTGAATATAAGTTTTATTTAAGTATGCATGTTACTTTAATTTGATTATCAAAACTTTAACTAAATCAACATTTATGATTCTATTCAATATCCAATAAACGTCGACTCAAATAAGTAATTGTAAAATTTATTTTCAAATTTTAAATAAATCTTTCATATTATTATTATTATTATTATTATTATTATTATTATTATTATTATTATTATTATTATTTATAATTATTATTATTATTATTGGTATTACATATATATAAATCAAATAATGTATAATATTATAATAAAAAACTTATAATTTTTTCCTTACCAAAAGCACGGCCTAGTTCAGCACCCGCACGGATCTCTTCTTCCTTCACATGCTAGCTTCTTCTCTCCTCTATTTATGTTCCATTACTTCTCTTCCTTCACCCGCACGAACACGACCTCCCTCCTTCTCTACGATGCTCCGCACCCTCCTCTCCTCTTCTTCGTTGGTATGCTAGGGCACGGGCTCTACTCTCCTACCTTTTGCCTCAGTCGTCCCTTGATGACTCCGCCACCTTCTCCCTCTTCGGCGGCTCGACATGCCTCAATGTCGTCACTGCCTCCCTCATCCTCCTTTTTGCTCGACAGAGATGTCATCGACTGTTGATGTCGCTATCTCCGTACGGGCTGCCCTTATTTGCGTTTGTCGTGTCTCGCACTCGTTTGACTCACCAGGTAAGTCGACTTGCTTCCACAGTCCCACTACGCATGGATAATACCCAAAAATATCTCTTCGACTTCCTGAACCTCTCACTTCCACTCTTCCACTTCAGCTTCTAACCGTTCGTTTCTTCGATTCTTCGTTGCCCAACTCCTCGTTTCTTCTTTTTGGTTTTTCTCATTTCCTCTCCTCCGATTAAGAAAACAGGATGTTACATCTGAAGAGTGCTCCAAGATAGGGGTTGATCTTGAGGAAGAATGGACATGTAAACATTAAAGATTTTTGTGACGCTGACTAGGCGAGTTATGCATATAACGTAAAAATCCAGCTCGGGATACTGCATGTTTATAGAGGGCAACTTAGGGTGCATTTGGGGCGGCGAGGGAGCTGCGGCGCAGCACCATGCTGCTAGTTTCCCCCGTTTGGGTCGACAGTACCACCACAGCATCCCGCGGTTTGGTGCAAATGCGGAAAGCCAGCCATCACCCGTGGCCCAGCTTAGTCGATGCGCTATTTACCCCCGTGCCCCCTTTTTACGTTGCCCAAAACCATTGCCTTCGTCGCAATACAGTCGCAATTGGAGGTAGTTGAGAACGCAACGACGGGATCGTGGCTTGCAGAGACCCAAAATTCTTCTCATCCATCAGCTCCTCTCTTTTCTGAAACCATCGAGGAAGTTAACGTCTTTTTCGTGAAGCGTCCTTCCCGAATTCACCAAGTCCACTGATTCACGGGATTTAAGGCCGAAATCTGGCTTTGTTGTCGTCACAGTGCTTCGTTGTTTTTACAGTGCTTCTTCATCTCTCTTTGTCGCATGAGGTTGGCCGAAGATAGCCAAGGTGTATGAGAAAAGCTTGAAACCTTACAGCTCCCGATATTTTCTCTTGTTGTGTTAAGCTGCAATCAACTCGCAGTGCTTTCGAATAGTTTGATCTTTGTTGTTATTGGTTGTCGCATTACTTGATTAATAAAAGAATAGGGTGTCTGCAAATTAAACTTGACCAACCAGGGTTTACTGGTTGGTTTGGTTTAGAAATTTAGAATCAAGAAAATTTCACCTGGTATTTTAACTTAATTTAATCTCATCCCGTTTCTTTTTTTTGTACCAATTTGCTTGGAATTTGTAAACCAAATTTCATATAATTTTGATTATGCTAATAATTTTAGAGGATGATTGGATTATATGTGTGTTGATAATTTTATCATTGCTAGAATTTTATTTATATAGAATTACATCACTTTTCAAAATGGCCATTTTTTCGACATACGATTGCCTACAACTTACATCAAACGAAGTAATGAGCATTCCAAAGCGCAACTTCCCACAGAAGAAGCTTGGACAAGTAGCATCGCAATCGAAAAGCTAAGAAGCTGCAGCTGCCCCATACAGACCCTTGGTCTCTGGGAAGAGTAAGCAGCAGTCTATAGTAGCAAAGTCAATAAGAGAGGCAGAGTAAAGGGCCTGACCTTAGAAGCTGCCGCGATGATGTGGTTGAGGGCCTTGCTGGTCGAGGTCTAGGTGGACCAAAGAACTCAAATGAAGTTGTGGTGCGACAACAAGTCAGCAATCAACATTGGCAACTTGGTGCAACGCGATAGAACCAAACATGTGAAGATTAATAGGATCCCCATATTAACGTTAGAAGTCTTTCTTACACCTTGACACATCCAATGTAACATCCAACGCAATCATCTAGGAGACAGGGACAAAAGGCCTGAGCTATGTCATCCAATATTTAAATAGGACATGCACCTTAGCAGTTTATAAGTTTTCAAGTAGGTAGCATGATTTAAGATTCTGAAATAAAATAAAAAATCATTCCATCATTTATCCTTTCTAGTTTTGGCACATCAATTTTATTATTCTCATTTCCATCCACTCAACTTAGTTGTCAACAGAATTTTTTTCTTTCTTTCTTTTTTTCTTTTCTCTTTTTTTTTTGCCCATTATTTAGGTTCATACAATATAAATTGATTTGATTATAGTTTAATAAAATTTAACTCTAAGAAATACCTAAAAATTAAGATAACATCAATAAAACTTGGCATGGGGACACAAATTTACATCGCATGGTTCTCAAGTTTTGACACTAGAAGATTGATTCATCAATTTTTAATATGGTCTCCATTAGGCGTGAAGGGTCCATAATGTTGTGGTATAAAATGAAATAAAATAAAACGATCAACGAAAAAGCGAAAAATAGGAACGAGAAAACTCACACCAAAACAGAACACAGAGATTTACGTGGTTCGGCAATTTTTGCTTACGTCCACCAAGTTGTGGAGGATTTTATTACTCGAGGATTTTACACAACAATGATTCAATTTACAAGAAACACTTATCTCAACTTCAAAGAATTACAAAGTTTGTATTGTCTTCTTCCTTTCTGTCTCTACCGTAAGCCAACACCGAAGAAGAAGGAATTTTTGGGAAGAACTCCGAATCTTCTTCTCGGATGCAACACGCTAAAGCAACTAAAAGGATGAGAGCAACTTGCGAAACCCTTTGTCTCTTCTTCCTGTAAGGCACGCCAAAGATAAAAACAGGAGCAGAGCATCAGACTGGGTTCGGTTCGCGAAAATAAAAAGGCGAAGCGATGCTTCTCTTCGCGGGTCGGGAGGAAGGCGGGAGCGTGAGCGAGGAGCGGGAATAGGTATCGTATATTTATTCTTTTTTTTTCGTTTTTACCGGGTCTCCAGACAGCACATAATCCCTTTCAAAGAAATAGAACTTATTTATTTTGCAAAACATGCTATTAATGTTTTACAGAAAAATGATTAAGATGATATTGATCTCATTCGCAACAATGATTCACACAAAGTATGTCAAAGAATAATGTTTTCAGTTGTTCCCTTGGCATCCTGATATAAGTTGCGTAACATGATAATGTAAAAATTGATATTTTTCAAGCTCTTGGCTGAGCAGATTCCAGTGAACACTGTCAATATCAACCTACTGTTTTATTGTAAGTAAAAGCCGTCATACCTTTCCACCAACAATGCTCCAAACACCGTCACTGCCCACTTCGAATGCATCAGATGTGCATGAACCGTTAATGGATAACTTTACCGGTGGATTCTGAAGTAAAAAGAGGCCTAAGCTCAGTAATCTACTAAAAATGACGTTCAAAGAAACAAAAATGCACTAAATTCAGTTCATGGCAACAAATAGGATCACTTTTCATGTAAAATGTATGCACCTTAGCAAAATCATCTTTGATGGATGCCGATAAAGGCAACACGCAAGCATTATAAACATAAGCATGAAGCTTATCATCATTTCCACTGCTGCCGGCCAAAGCAAGTTTCTTTAAGTTATCAACGTCGTGATCATCAGATGAAGAAGAGAGAGGCATATTGTGGGAGAGTTCTCCATTGAAGTAAAGGCAAATATAGTCTCTAGTGGCCTGATTATAAAAGATCAGCAGGAAAACTCATTAAATTGTTTCAAGAAATAAGAAGAAAGCTATTCGTAACTTCATGTCCTTTATAAGTTTGGCCTCATTGAGACACAGAAGATTCCAGCTTAGATTTCAAAAGGAGTATCTCTATGCAAAGGTAAGGAAGCATGTGTCCAATAGATCATGCCGTTGCAGCAGTCACATGTAATTTCATACTGTTTTTTATTTAATGTCCAAAAGAAAATTGTTATACCATTTATAGTAAAACTTTAATATAGAAGAACTCAACAATTGCAGAATACCACGGAATAACTAAATAAGAAAGGCAGAAGATATTTCACAGAAAATATTCAGAAGCATTGTTTCAACTACAATAACAACAACAACAACAACAACAACAACAAGGAATAAAAAAATTTTCTCCCTGAACTTTCGAGTCAAAATACAAGGATAAATACACTATTTGAGTGAAGCATAAAAAGAAAATTTTTAACCCAAGGAATCATAAGAATATGAATTGACAATGAACATAGTTATAAAAATACAGAGATAGAATGGGGAGAGGAAAAGAGAGCAAGATGGCGAAATAGTGATAAGAGAAACGGAGAAAAAAGTTAGGGATAGAGGAAGAAGAAGGAAGAAAGAACTTCATAAATAATGGTGATCCTTGGCTGAAGCTGGGGGAATGAGGACTAATATTAAAGCAATGTAGCGCTAAATTGTCAAATCTCATATTTTCAAACTATGCAAGCAATGGACTTGAGGCAGCAAAAGTTCATTACTTATTTATTTTCATCTTCTTGGATAAACACCCAATAGATGTAGAGACAATAACAACATGCATCTAAAACTGCAATAAAAGTTCGTGATTTTACCACCCACCTATAGAGATGACTAAATGGATTCTCAAATACTTAGCAAATGAAATAGAACTACTTGGAAGGGTCTACAAAGTTAGCCCTTCATGTATGACAAACAACAAGTAAAAAGGATCACAAACCAGAATCCAACTACACCAGCTGCTCAATTTAAATTGTACAAGCTTAAGTTCATAACTACAACACCGCTTTCTTCATTAGCTAAGGGTTTATATCAATGTTATTAAATATTTCATAATTAAACAAGAAGTAATGCATGCTTTTGCTGAAGGAATCCTCACTTATCAAGCCAACCAGCAAAAGTTAAAGTTAATACTGCATAATCAATAATGTGATTTTAGTGCTCTAGATGAATCAACTGGAACTAAACAGAATATAGTAAACCGAGCACTGAGCTGCAACCATCATGATATGGTTAAATTAAGTTGCATCACTCGCAGTAATCATATGTATTCTTTTAATTGCAGTTCTCCAATTTGGCGTGGTTTTTCTGCTATAAAAGGGTGCCACCTGACCTCAAGTTATTGAAGAAAAGGTATAGCAGTAACTTGGAATCCTCAAAATCATAAACATTTAGTGATAAAGTTGTACTTAACTAGATGAGAAATTGTGAAATGTAGGGCAGAACAGCAGGATGCTTCTTAGAGTTGTAAGTTATAGCACACAGAACTTCCAAGAGATTTAATCGTAATCATATTGAAATGCAGAGTAGATAGTTTCATGAGTAGCGCAAAGGAAGATTGAAGATCTGAATTTAAGAACTTATGCCTACTTCAAAAAGTTCTCAATAATTACAGAAAAATGCATGATACAATCACAAGCTTATACTAGAAGATTCTGTTTATACAAGCAAGACTCATAATCGTAAATTTGGGTGAGCAGATCAATTATATCTTAGCCACTCATCAAGTGGTCCATATTAATCCAAGCTGCAAAACTAGACAGATTCTGGCCTGGTGTAATACTTATGAACAGCTAAGAGCGGCATAAAGATCTTGAAATCCCCTATTTAAAGCCCTGAATCACCCATAAACATACCTTACATCCAATATGAACCCATCTCTCCGATGGGCATTCACTCTTAGAAGTTATATGATGAATGTCAGTCCATGGAAAAGAGCTGCACGCAAATGATGCTTCATTGTGCAAAAACATGAGGGGGAAGAGGATCAACTTGTTTTCCTCATTAACTGCGAGAAAAGGAGCATCATCATCATTTTCTGTTGAGACCTGCATTACATGGAACCTAAGGTTGCATGCTTTTTATGCTAAAAAATCTGAAGAAAAATACAGGAAAATGGATTGCATCCACTAACCAAGCAAACAAACAGGAAAAAGACAAATATATGTAGAAGCATCTTGATAAAAATTTTATCAGGATGGCTTGATAATCATCGGATTTGCTTTGAAATTAGAGAATACAAACACTTCATATGTCGCACTAATATCAAAGAAAATCCAACAATCCCATCCTAATACGTTTTGTATCAGGATATTCTGACAATTTTTATCAGCAACATTTATATATATATAGGATAACATATTGGTAGGTTTTGAATAGAAAACACATTTCAATACTCTATGCATTTAAACTTACAGCATGAAAATTTAGAGGGGAAAAAAATGTTTCTTCTTTTAGAAACTGATGGTAAGATTCCATCTGTGTGACACAAAACAATAAGTACAAGATGATAGTTGCTAGTATTTGTAGCAACAGGGGGAAGAGAAAGGATGTCTACTTTAGGCAAATCTGGCAAATATATAAACAATTTCACATTCAACAAGAAAATCACATTGAGAGAAATAAAAGACGCAAAAATAAGTAGAAGAAAGCACATCAAAAAAGGTTTCAGCTTAGCTTGAATCCATAAATTGTTTTAAATATATATATATCTATCTATCTATCTATATATATCTATATATATATATATATATATATATATATATATATATATATATATATATATTGGAAAATTTTAAATCAAGTCTAAAATGAAAGGGTGATTTCGGTACTTAAAATCCAAAACAATGAAGGTAATTAAAAAAAAAAACCTGCCCTGATTAGGAAGAGGTCAGGCAAGCGTGACCATAAAAGTTTGGTGGAGCAAAAACAACTAAAAAACAATAATAAAAACACGAGAGAACACTCCGTAGTCAAAATAATAATTCACTAACAACGTTTATACCGATTAAAAGAGAAAAAAAAAAAAAAACACTTCGACGAGAAAGACCATGGCAATCCGCTCATGGTTGCTCTTCAGCCATCCCATTCAACGGAAAATGCAAAAACTGGGCACTGCTTCAAATTTCAGCTGGAATAAGCAAAACCAATCAATGAACTTAATCTCCAAAAACGGACAAAACAACCAATGTACAACCCAAAGATCGCAGAAACAGAAACCCCAGAAGCCAGCCAAAATACCAAAGAGGGAAAGAGTTCTAGCATCAACACAACAGACTATGAGTAGGATTAAGAACAACCTGCCGAAAAATCACAAGTGGCCGAGGCGAACTGGTGAGGTAAATCCATAGGAACAGTGAGAAACCTGCAAACCCCTCCTCACCGAAGACTCCGTCTCGATTGAGGTCTATTCGAAAATCCTTGAGCATCAAGTACTCCTCGCCGCATTCTCCGACAGTCATCGCCAAAGGGACTCTAGGGATTTAGAGAGAGAACGAGAGCGATTGGAGGTTTTGGATTTTAGAGAGAGAGCAGAGAGCGGAGGTTGAGAGAGACGCAATGAACTCTGTGGTGTTAGTTAACGGTCTCAGCTATTCCGACTATAAATTAGGTAATTGGCAGACCGATCCTCACCTTCCAATGGGAAAATCGTCCCCGGATCGAGTTGATCGGACGGCTAGTTTCGATATCAATCGACCTGGAATTATGCGCGGTGGATTTTGCCGTGATTAGCAATTTTTAATATATTTGTTTTGATGATATTTTAACAGTTGGAAGGATTAAGAACTAGTCTTATTTGATTTAAACATCTAAAATAAAGCCCTCCAAATAAATTCATCAGCTCGTGAATTATTCCTTGAAAATTTTAGAGAAACCCATCAAACATATTCTTCATTTCTAACTATTTATTTCTTATATTTTTGTTGGTATAGGTGCCTTTGTCTCATGTATTTAGGGGGGTGTAATGGTGTCAGATTTAACCAAGAAGTCATTCGGTTCATAAAGTATTACTAATAGTCTCTCGTTTGATAGCTTTGCTTCAATTAATCAGGCTATGCAATGTTTTGCTTATGGAATCAATTACTGAGCTTGTTGTTTAGTTGTGAAAAGTCTATTCCCTTATTTTTGTAGCAGTGGCACCTGCTAGTTCTGAGATTAATATTAGCACAACCAGCAAAATTTTCTTTTTGATTGGATGTAGCACTTGTTAAATATCTTGCAGGGCTGTTACAAATAGAAAATATCTAGCCAATTAACTATTTTTATGCCGACAACAAATGGAAAACATCAGTGTCCATCTGTTGTTTTTGTCCTTTAAAATATAATTTTAAAGCATATGTATCAAAATTGTAATTTTTTTTTCTAATGAAAGAAACACTATTTGTGCAGTCCTTTACTTTAGTATACTTGAATTTTTTTTTACTGAAGATGCTTATTTTTTATTAACAATACAACTAAATTATATTTATCCACTTGTTCTAAAAATTCAGTCAGATAGAGCCTTAATTGATCCATATATGCTTAGCATTCATCCATTTACAATCCTTGAAAGATGCAAGGGATGATTATAAAAACAAAAGGCTTATTTAGAAACTAAGTAAGAAAATCAGAAATCATAGAATGCATATTCTTCAAAGAGACAATATTTCATAGGTAAAACTGAAAGGGCACTCAATCAATTTCTCTAATCAACAACTCATTTCCTAATTCCAGTGTTAATTAAATGGTGTATTACTACAAATTTATATTCAAACAAATACACGCATGTATTTAAATGTGTATTTGTTTGTAACACAAGAAGTCGTTGATTATGAAATTTAATATGTTTTGCGTGAGAGTTAGGTGGTTGAAATATAAATGCATGTATTTAGATGATAAATTAATAAGAATATAAAATTCGCTAGCTACCTTTCCCCAAATTAAATACCCGGTAGGTTTTTGGGTGAGGAATACTTCATTACATCGAAATTCAAAACTCAAAAGAAACAAAAAAAAAGAAGATTTACATACATACCACTTAATTCCTGTATATTTACATATTTGATATCTTAACTTCATTTTCTTACATACATACAACCTTACCTATTTATGAAAAGTTGTACTTCACTTTCTAAAGCTAAACCAGTGGTATTTCTGGTGTGATATGTAAGATTTTGGTGCTATGAATGTAAAAAAGTAAGCTGTATGTATAGATATGTAAATGCATAGAAATTGATCGGTATGTATCAAAATGAAAACCACCCCTCACCACCAAAAAAAACAAAAAAAAAAGAAAAATGGATAGTACATGGCAATTTCTCTCATATATTATTTTGAATCCTGAAACCCTCACCACAAATTTCTATAAAAGATAGTGCAACTTTTAACAACTAGAAAAAACAAAACATCCAAGAATGCAACGATTGATGTAAAACACAATAATGTGTACATTTGATGCCAACAAAGAACCAATGAAAGCATGTTAAAAGTTAAAAATTGATATTTCACCATCTGTTTGGATGCCAATGTCTAAAGACCTAAAGTTTCAAATGCTCCTAAAAGAAGCAACTGACAAAAATTTTAAAAATAATGAATTCACAAAAGATAACTTAATGATCATTTAAAAAGAATTAGCTAGAAAATTGAAGTCATGAAGTAACACAAAACAAAATTTGGACACACCATCTTAAGAACTCCAATTGCAATTGCCTTGATTAATATCAATTACGGCCACAAACTAATATCAAATTATATAAATGAAAACAAAACAATATAAACTATCATAAAATGTAATGTCTCATTTTTTGCATTCAAATTCTGACCGTCAAAAAGTCAATATGGCAAAGCGAATCAATGTTAGTTAACTAATTAAGCTTCTCAAGTCAACCCAAGTCTTGCCTCCTAAACAACTTGAGAGATGTTGAGAGGAAGAGGTGAAAAACAGTGAAAAAGAAATACGATACGGGTAAGAAATTTACCTTGAACCGAAGGGCACGGAGCAGAGAAGACAAATACTCGAGACAGTGATGAGGAGGAATTGTGTGGGGTTTATCGCGAGAGAGGAATAGCTCCTTTTTTTTCTCTGTTGTGATTTTCAGTGGAGGAGGGAGGAGGGAGTCGAGAGGAAGAGACGAGCCAGAGGTAGAATGGTCCCAAGAAATAGGCGTGAAGGACAAACTCTTGCTTCACATAAAATGCGAAGTCAGCAATCTCCCAACCAATAAGAAAATTCATAATTACATCTAATTCTAGAGGTCGAGGAGGCATTTCATATAGAGCCATATACATATATACGAACTCATTTATATTGTAACACTTGAATATTGGCTTAACTAAAAATAAAAGAATAAATATGCAAATAAAAGCAGAGCTAATAAATTGCAAAAACTTTACTCCCAAAATAAAAGTGGTGGCTAAATTATGATGGGGATGGGGGTGGAGGCGGGTGGGGGAGATTTATGAGGAAGAAAATAAGGAAAGTAATCATTATTTTCTTTATAATTTCCTCCAATATTGTTAGTCACTCTTTCAGAAGAAATCGTGAAGAAAATTCACTTGACTTGAGCAACGGATATCCATAACTTAAATAGATGTGGAAATTATAGGATAAAAATTCTTAATTTAGTGCATTTAATTGGAGTAAAATATGAATTAACTCATTTTTTTATAAATTTAAGACATTATGATACATCCATTAAGCTAGAAGTTTCTCTTCCATCTCTCTCCCTATCTCTAATTATTGGTCAAAGGCCTACCAAAGGGTCACGCCCCACTCACTAGGTTGGAATGAAATCGCAAACAACAAGCAAGAGGCCATGAGTTGAAAATTTAAAAATAACTTCCATGAATATAAACAAAAAAACTTCAACAATCTTTCTTCACCAATAAAATCATTGAAGCATATATATAATAACACGTATTATTCTATATACCAAAATATAAATGAAACACAATTGAATCAATGAAATAACTCTACATTAATCACTCCAATAGTATACCTGAAATACAAGCCTTGAAGTTCCCTACATGCATAACTAGTATCTTAAGGATTACAATAAAATAAGTGTGAGTTTACGTGAAAAAAATTTGATACATCAAACTCCTGGAGTCAAACATAAAATGAAATGCATGATATATAAATTATTCAATTAAAGATGCAGGAATAATGATAGGATATTATATTATAATAGTTATAAATAGTGTATAAATACTAAAATAGTTAATATTAAAATCATGTAATGGTGTTTAACATGTAGCATGGTCCATAAAAAAAATTTAATACATAAACTCATAAGCATTAAGATCAAAAGTAAAAACATCCACTTCCATGCAAATTTTATTTTAAACATCCACGAAAAACTTATCATTCGTTCATAATTTTCTTTTTACATCAGAATATGCTCATAGTTAGTTTTAATATGTGGTTTTACTATATCTCCCTAAAACTAAAAACAATATACATTAATCACATTAAATCAAATAACTAAAGAAGTTTGTTACCCTACGAACTCATCGATCTGGCCAACCAATGTCGAAGAGAGCTTGACCAAAAGTTCATGCACCACACACACTAGTATATTATATTTTTGCATCATATTGTAGTTCCAACTCATAAAATTTTTATTATTGTTTGAATGAAATTAATGGAAAGACTAAATGCTCTATGAAAACAAAAATTCATCAAACAAAAGAATATAAAACTAGAATATTTTTTAAGAAATTGAAAGTCTTTCAACAATTACACGAAACTTATGGCCCAAACAAATAACAAACAAGATAGCTATCATTATAGTCACTTTTGAAAAGCTTCTTGCCAAATTCTTACCATCAAGACAACAATAAGAAAATAAACCAAACTATACAAAGAGATTATGAAGTCTATCAACAAACAGTTTTTAATGATATACTTATTAAAACGTACAAAAAGAGTTCATAGTTTATGGAAGTTCCAATAAGGCATGCATATAAGGTGATTCTAAATTGTCATATTGATGATTTGGAAGGCCTTTTATTTATAAAAAAGTATGACCCAATTATGCAATTCATTTTCCAACTAAATGCTCTATTTTTACAATCCTCATTCTAGATTTCCTACAACCATAAGTTATTGGATATCCTAGCTTAAAGCAAAGGGTTATTCTCTTGGTATCTTCTTATAGTGTGCCAATCTATATAGAAATAGATGAAAATGATTGTGGAGAGATTATGATGTAATTCTTCGAATCATAAACAACTATTCTTGCTTTGACAATAACCATAAATATTTCAATATGACCCATGCATGAAGATTCATTCTTCTATAGAAAATAAAAAATATTGTTGTTTAAAATTATGAGAGCCAAACAAATGTTTGAAATTTTGTGCAAAAACAAAACACACTAAATTATAGAAAATTAAAAAAAAACTATTTATGATTTTAACTAATAACTTAAATCATATGTTGATCTAAATTTCTCTTACAACTGAAAGGCTTGATTAATCAACAAACTGAGTCTCAAGGGTAAACAAAAAAAGAGCATCAACAAAAGGTTAATTTAACCAAACTTAGCAACTAAAGATTTGAAGTTCATGCATAATCACATAAGTGGACCAACTTGGTCTACCTAAATTTAACTATACCAAGTTGGTAAACCAAGCCAAAAGACAATTTTCACCTCCCTCTTTCGTATCTCCTCTGTTGTGTTATTAAAACATTCATTATACATAAATATATTTTACTAATATATATATATATATATATATATATATATATATATATATAATAAAATATTGAGATTTTTAAGGGAAAATTAAAGAACATGGTTGAGTGATTTAACTTGCATCAAGGAAATAACTTCTATTCATGTCATTGTTTAAGATATCTTTCACTAACCAAGCATTTACTTAAAGGATGCCCACAAATCATGCATAATAATATATTTTTTATTTCAATTTGAATAGTTGATATTTAATTTTTTTCCTCATATTATTGAAATTAAATAAGCGAGCAATTACTTGAAGGATGCCCACAAATCAAGCATAATAATATATTTCAGATTTCAGATTAAATAATTGATAAATAATTTTTTTTCTCATTCTTGAAATTTATAAAACAAACTCATCAATGTAAAATTAATATTTCCAACTCTCCATGGCATCAAACCTCTCTCAACTTTTAAACTATTAGTCATCCGCTTTGTTGTTATCCAGCATTCATTCTCTCTCTCCCTCTCTCTCTCTCTCTCTCTGGCTTCCATAACATTTTTTTTATCCAACAAAGCAAAAAATTAATTATTTTGCCTAAAAAAACCAATGGGGAAAGCCATAAAATTTTTTATCCAACAAAGAAAAAAATTAATTATTTTACCTAAAAATCTAATGGCGAAAGAGATTAATCACATGCAACCAAGGAAGAAGAAGGAAGAGCTAAAAAGGAAGAACAATGAAAATGGTAAGTGGAAAGCAAAGAATAGTAGCACTCATCAAGTTTTTATTTAACTTCATAGCCAATATAATTTTATTTATACTTATCAACCTAATTGTTTTATCCCTTACCAAGGGACCACAAATATACACTCCACTGTACATGGACTAAATCTATAAGAACATAATTTATAAAATGGTAATTTGTGCTTCAAAAAATTTTCCTATATTTCTTTAATTAATGAAGCAAATTAAGTGGGTAACCCTAATTATTAATGCAAGAGAGCATTTCCTTGAAATCCTCTTAATAATTAATTTATAAGTTGACATGAACTTTTTTTAGAGCCTTACTCTAAAGGAACAACATGCTCCCTTTTTCTTCTTGAAAGGCGGCTCAAATTATTATGGAGCATTAGCTACTACATTACTCCCTGATCTCCTAACAAGCTCTTATTTGTTTAACTCAACAATCTCCTTCATTGTGCAGTTATAACTCCTATCAAACAAGTACAACCTAAAAAAATCTCAAAATTATTATAAAATAAACAAAATTCTTCTATAAAATGACCGCCCAATAAAAAATATAAATTTCTAATACCAAAATAAGATTAGATAATTCTAAAGAACATATAAAAACTTTAAAAAAACCCAAAGAATGTAATTAGTTACCCCAAATTGAGTAAGAATAACTAAGTCACTCAATTCACTCAAATTTATCTAAAGTCAATTTACAAACCAAAACTTTTTAGAAGACATAGAATTGATAATAAAAAGGACTAAAGCTATGAAAAAACTAAATTATAAATAATCACAACTAAGTTTTTTTTCACTCTATTTTTTCGAATTAAAATGTATAATAAATGAATACAGAATGCATGGGAAAACAAAATAGACAATATGAAAATCATCCTTATTTTTAAGAGAATTGAAATTTGCATTCAAGCTCTAATCCTTGTCAAGTTTAGCTGACAAATAAATAGAGGATTTACCTCATTAACTGCATAATCAACAAGTAATGAGAATTGAAATTCAATTGTCCGACTTTCATTCCAAGTAAAAACAAAAATGTAATCCTATCAGTACATAAAGACTGTAATACCTCCTCAGCAAAGACTCAGTATAAGAATTTCAAAAAACTCTATCAATTTTATGTAAAAAATTTAGCGAAATGCATGCATATTATGTATCTGCAAACTATTGTCTACATATTGACCACAAGATTTTTCTCGTCACTCAAATCCTTAAAATACTTACTGATTTGTGCATACGTATATCGGGTAAGAAAATACTGATATTGAGAGAAATAAGAGCAGAACCTCTACCCGAAACTTTCACATGTGCAGTACTGTAGAGAAAGAAGCAATTAAGATTGCTAAAATAAATGGTCGCCTCCATTTGCAAATAAGGAAAAAGTAATTAGAGGAAACCAAAATTACCTGAACATATCATATCCAGGGGAAAGAACAGAAACTCTAGAAGCCATGTCGCTGCTGCTCTAAACCGGAATCGAAATGAATGAAGAAGGTTGGCCACTTTGGATTTTGTAGACGAAGCGTGCAGATGAGATGAAAAATTAAAAGTTTAGCAGACGAATTAAAATTTATAATAAATGAAGATAGAATGTAGGGGGTATGAAAAAGAACAATATGTATATTATAACTCGAACTACAAGTAATGAGAATAGAAATTTTTGAAATAGTATATAAGTCAACCTACAATTGTCTAACTTTCATTCCCAAAAAAACAAAAATGAAATCATATACGTACATAAAGACTGAAATATATCCTCAGCAAAGACTTGGTGTCCGAATTTAAAAAAACTATTATCCATTGTATGTACAAAATTGAAGTGAAATGCACGCATATTATGTAACTGCAAATTATTGTCTATATAATATCCACAGGATTTTCTCTGCCACTCAAATCCTTGAAACACTTACCGGTTCGTGCAAAAATATGTTGGGGTATGATAATGGTGGTCTCGGTAGGAATAACAACACAACATCTAGCCGGAACTACGACAGTTGCGGCACTGCAGAGAAAGAAGCAGTTAAGATTGCTAAAATGAATGTCGCCTCCATTTGCAAATAAGGGAAAAAGTAATTATAAGAAACTAAATTTATCTGAAGAGATCATATGTAGCAGAATGAGAAGAACCTCTGGAAGGCAATATGGCATTGCATGAAAGTGTATTTTCCTTGAGGAATTTGCGGGGTTCGCCCTCTGTGCTGCTTTGACAGGTGAGCGATTGTTCGGGGATTTCTCCCTTTTGAAAAATTTGGGTAATTTCAAGGGCTTTGGGTAGGCTAGGCGGGTCCGGGGTCCCGGGGGTCAAAAATTGAAAATTTGGAAAATTGAAGATTGGGTGAATGTAAGTGGAATGAAATTATTTTGGTTGAGCCATGAAGCCATATCAAGCCCACATGAGCCATGAAGGGACTCATTTGAGGCATCCACTATGTTGTTCCTAACCCTCTTAGCCCAAGGGCTTAGGGGTTAAGGACCATCCATGTGAATCACCTTTATGAGTCGGAGGTCGAGTTAGGTATGGGTGTATTTTTAGGAGGTGTGTGAAAGTGTAGTGTATAAGTGTAGTGTGTGTAAGTCGCCCTCACTCGCACCAGTGCCACCTGTGAGGCGCTCCTAAGGCCAAAGAGTCCTATAGGAACTCATCCTTTAAACTTTCACATTTGGTTTCAACCCTCTAGGTGATTAGGGGTCTACGAATCAAGTTTGTGGAGTTCGTGAGGAGTTAAGAAGTGTTTTGAATTTCTAAGTGGTGGTCCTAATTCTAATCCTCTAGGATAGTCAAAGGAAAAGCCTAAGGCTAGATCCTAAGTACTAAAAAGAAGAAGAGAAGACCTCATCAAAAATGAGGTCAACAAATGGACCCCCAATAGGTGTGGTGTGCTAACCAAGCACACCGCGCGTATTGGCATTGACCAAAAAGATCAACAAAACCAACACAGATGTCCAAGTGACAAACTCAGGAGGAAGTAGAAGAATTTCCGCTGGGGAGTGTCAAGTATACCTCTGAGACTGGAGATCTCTGAACTCTCGCTGGGGAAAGGAAAAGGAGGTGAACCCCAAATCGCATGATCTGGGGGAATTTCAATTTAGATTTTATTTTGTTTCAATTTAAGTTTTGATGTGTGAGCTTAGATTTTAGTTTGAGTTTCAATTTAGATTGAAGTTTTGTTAAGATTAATTTGAAGGGATTTGAACTTGAAATGAAAATTGGAATTTTGTGGTTTTAGATGTAACATCTTCAACCTCAAAAGAAAATTGAATTGATTGATCGAATCATTACAATGAGGAGAGATCTTAGAGCAATGCGGTATTGGATGTAAAATCCTTAACCTCGAGAGTTTGATTTTGATGTATTTCATTGTGATAGGGAAAGAATCCTAAAGCAATGCAGTTTCGGATGTAAAATACTCAACCCCAAAAATTTGAGTTTTGATGTATTTCATTGCGATAGGGAAAGAATCCTAAAGCAATGCAAGCCTCTGATGTAAAATCCTCAACCCCAAGAATTTGAATTCGATGTATTTCATTGCGATAGGAAAGAATCCTAAAGCAATGCGAGTCTCTGATGTAAAATCCTCAACCCCAAGAATTTGAATTCGATGTATTTCATCGTGATAGGGAAAGAATCCTAAAGACGATGCAGTCTCGGATGTAAAATCCTCAACCCAAGAATTTGAATTTCGATGTATTTCATTGCGATGAGGAAAGAATCCTAAAGAATGCAAGCCTCGGATGTAAAATCCTCGACCCCAAGAATTTGAATTTGATGTATCTCATTGCGATAGGAAAGAATCCTAAAGAATTGTAGCCTCGATGTAAAATCCTCAACCCCAAGAATTTGAATTTGATGTATTTCATTGCGATAGGGAAAGAATCCTAGCAGTACGCAGTCTCGGATGTAAAATCCTCGACCCTAAGAATTTGAATTTGATGTATTTCATTGCGATAGGGAAAGAATCCTAAAGCAATGCAGTCTCGGATGTAAAATCCTCGACCCCAAGAATTTGAATTTGATGTATTTCATTACGATAGTGGAAAGAATCCTAAAGCATGCAGGTCTCGGATGTAAAATCCTCGACCCCAAGAATTTGAATTTTGATGTATTTCATTGCGATAGGGAAAGAATCCTAAAGCAATGCAGTCTCGGATGTAAAATCCTCGACCCCAAGAATTTAAATTTGATGTATTTCACTGCGATAGGGAAGGAATCCTAAAGCAATGCAGTCTCGGATGTAAAATCCTCAACCCTAAAAGTTTGAATTTGATGTATTTCATTGCGATGGGGAAAGAATCCTAAAGCAATGCAGTCTCGGATGTAATATCCTCAACCCCAAAAGTTTGATTTTGATGTATTTCATTGTGATAGGGAAAGAATCCTAAAGCAATGCAGTCTCGGACGTAAAATCCTCAACCCCAAAAGTTTGATTTTAATGTATTTCATTGTGATAGGGAAAGAATCCTAAAGCAATGCAGTCTCGGACGTAAAATCCTCAACCCCAAAAGTTTGATTTTTGAAGGGTAATTGATTTTGCAAAGATTTGCATTGTGGGATTTTTGTTTCGAGAATTTCATGAAAGTTGTAAGAGATTTTGTGGAAAGAAACAAATTAGGAGGGAATATATAGATGCTACATATCCCATTCACAAGAGTTGATTGAGAGTTGCTGGTTTGGATTGGATACAATTTCCTTGCCACCAGATTCGAATCGAAAACCTCATGGCTCTGTGTCAATGGAATCAACCGCTTCCATCCCAGACAAGGGAGAGAGTAGAACGGATTGGATTTCAGATTTGGAAGGTTGAGTTTGAATTTGATTGAGATTTGATTTGAGATCTAGAAGATCGAACTTGAATTTGATTGAAAATTTGATTTGAGATCTGGAAGGTTGAATTTGAATTTGATTGAAAATTTGTGGTCATTTCGTTTGTCTTTTAACGATTCAAATTTTATTTTATCGTGAATTTGGAGTTCATCATTTTTTAGATTTTTAAGGAAAGTTTTTTTTTTCTTCTGTTCTTTGTTCGAAGTTCATTTAACTTTACTGGCGTTTCTCAGTCAACTTGCACAAAAGAGGTGAAGGCTAAAAATGTGACATGGTCACTTTCATTCCAATCATGTTAAAGATACATTATACAACTCGATCTGGAATACATCTCATATAATCCATGTAGACTCAAAACGGACTATGTATGATCTTTGTTGATCCGTCCAAAAAGGTATCTGTCAAAAATCCATGTCTGAATAGTGAGGTACATGGTCAATAACATCACCTTCCAAGCCATCATTGGCAAGGATGCCGTATGGATGTACGTTGGAGGTGTGATATTTTCCATGTAACTCACAGCTCGTAAGGCCGGAGGCTCTCTAGCTCCGGGTCCGGTCGGAAGTGGTAAGGTGCTTTCATGTCATCCATTCTTCCGAAAGTAATCGAGATCCGCTTCATTAGTACTCCCGGTATGCAATGTTTAGCGACATCTCGCTCCGTTGCCCTTTAGTATCATGACGGAACCTACCGGTAATGGTATCTTTACCGGCCCTCGGAACTCACTCGGGCCTGCTATCCGGAGGTCGGATCCGAACATGATATTACATTCGTTCGTAAAAGAAACAAGGTGCGAAAGGTCCGACAAAGTCGTGGTGATCTATGTGCGGGGGTATGCAGTCACTCCTTCTTGTAAATGTTAATGATGCAACCGTTGGGTATGCAATCCGCCGGCGTACCCTCCATGCTATCATTCTTTTTACCATCCTTTTGATTACTAATGGCATTAGATCCACTCGGCCATGACGGAGTATCCCCGTGGGTTTCCCTTCCCGTCTTCTCGCGAAGTTGTAGCGAGCATCCACATTGTATTGTAATTCTCCCTTTCCCCGGCATCCATCTCTCGGGGTTCCGAGTAAGTATTTTCTCTAGCGGCTCGCTCGGCCCATTCTTTTCAAATCCCGATGCAATCCACGATTTGTTGTTGTTCGTATTCCGAGAACACGTCCGTATGTAGCTCGAGGCCTTCTAAGTATATCGATCCTCCCTGCCTCCGATTCTCTTGAAGTATTCAAAAGTTTTCTACTCGACATTCTGCATTCTTTTTAGCTCGTATTCTAGAATAATTTGCAAATGGCGAGGCCTGGTGACGTACTGTGGGATATACGGCTCAATCCCTTCACGTTCTCCTGCATACCTCGGAGGGTTGCTTCTGCAACAAAGTTATGCATTACTGGTGGCTTTATCTGGTGGCGTGGTAGCCTTCCTTCTTCTGTTCTTCTTGAGATTTCCCTGGTCTCTTCCGTTATCCTCGGAGTCGGCCTCCTTCCTTCGTGTTCCCGGTGAACCGGCATCCTTGAAGTATATGCACCGGCGTAGCAAGCATCGCCTCGTCGCGCTGGTCCGCTGCTAGTTTAGTTAACATCTTGCGGATACGGCGATTTTTATTTCTTCGCTGAGTTGTTGTGAGAGTAGCTCTTCGTACTTCCTGAGTTTCTATGGGCGCGGCGCTGACAAGCCTGCCCTCTGTTGTAGCGACTACAGACTTGATTCTCTTGTCTTCTTCAGTGCTTATTTTCCTTTTCTTATCGTCGGAGTGGTGGCTTAGGCCACCCACTTTCATTATCGTCCGACCGGGCGGTTCCTCTCGGTCAATCGGGACCCGATCACTTTCCTTGTATTGCGGGCCCGTCGGTGCGAAGTCCGAGTCAATCTCTATTATCGCTCCATCTTTCACCCTCTTTTCGTCGAGTGCAAGGCTTACGCCATTTCTAAAGTTCGGGACCAACCGCCCGTTCGACATTTCCTCGCGAAAAGACAAGGAAAAGGATCGGGGGTTGTACTAAGAACAAGAACATTAAGAAAATGTTTATTAAAGACGCGTTTTTTATAACTTTTTGTATTTTTAAATTTAACAGGAATGAAGCGGGATAAGATCAGGAAAGAGATTTTGATATGGAAGAGAAAACAAGGAAAACTTTATTATCATGATTTTATTATTATATTTTTTTAGCACATTTTTTATATTATTTTTGGGTTCGAACCAAGTCACAAGTAATTACTTTACACGTGCTTCTAGGGATGAAGAATTCATTCCTTCGAAACATCAGGTAGCGTAATACTTTTTCAAGTACCGTCCATTGATCGGAAGCATATGTCGTTCTCCTTGGAAATTCACTAGCTGGTAAGAGCCTCCTGAGTAGACTGCCCCAACCACAAACGGTCCTTCCCAAGTGGGTTCAAATTTTCCTCCTATCTTGCGGTGTGCAAGAATAGGTCTTTTGAGAACTAGAACTAAGTCACCAACTTTGAAGGTTCTTGGGCGGACCAATCTGTCATGGGCTTGAACCATCTTAGCTTGGTATAGTTCTAAATTACCGTTGTGCTTGCAAGTCTTTTCCTTCCGGGCTTTCCAATTCCTCTAGTCGTAATTTGGCATTCTCTTCGTCGTGATTTTGTTTTCAATTGCAATTCGAGTGAAGGAAGTCTGGACCTCTAGGGGTAACACCGCCTCGGACTCATACACCGGAGGCGTAAGGTGTAGCTTCGAGTAGGAGTCCTGAAGGTTGTCCGGTAGGCCCATAAGGCTTCTAATAACTTCTCGTGCCAACTTCTCTTATTATCGTCCAAAGTTTTCTTTAAAATTTAAACGAGAGTTTTATTAAAAGCCTCAGTCAGGCCGTTTGCTCTTGGATAGTAAATTGTTGAATACCGCCAGTCGATTCCGTGTCTCCTGACAAAATTGTTGATTTGTGTGCTTCTGAATGCTGACCCATTATCTGAGATGATCTCGCGCGGCACTCCGAAACGGTAGACAACTTAGTTCTTGAAAAACTGTAGCACGTGGTGTGCTTTCACTTCTCTAAGTGGAACTGCCTCTGCTCACTTGGAAAAGTAATCTGTAGCCGCAAGAATGAAGCGATGCCCTTTTGAAGATGGTGGTTCTATTGGACCCACTATATCTGTGCCCCAACATTCAAATGGCCACGACGCAATTGTCGGATGTAGCACATTTGGAGGTTGGTGTAGAACCACTCCGTGCACTTGGCATTGGTGACAGCTCTTGGCGATTTTCGTGCTGTCGGTCATCATCGAGGGCCATAAGTACCCTGGTCTTTTAATTTTCATTTTCATCTTCGAGACCCGGCGGTGAGCGCCACGGAGTCTCGAATGCACCTCTTTAATAATTTCACGGGCCTCGGACCCGCTTAGGCACCTTAGCCACATTTGATCGAAAGACCTTCTACACAACGTGTTGTTTATTAATGCGTAGGACGGAGTTCTTTTCTTGATCCGATGGGCTAATGACCTATCATCCGGTAGTTTTCTGTTTGCGGTGTAGTACTATTAATGGTTGTCGCCAGATCTTCTATGTTTTTCATCGTCATCGCTGTCGATTCTTTTTCTTTTTCGATTTGTGTATTGTGTCTATGTCGAGCTGTGATAGGACCTGACGTCCGTGAACTGATACTTCCACGGATTCATCTTGCAAGCATGCAAATTCTTTTGCGAGGTGAGCTAACGCATCTGCTAAAGCATTTTCTTTTCTGAGAATTTTGTAGATTGTCACATTCGGAATCTGTTCCAACAACTGTATGGCATACTGGAAGTATTGCTCGAGTCTTGGCTTTAAAATCCTGTACTGTCCGGCGATCTGTTGAATGATTAACGCGAATCCCCGTAGATGTTGATGTCTGTTATCCCCATTTGAATAGCTAATTCCAGTCCTGTTATGAGGGCTTCGTATTCTGCTTCGTTGTTTGTACACGGCTCTGTCAAGTGGTAGGAGTATCTTAACATCCCCCGCTCCGGTGTTATAAAGATTAATCCGATCCCTGCCTTACCGGGCACTATCACTTGCAATTCTTCGTCTTTGTGTGCTGAAGATGCTCCGTCGAATTATAATTCCCAATGTCGATCATCGGGGTCTTCTAAACTCATTATTTGTTCATCTGGCAAATCGTCATTGAGAGGAGATTCTGCCGGCAAAGGGTGTGCTACGAGGAAGTCTGCTAAGACTTGTCCCTTTACGGCACGAAGAGGCACGAAAGTTATATCGAATTGCAATAATATCATTGAACACCTGGCAAGTCTGCCGGAAAGCGTTGGACGAGTCATCAAGTATCGCAATAGATTAAATTTCGAGATTAGGTTGACCTTATGAGAAAGCATGTAGTGCCTCAGCTTTTGAGCGGCGAAGATCAGGGCCAAACAATGCTTTTCAATTGCGGGATACCTTATTTCCGTCGGAAGTAAACGACAGCTTAGGTAGTAAAGAGCATTTTCTTTACCCTCATCATCGACACAGGCTAACGAGGCTCCGAGAGAGTCGTCCAAAGCCGCGGTATAAAGTATCGCGGTCTACCCGAGGCTCGGGGCTGCTAAGATAGGAGGTGTCATTAAATATTGCTTAATGTCCTCGAAGGCCTTCGGCATTTCTCTTCCCAAATAAATTTGGCATCCTTTTTAACTAGTGACGAGAAAGGCCGACACCTACCGACAAGTTTGAGATAAAGCGTCGAAGATATGCCAACTTCCCTCGAAAAGATCGTAGTTGTTTTAAGGTTTTAGGAGGCGGCATTTCTAAGATAGCTTTAATCTTTTCCGGGTCGATTTCAATTCCACGATGTCGACGACGAATCCTAAGAATTTTCCGGAGGTGACGCCAAGGCGCATTTTAAGGGATTCATCTTAAGGTTAAATTGTCTTAATCGTTCGAAAACAATTCTCGAAATCACATAAGTGGTTGTCCTTTACTTTGCTTTTGATGACCACATCGTCCACGTAGCATTCGACTTGATTGTGGATGAGATCATCAAAAATTCTTGTCATCGCTCTGCGGTATATTGTTCCTGCGTTCTTCAGTCCGAATGGCATTCTGTGTAGCAATATACTCCGATCGGCATTCTGAATGCTGTAAGTTTTTCATCTTCTGGAGCCATTTTTATATGGTTGTATCCTGAAGATCCAACCA
The DNA here is from genome assembly GCA_022702705.1 of Papilionanthe hookeriana x Papilionanthe teres. NCBI lineage: Eukaryota > Viridiplantae > Streptophyta > Magnoliopsida > Asparagales > Orchidaceae > Papilionanthe > Papilionanthe hookeriana x Papilionanthe teres. The sequence goes on from CM040421.1 coordinate 79,182,306, forward strand.
TCAATGAGAATATTTCATGTGTCGAAGCAATGTCGATCATTAATTCTGGGATTGGTAGAGGGAATTCATCCTTTGGACATGCCTTGTTTAAATCTACGAAATCCACACAAATTCGATCTTACCATTCTTCTTCCGATTGGTACCACATTGGTTGCTAGTCGGGTATTGTTCTTCATGAACAAATTTGGCATCTATTAGCTTTTTAACTTCAGTATGACTTGTTGTTCATTTCTAGACGCATTCTTCAGGACCTTGTACGGCGGGACGAAGTAGGATCCACTCCTAGCTTATGGATTGCGACCTGCGGAGCTAAACACGGCATCTCATCGTAGCTCCAAGCAAAACAGTCTTTAAATTTCATTAATAACTTGATTATTTCTTTGGAGTCTTCTTTATTGAGTAAGGAGCTAACAAAGGTAGGTCTAGGCTCTTCGCTAGTACCTAAGTTAACTTACGTTAACTCATCTATTGTAGATTTGATCTCTTCTTCGAACTACGGTGGAGCGTCTCGATTTGTAAATCTTCAAATTCTTCTGTAGCTTCCATGCAGTCTTCATTGGACTTGCAAGTGACAACCAAGCAAAATTCAGTATCGTCAAACGATCCTACTGTGTCGAATCCGAGACCATGCTTTGAATAGGGTAGACGACCGGAGTTATTCCATAATTTTTCAAAATTTTGTGATTGACCTTTTGTCCATTGTCAAGGTAAGAAACCACGCTGAATTAAATTTTGAACACAGGGAGAGTACCACTCAAAAGATAATTCCATTAATTCTGATGAAGTGACATCTTCAGATTGTACATTATTTTCAGTTTTGGCGGAAGGAGCACCACGGTAGAATTTGATGGGCTTTGCACCGCCGCTATGTACCTCTTTGACCACCATACCCTCGATCTTATTAGAATGAATCGGGGTCAGGGTCATAGTATGTACATAATGGTTAATCTTCTCGTACATCGATTTATATTCTTCATTCTTTTCATCTTCGAGAGAGATCTCGAATTGCGGCTTCTTCCGAGCTTATTGTCGCTTGCTTCTTGCTTGATTTCTTTTTCTTCTTCGAACTATCTTACCAATCAACATTGATGGTTGGTTTCATCTGTCCAAGTCGTCCTAACGTCTACGCCACGACCTCGTCCCCGGCCTTGACCTCGGATGCGAGTTGTGGAGAAACCTTCACCATCTCGCCGTAAGGGAGTGGTGAGTGAGCTGTTGGACTAGAACTTCAGGTTCTTCGTCGTCCCGAACTTCCTTTGCTTCATTCGTTATGGTATCTCTGGAGAAAATTATTTTCTTCGGAGGTGCATAATAAGCTGCATCTTCATGGATTCCAATTTCATGTACAGAGAATGGTTGTAAGTCACCTTTCATGCAATGTTCCCCTCCATCGTAGTATTTGATGCACTGGTGTAAAGATGATGGTACCATCCTGTTTTCATGTATCCATGGTTGGCCCAGTAGAGCGTTGAATGACGTTTCTGAATCAATTATGTGAAATTTTGCGGTTGTCTTTGCTAAGTCACCGGTTTTCATTAGCAGTGTTATTGATCTGAGGGCTCTTTCTCCTTTCTGGTTGAATCCTCTTAATAACATTTTGTACGCTTCAAGCTCGCGAGCATCAATTTCCAAATATGCTAGCGTTCGAAGATTCATTATGTTGATTGATGCTCCTGGATCCACCAATACTCTGGAGAGTGTAAACTTCCCTATTGTAACTGAAATGTACAATGGTCGGTTGTGGTCTGCTGTCTCAAGTAGTAGGTCATTGTCCGTGAAGGTGACACCTCGTTGTTCCTTTAACGAGCAAACCTCATCTAAGGAATCTCCGGCCATTTGAGCTAAGCAAATTTCGGATCGAAGTAAGGCCTTGATCATAGCTTCTCTCATCTCCTTTGATAAGATGAGAGCACCGTAGATGCTCGGTTGTTGGTAGTTTCCTAAGATGGGCTAGCACGTTGTAGTCCACTTTATTTTCATGTGTCTCGGCTTCTTCTCGAATGGGTATTTACTGTGCCGGGGTTGGTTCTTCCGAACAACCACCTGCTTTCCTTTGTCCTTTGGACCCATTCTCGGAGGTAGAACTCTTCCACTTCTTAAGTTAACTTCTATAATTTCTTCTGAATCTAGTATTGAGTTTGTTGGTGTCTCCTCTTGAATCGGAATGACAGGTTCTTCTGGATTAGCTTCAGAGTCTGAAGGATCTAACTCTATCGCGACTGGAGCTCCTCGAAACTCGCAAATAGATTCGTTGCTTGTTGAACTCTCGTAGCCTCTTTGGTGGATGTCTTCTTTGTCATTGTGATTGTCGAGATTGTGTATGATTTGAGAATTGTCATTTGTATCGGAATCGATGTCCGGATTGTCGCTAGTTACGTAATCGTTAGAAACGATCAAAACGTAGCCAACGCCATAACCCTTATTATTATAAGATCCCACGGAGTGAGAAAATAATCATACGAAGTCGGAGGTTCAAGAAATTTCTCCCCGAATCGGAAACAACTATCCTCAGGATAAGCAGCCCCTAGTCTAGCCTTAAGAGCCTCGGTCTTCTCTTCTTCGTCAATTTTCTTCTTCTCTTCAATCGTCTCCTGTTGAGGTGGTTCTTCTATCGCAAGTGATAGTGCCGACTTGACAGGTTTCAAACTCTGAATTGAGGTCCGCACCGAAGCGGTTTAGATATGATCCAAAATCTTCTTCGAAGACTTTGTCCAAGCGGTAGTCCATCTATCATCAGTCGCATAGGGATCTATCGGAACAATGAGATCCATCGAGATAACATTGACGGAACCTCCTTTATGGGGTTCCTTCATGTACTCCTTTGGGATCGTTATATTCCCTTTCCGAAAATTGTCGTTGAGCCAACTTTTGAAGGTAATACAATCTTTTATCTTATGCCCAAGCATCCGGTGGTAAGGGCAAAAGTTGGGATCACCTTTCTTGTCGACTTCTTCTGGTCTCTTAGGTTCTAGTAGTTGGAAATTTGGAGTCTTTATCAGACTGCGGAACATTTTCGGCACTGCCTCATTCTTGAACGGATACTCCCTGCTCAAAAGCTCCTTTAGCGTACGTTGTGGACGAGGCTGTTGTTCATACTGTTGAGATGACTGATAGCTGGGTCGGGGTTGCTGCGGCCGTTCTGAAGGTATTTGTATCGGCTGCTTGCCTTTATCGACAGCTACGACGATCCCGGACTTCTTTTCAAAAGTTTTCACGGGCTTCTGTTTGTCTGTTTTGTCGGTGAAACTTAATTGCTTCGCCTCCTCTTGCAAGCTTCCGGTCTTGCTTAACAACTTCTCAAAAGTCTTAATAGTAAATCCCTTGAGGAGAAGTGCTTATCGGGCCATGAATGCTCTTAAGTAAAATGTCGATCGCATGTTGTTCTTGTAGTTGTGGCTCACACTTCATACTTAGATTTCTCCATCGAAGTATGTAATCCACCAAAGTTTTGTTCGGCTCGCTATCTCATCACTAAATCACCTATAGTGATGTGGTGCTGAGCTGCGGAAAATAGCTTGATGAAGAGGTTCTCTAGTTCTGAAAATGTCTTCACCGAACCGTTCGGTAATTCCGCATACCAATCAGAGGCGATCCACGACGAGTACAGCGACAAATTGTCGGAAGAGTAAAGCATCACTTCCGCCGGCATTGCAACAACTGGCACGAAAATGTGCAACATGCTGCCGAGGGTTTCCGGTTCCATCAAAGATCTTGAACAGAGGTGGTACAAAGCCTTTCGGATATTGGACAATGTTGAATTCTTCAGGGTAAGGTCTACCCGTCCGAATGGATGTCCCACTCTTTGATTGTGCCAAGGCTTCTCGCACCTGCTGTTCCACCATGCTTTTGATATCCTTTTCTGGAATCATGTTCTGGGTAGAATCTTTCTTTGGCTGATCATCTCCGTTAATAGATGTAATCTATTTTCCTCTGTCTGTAATATGAATAACTTCTGGAGGTGTTTCTCTTGGGGGGTGAACTTGACTCTGGAGAGTGGCTAGGGCTATAGCCATCTCTTCCATCCTTTTTGTCATTTAGGCAATCGTATCATCTTTCTCTTGAAGCTGCCTCCTCATTACTTCCGGCTCCTCTCTTTCGCGAGCTGCAGAGGGCACCTTGTGAAGGCGACGAAGCTCGTGTTTCAACCATGTTAATTTCTGCATATTCATCATCCATGAACTCTGACGAGTCAACTTCATCTCCGAATTTCTCTTCTCTTTCTCTTGCTAATCGCCGAATATCAGTTCTTAGCTTTTCCATAGCATCTTCTAGTGGTCTTTTTTGTACATCCTTGCGGTTGTCATGTGATAAGCTGTCGGGTTTCCTTCTCATGAGTCCCCTTTCTCTGCGGTAGCACTTTCTTCGGACTCAAGTCTCCTGACGAGACTTTCCTTCTCAGGTTGTTGTTTTAATCTTAATTGTCTGGTAGTGGGACGTCATACCATCCTCCTAGCAGCAGAAGGTGTGGGACCGGATGGTCTGTCAGCCAAATGCTTCGCAAGGTGGTATCCTCCACTAATTTGTAGTCCGAAACAACGACGAGTGGATCGGCTTTCATTCTCTTATTCGGCTTTTCCGCAGCGATAGCAGGTTCTACTCGCGGCCCAAGACGGAACTTGGCTGGCACCCGCCCTATCCTTCTTAAAATTTCTGATACATGGCATTTTTCCTTCTTTGCTAACTTTTCTATCAAGGTTTGTAGTCGAGCAAATGGCATAATTCTAGCCCTTTTCTTACGGTTATCGTTGTAATATACGGGCTGAGGCAATGCGGAAGCAATCTTGCGGACATTTTTTTCATCCTCTGCGGCGGAGAGGGGATGGAACCTGCTTCCTCCCAAAAGTGGTATGTATTCAGGCAGCGGTGTATACTCGAGCAGTTCTGGGATTTCCTCCAGAAAAGCGACTTCAGCAGCTCTGGCTTCTCTAGCAATCCTTCTACTTCTGTTCCTTCTCTGAGTCCGTGTCAGCGATGGAATTCTCGAGTTGGACCCGATTTTAAAAACAGAAGGTTTCACAGGAAGGTCTGTACCCTCCACGGTAACAGGTTCATCATAGTTCTGAATTTCCTTTCCCTTTAGTTTGGCAGAAGCCGGGGTAGGTGCAAAGACAACTAGACCAGTGGGGGTAGCAACAACAGTCCTTCTGCGAACAACAGTACTCCTTTCAGATGGAATCTTTTGTAGAGGAGGGAATTCATGAGTTGACTTGAGGTTAAACTCAATCAAAGGCTTCTCAGTTTCTGGTAATTTGCTTGTGAGTGAAAAGAGAGTGACGTCGGGGATTTTGATGTCGGTGTCCCCGAATCCTTGTCCGAATCGAATGATTCCATTATCAGGCAGTTCATCCTTGAACACGGCCAGGTCGAGTCCGTTGACGAGGGAGAAGATCAGTTTTGGGGCTTCCATTTCTGCAGGGCAGATTCTAAGTGTTAGTCGCCGAATCGTGCTTCTTCTTGTCGTAAAACTTATGACGAAAAAGAGAGAGTCCGAACACATTTCTGTTTTCCTTAGTGTATTTGTGGTATTAAGAGAAAATTATTTTTTCGAATAGATTTGTTTGTTAGGAGGGAGAATTATTAAAAGAAAGAGAGTTGTAGGAAGGGTAAAAGGAATTGATTGGGAACTGGAAAAGGAAGAGAAAGTCTTGCAGAAACTTCTCGACCCGCAAGACCGCTCCTAAACTAATACCTATTGGGGGTCCACCCCACCTCAGAAATGAGGTAAAAGGATCTCGAAACCTCTTTGTTTAGGGGTGTCTAAACAGTGGCTCCTAAATCCGAGAGAATGTTGGCTATACTTGCTCAAGGTAGAAATGAACATAGTATTCCAACGGAAAGAAGGGTAGTTTGATCCACTAAGAACATGGATACACTACCGATTTTTGAAAGCAGAATTGCCTAATTAAAATGGAGAGAGGAATTTTCCCCAGCGGAGTCGCCAGAAATTGTCGGCATATTTTTAGGTTAAGTGTTGTATTTTTGAAAAAGGGTCGCCTACAGAAATTGTCGGTGAATTTTAGATTTAATTTAAATCAATAATTTGAAAAATAGTATTTTATTTTGAAAATAATTTTAAATTTGAAAATTTTAAGATATGAAATCAAACCGATCTCACATCCCGAATAGTTTATATAAACGAGCACCGCACCACAAACCGTATATCTATCCCGGAGAATGAACACACCTTTGCTTGATGATGGGGCTCGGTTAAATAAACTAGAAGATTTGTGACATCCATTTGGTCTACGAACCAATTTTATAAGCCGACAAGTTCCCCTGCTTAATATAAATGAATTAAGCAAGGTTTATATTACCTAGGTTCTTAAAGTTCCCTATAAGGGCAAGCCCCTATAGTTAATTACATCTTAAATAACGGGAATCATCAAAGAAAACTCTCGATAATGATCAGTGGTTTTGCTCTCAAGAATTTCAAAGTTTAAGGTTTTCAAATGATTGAATTTTTGAAATTTTAAAAGGGATTAGTTCAAATTTGGAACATTTATTTTCAGGAGTCCAAAAGGAAGAAAAGTAGAAGAAGCTGAGGATCCAAGAAGAATCTTGGAAACTTCCCAAACTATCCTATTGTTTGGCTCAGATTTAAGAAAATCCTAATATTATCTGATATTTCAATCTTGCCAATTTTAATTAATTTGGATTTATATTTGTATGATAAAATCATACAAATAGCCTGGAAGATGTGAGGGTTTATCTCGTACCGAATGACTACCTCGGAGTCCTAAGACCGGTTAGGGCTTAATTTACATGACATGATCATACAAATGCCTAATGAAAAGTTGAGGATTTATGTTGCACTAGGCAAACTACCTCGAAATCCTATGGCTTGGTTATTTAATTCTAAGAGAGTTTTGCTGAAGTAGATCTGAATTTTGCTGATGACGATGGTCGTGCTGCCCACTATGCTCCAAGCTCCTTGTTGTTGCAGAGGTTTAGTTTTAGAAGTCATGAATTGGGAGATGAGAGAAGTGTTTTGGTTTAGAGAAAATCTTAAAATCCAAATGTTTTTAATATTTTAATTAAAACAAATCTTAAAGTTGTTTAAACGAGTCGATTAAGATCCCACGGTCCCGTCATCCCAGCACCGTTATTTTCATTGAATTCACTTAGTCCAGATGAATTTGCTAAACTCAACTGAATGAGTTCCACACTTTGATTTAGACCGTGGGAAATCCCGTTAGCAACACGTGGGTTACATCAAGCAAGGTATTCCCGATCATTCAACAAGACGTTTTAATTTAGTTGTAATTGTAGTTTTGTGTTCTGTTTGTGATTAAATTTTGAGTTGTTTTATATTTTGAAATGTTGTGGCGGTGAATTTTATCTTGCAATGACTTTTAATTTAGTTTTGGTTTCAGGTTTTACTGAGCTACCCTAAAGGTGTGGGTTTTCATGCAACGATTGTTTATCATGCAAGAAAAGTAAAGTACATTCGCAATAAAGTAAATTGCAAGAAAGTAAATTGCAATAAAATAAAAGCGTACCCGGAGGGTCTTCCCGTCATCCGAGTCGCACTTAAACACAATTTAGAATATTTAAGCATTTAAAGCAAGTTCCTCGGTAAAGCTAAGGGAAGGGTTATGGTTTTCTACCAAGTTCCTAATCCTATAATGCTAGTCATTTCCTATGACGTCTAGGTTCTTGTGTTTTGGTTTTGAGGACGATTTTCTTCATCGAAGAACAATTAAGTTTAGTTGTTCTTATAAACATCCTATCATATTGAGGATGTGCTTAAGAAGAATCTTAAACATCTTTTCGATATTGCTTAGAATTGTTTTAAGTCCAAATGAATTTAATTATACAAATGAATTAATCGTCCGAGAATTCGAGGTTTTGTTATCTTGCTCGAGTAGCTAGTAACATTTGAATATCCTATAAGTGAAGTAACACTTCATTTAACGTTCTGTTTAGGGATTATGACAACAAAAGCTTTCGAGGGCAAATTGATGTTCAAATGGTTTGTGATTTAATTTAATTTCAGTTAACGGGTTTAAATTTGGAATAGTGTTCAATTTGCTTTATTTTGAATTTCTTTATGTCTTAGGTGATGTTATTTTTTAATTCAATTTAATTTAATTTAATTTGGTTTAGCTTCAATTTTAACTTAATTTAATTTGATTTGATTTTAATTTGATTCTATTATTTAATTTAATTTAATTCAATTTAGTTTGATTTGACATGATTTAATTTAATTTAATTTGATTTAATTTAATTTGATTTGACTTACTTTAATTTAATTTAATTTAATTTAATTTAATTTAATTTAAACTTTAATTTAATTTAATTTGATTTAATTTAACTTTATTTAATTTAATTTTATTTTTAATTTTAATTTAATATTTTATTTTAATTTTAATTTAATATTTTATTTTTAATTTTAAAGATGATTTAGTTTTAATTGTTAAAGTATTAATTTAATTGAAATTTTAAAAGGGTTTAATTTAAATAATTTAACTTTAATTTAATTTAATGATTAAGTCTTTTAGCATTTTAAATCTTAAATTTGGATTATCATTTTAATTAGGAATTAAATATTATTGAGATGATTAATTTAGGGATTCTTAAATTAAAGAACAAATCTCTTCCTAATAATATCCCTACTTTAATAATTCCAATTTTGTTATTCTTCCAAATTTAATCAATTATTTAATTAAGGTTTATTTCAATTATTTTTAAATTGTTTAATAGGTTTCTACCATTATTATTCAAGTTTCAATCATCCAAATCAGATTAAGATCAAATATTTTACTTTTTAATTTTATTAAACCAAAAGTTTTAATTAAGGGTTAAAATTTTAATTACCATTTTGCCCTTCAAGCTTAATAATTTTATAATTCACTAAATTGATCTTAAATGAACTTGAAATTTTTATGTGGCTTCACTCATATGTCAATAAAGACATTAGAGGAGAAAATGTGATTTTTCTATATTTAATTTATTTATGTAATTATTTTTGGTGGAAAATAGGGATTTCAAGGATAACTTAATAATATGACCAAGGGAAAGTTTTTGTCCTTAAGAAAATTATGGGACATTCCTAATGACGAGAGGACCACTTGGACCAATTTTGGTGATTTTTTGAATTATATTATTTTTATTATAATTATTTTAAGTTTTGGAGTATTAATTAATTTAAAAATAAAATAAAGATTGAAAAATGAATTTTATATTTTTTAAAAATCTCTCTGATATCAAGGAAATCAAAGAACCAATTTTTGTAATTTTCTGATTTTTCTTTGATTTATTAGAATTAATTTAGTGGAAATACTAAAAAAATATACATTCTTTAATTTTAAAATTACCTTAGGGCTTTAAAATTTAATATCTCATCATAGAGACCTAAGAAAAATATGGGATTTGATCCTAAGTGATTAAAATTCAAAATGTAACATTTTGGTGAATTTTATTATTTTTGTGATTTTTATTATTTTTTAATTATTAAAATATTAAAATAATGCAAAAAATCAACTTTTTTAGAAAATTACAATTTTATTTTTCTTAAATTCCCCTGATATCAGAGAGGCTCTAAAACCAATTTGGTGAATTTTTGAAAAATATTTTGAAAGTTATGAATTTTTAAAGTTTAAAATTGCTAAATGGCTTAATTAACCCATTTAGTAGGGCTAACCAAGTCCAATTGACTTCAAATTTTTATGATGGATTCCTCTGATCCTAAAGGTCAGTAGAGAATTGATTTCAATTCAATTTGATGTATGATTAGCTCTAATTAATTAGGGACCTATTTTGGGTGTTTAAGACAATTAGGGTTATTCCAAGTGGATTAATTCAAAACCTATTTTTCCTAGAGTCCTATGGTCATAAGAAACATCCTCAAATTTTCCTAGAATTTATTTCACAACATGCTAATTATTGGAATTAAAGTACTCAAAACAGCAACATGAATTTGAAAAATCAATAACTTCTGCATAGGGATGGCCTCTCGACTTTGGAAAATTCGGGGAATGTTCCCAAATTCAGAGGCTTCAAAAGCCCTATGGTCTCATGCCATGGTGAATTTCCTATATGCATGGAGAATTAAAACAATGCAGAGAGTAAATAAATTATTAAAAATAAAATACTTGATGAAATTAAATGATTTCTTTTCCACATTATTCTCCTCTGTTCAGCTGAGCAAGAGGGTATTTTTATTTTATTTTTCTGATTTTTCTACACAAAGTTATGCATTTTTGAAGTTTAGGGAATTAAATAAATAAGAAAATCCCTATTTTTCTATTTATCCGAATCGGCGCCGCGTCAACCTTAGCATCTCCGAAGCGCCGCGTGGCGCTTTCGATTCGACGCCGCCATCCAGACCCGGCGCTCCGGGGGCCCGGCCGCATCGTTCCGTCTCCTCATCCAGGCGCGATCCTGGCCGTCCGTCCGCACGTGTATTAAATGAACGACATCCGTTCATCGTCCCCAAGCCTCTTAACCCGAGAACCGTCCACACTAAATCCCTAATATCTCACTCAATACTTAACGGATTTTCGTGTTCTTGTGCTCTATGGATTCATCTTGAAGAGACGAATAAATCTATACGGTGATCATGCATTAAAATTAAGGCATTTGAAATGGAGAATCTCCAGAAGCTCGGGATAAAGAGTTAGCTCATACCTTTGCTCGAGAAGTGTGGCTTCGATCTCGGGGTTGTGTCACCTTCGATTGGGTCCAAGCAAGCTCCGGATGAAGTCCCTTGGCTCGGTGAATTGTCTCAGGTATGATTTCGACCAAGCCCGATCACAAAGCTTGGAGTCTGGAACAGATGGGTGGCCTGGAGAGGGGGCTTTTGTTGGTGGACTTCTTCCCTTAGTCTGGTGAAGGTGTAGGATCAATCAATTTGGGGATTGATCCACTGTGGAGAAGTGTCCTGGTTTTGGGTGGAATTTTGGCTGAGAAATTGGGCTCTGTTGGTGGGGATTAGGGCAAATTGTCACTCGGGGATCAACTGCTCTAAGTATGGAGAGTGGTCCGGAGAAATTTTGGCGAGGGTTTCGGTAAGGTGCGGTTCAGCACCTCCTCATGGCCGAGAGAGGTGGGGTTTAAATAGGAGAGGCTGGAGGGCATCCCAGGGGGAGTTAGGGCTTAGGATCAGCTGCTTAGGTCAAGGGAAGAACACCCATGGTGGCCATTGGGCATGGGGCAACTCAGCAAGGTGGAATTCCAAAGTTTGGCTCCTCCCAAGGTCTCGGCCATGGTGTTTTCCGGCGACCCAGGCGGCTGGTCGGCAGGCATGGATCACCCTCGTGTCCGAGGTGGGTCGGGGTCGGAGGTTTGTGCAGTCAATTGGCCATGGACATGTGTAAAGGGTTTGGATTAAAATGGTATGGGGAGAGGCTCATTTTGGGTCCAAATGGGTCAACCCACCATTTTGGGTTTGGTGCACCCTTCCAAGTTCTGGTTTTGGGCTGGGAGGATCATGTGAGTCAACCTACCAAAGGTAGTGAAGTCCACATCAAGGATTAGGTGGCAAAGTATGGTTTAGAGTGTATCATGTTTAAGGTAAAAAGGGCTTAAAAAGGTTTAAGAAAGAGATCCCCTCTCTTGCCATTAATGGTTTGGTGAGGTGGAAAGTGGATTCCATGGCTCTCATGGCTCCTATGGGGCTCATGCATGGCTTCATGGCTTGTCTTTGGCTTGGGGAAAAGCTTGGTCAATTTCATGAAATTGGATTTTAGAAATTTTGGTAATTTAGGGGTGATTTGATGGGATTTGGCATATGGCTTAGTTTAGAAAAATTTGATGGCTAATTTAGAACTTAGGGGTGATTTTAATTGAGTGAGGATGAGATGAGATTGTAATGTGGGCCTTAGGATGGGTTTGGACTTTTGAAATTATTTTAAGAATGGGCTTTTGGATTTCAAAACAAATTTTAGGTTGATAATTTTGTAAAGGATTGGATCCAATAAGTGTTGAATTTAATTTGGGAAGGTTTCATAAATGATTTGGAATAAATTTGAAGTGGTTTGGGCTTGAATTGGGTTGGATTTAGACCTCTTTGGTAAATGGGCCAATGTAGGTCAAATTGGGCTAACTTGGGCCAATGTTGGGCTAGGGCTCGAATTGATGTAAAATTAATGTTGGGAAATGTTTATGGGAGTGTTTCAAAGAGGTTTTGACTTTGGTTGGGTTTTGATTTTGGGGTTTGGGCTTATTTAGGTTAGGTTTGGGTTTAGGTCAAAATTGGGCTTTTTGGCTTTGGGTTGAATTTGAGTGGGGTTTGGGTCTAAATTTTGGGTAAATCATGTTAGTGTTTTGTTTGTGGGGATGTTAAGGAAGGTTTAGAAAAGGTTTGGGGTTAATTGGAGTTGAATTGGGTTAGTTTGGGTTAGGTTTGGGTCATGGGTCCAAATTGGACTTTAAGGCCAAAAGTGAAATTGGATTCAAATGTCAATCAAATTGGACTTTGATCTGGTCTATATTGGTGTTGGGGATGTTGAATTGAAGTTTAGAATTGAATTGGATCAGAATTTGGGTCAATTGGTAGGTTTGGTTCGACATCGGGTTCACTTCTGAGTTAAAATGGGTCAAATTGGGGGTTTTGACAAAAGTGGGGTAAATTGACAAATTTAGCCCATGGTGTAGTTGAACAAAATGAAATTGGGAATATTTGGGATTTTCTGGAATTTTTTGAATTTTTGGATTTTCGGGTCAAGAGGGGTATTTTGGGTATTTGGAGGGTATTGGGAGGTATTTTTGGAATTTTTTGTATTTTTGGCTATGGGTTATCAACTTGATTGGTGAGGAAATGTTCAAGGTTAATTTTGGGGAATTTTGGGTGATTTGGAAATTTTGAAAAATTTGGGTAATTTCAAGGGCTTTAGGTAGGCTAGGCGGGTCCGGGGTCCCGGAGCTCAAAAATTGAAAATTTAGAAAATTGAAGATTGGGTGAATGTAAGTGGAATAAAATTATTTTGGTTGAGCCATGAAGCCATATCAAGCCCACATGAGCCATGAAGGGACTCATTTGAGGCATCCATTATGTTGTTCCTAACCTCTTAGCGAGGGCTTAGGGGTTAAGGACCATCCACGTGAATCACCTTTATGAGTCGGGAGGTCGAGTTAGGTATGGGTGTGTTTTTAGGAGGTGTGTGAAAGTGTAGTGTATAAGTGTAGGGTGTGTGTAAGTCGGCCCTCACTGCACAGGCCACCGCGGAGGCGATCCCAAGGCCAAAGAGTCCTATATGAACTCATCCTTTAAACTTCCACATTTGGTTTCGACCCTCTAGGTGATTAGGGGTCTACGATCAAGTTTGTGGAGTTTTCAGGGAGTTAAGAAGTGGTTTGAATTTCTAAGTGGTGGGTCCCAATTCTAATCCTCTAGGATAGTCAAAGGAAAAGCCTAAGGCTAGATCCTAAGTACTAAAAAGAAGAAGAGAATACCTCATCAAAAATGAGGTCAACACCACCAAGAGTTGCATCCCATCCCCTTTGAAAATGGCGTCAAATTCAAGTTAATCTCAATTTTTAACAGTGACGGCCAAGCGCCGGCCTAGCTGCGCTTAGCCACTAGTGCCCAAATTTTCATTTTTCAATTTTTTGCTTCAAATTTGATCCAATTTTGCTCCTTTCATCATAATCACTCATTTTCATCATACCTGCAAAAACTACACAAAATACCTTCCATTAAAGTGCAATATGATCAAAAGTAGGTATAAAAATGTTCATAAAAAATACTATATATTTTAGGTGTATCAATCCCCAATTTGGTCCTAAGATTAGTAACTAAACTCGAATGTTAGCCTTCAGGTGAAGGGTGAGTGGGAGCTCCGTAGTGAGAGCCGGTATCCTCCCAGCCTAACCTTAGATTTAGTGACTAAACTTAGGATATGTCAATATTCTTTTCATGCTTGGAAGAGGTGGTACTCTTTTAAGGGTAAAGAAACAATTATGCTCCTATTTGGCACAATACCATAGATAATCATTTCATATCATCCACACATCATATTCTCGTTGCAAGACAAAAGATACTTTTCTTATATATCAAAACCTTTCAAATATATTGCTTAGTGTGTGTCTGTTAGTTAATTTTGTTTTAAAAATATTAGAAGTAATTGTAGTTTATTTAATTGTTATTATTTTCTGCATCTTGGTAGTAGAAGTAAACGTTAAACTTTAATTACAATTTGAGTATCAGAATTCAGTACTACATTATTTATTATGAAACTCTTACTTTTTACTTCGTCAACTCCCTGTGGGATCGATAACCAAGACTCCATTAAAGCCCTGTATTACTTGATACGATACGTATACTTGAATTTAATGTTTGGCCTTCACAAAATCATTATAAATATATGTAAATTTAAGTTCATAAATTCTTGCAATATAAAAGTACGGCCGCATCATTGGTTATTAAGACTGTTTTTAGTGGCTGCAACAACAAAATTTGGTCACAATGGCCTTATGTGGTGACTATAATTATGGTGGTTGGTCACAAATGGTGTAGTTGTAAACTATGATAGCGTTAATCAGTCACAGAGATCGTAATTGGCAACAGCAGCAGCATCGATTGGACATAGAAGTCATTGTAGGAAGTTGCAGTTGTTCTTAACCATATATATCATAATTGGCCACATACTTGGTAATTGATAGTTTTAATTTTGGCACAGAGGACATAGTCCTAAGCTGCAGTAGCAATTAGCCACATAGATTACAATTGGTGTTGGGATCTCTTCTTTCAAGAAAAAAATAGTTACAATTTTATATTGAACATTATATTTGTTTTATACAACATGAAGGGAAAAATACAAGTGCTTGGAACAACGATTATATTCTGGCTATGGAGGTCACGAGCAATGTTCGACAACGGTATGTGGTGACGGCCAACGATGGCCGACAGTGATTGACAGCAGCAGAGGTCATAAGTTATTATAGGATATTCAATAAATTAAATGTTATAGAAGGCAATGGGTCGTTGACAGCTGGGAGGTTGGAGGTTATCACCAAGTCTTTAATATGGTTATATACATTACAACCATATTTAGGATACGACAGTGGCAAGACTAAGTTATCAACAACCAATTAGGTTGAAAGTTATCGTGGAGTTCTCAATATAATGTTATACCTTACATCATATTAAAACTACGTTAGTAGCAAGTAGTGTTCACTGACGGTGGTAGACAATTTTAGGCAGAATGAAGCCTGAGTTTTTTTTTTTTTGCACCTATTTTATTTTTCTTGCAATCGGGAGACGAAGAGATGGGAAGAAGAGAAGTAACTGAGTCCTTCAGCAGTAAATTGAATGTTTAAGAGCATTTAGCTATAAGTAACTCCTCGATATGTAAAAAATCTTTTAATTTATGATGTAAACCTGAACTTTTGAAATTCTAATATGAAATGAATTTATGAGACGTTTTTTCTCATCACATTTGCAGCAAGCTTGATAAATATAATCTCGCTGAATTTAAATAAATTATTTTGAACGTAAAATTAAATCGCAGCAAAATACCGCCTTAGAAATAAAAAAATAAAAAGTGATGAGTAGGCCTTCAATTTTCACTTATTTGAATTCTATTTTTAAAAGCACAAAAAATATCCCTTTTCTGTTTTTAAAACCTGTTTCCGACTCCTACCCCTCGATATTTCAAGGTACAAGCTTTCAAACCTTTCTTTTATCTGTGTCGCCTCCTACGGTTAGGGGAACTTTACTCCACATCTTCCATTCTGACAAGCAACGCTACCCCTCTGATCCTTGCAGCGGCTCTCATAATTAGCGCCTCTCTCGCCCATGACCTCTTTTGCTTGGAGACACCAAATTTTTATTTGATCTCTAATTCTTCTCTTTTTAGCTGTGTCGCCTCCTACGATTAGGGCAACTTTTCTCCACATCTTCCATTCTACAAGAGACGCTACCCCTCCGATCCTTGCAGCGGCTCTCACAGTTAGGACGTCTCTCGCCCTTGGCCTCTTTTGCCTGGCAACACCAAATTATTCTTCGATCTGTAATTCTTCTCTAACCGTGTGTCGCAAGTGAGCTTCTTTTGTCTCTATTCTCCATTTTTGTTAATTTTTTTATTATGTTACCAATATTTATTAAGTATGCTAAATTTTGTTGGTATATTTAGACCCAATTTGTTTTCCAGATCTTTTGAATTGTTCACTGTCCTGATGTTCTTGCCATTACTAGAAATTTCTGGCTTTTTTGTAACATTACTGTCTAAAAAGATTTATGATCCATACATCTTTCTTTTGAATTGGATGCTGCTCTAGCATCTTGATCTGAGCCATTGATTCAGATGAAATACAGATAAAGTTAATGGCCATAGCAAAATAAATTGTAAAATACACAAATAGGGCTTTATTGAATTTTCTACGGCAGTTGGATGGAGTTGAAGCCTTGCATTATTTTGGCCTAAAAATTGTCTACTATAGCTTATTTGGAATATTGTTAATTTCGTGAAAACTATAAATATATAACTATCCAATCATCTCTGGATTTTGAACATGCTACTTGTTTAGGGCCTACAAATTTATTCTTATATTGGATTATCAAATTTTAAAATTATTTAAAATAAGATAATTAATAAGACTATCAAACACATTTTTGTTTATTTTTAAAACTTTAAAAAAAATAAAAGTTAATTAAAATAAGAAAAATTAAAAATAGAAAGTTATTTCAAACAAACCCTAAAATTACTAAGGGGATATTGGTAGCAACTTTAAAGCATGATTTAAGCGAGATTGAACTTAGGTTTTGCTAAATATTATTTTGGACAACTTATCTATTAATATTTTAAATCTTTGTTTTGTCGCACTCCATGTCTAGAATGTGGTACACCCCGATAACCTAGGACATGATGAAATTAAAAGGTTCCAAATCTAACCGCTACAGAAGGAAGAAACTCCTAACCTGGTTCATACGACTGACCCGTAAATTTTCTTTTTTTATAGCAAGTTTAACAAAGATTTTATTTCACTTTCATTTTTGTTTTTAAAAGGGATTTTGTTTTATCATTAATTTGAAAGAGATTTTGATATTTTCAAAGTTAATGAATCGGTCATATTAGCAGGCGGGAGCTTCTAACTACCTGTAGAAGCGATGTGTAGCCTTTTACTAAATATTGGAGATGAGGTACTGTCGATCACTCATTCTCGTAAGGCCACTGAGTCAGGATCGTGCTAGGACCTCTCATACATGCATGGGTGGTTCTTTCATCACTTATGTACAAAACCCCGAATCATCCTACTTACAGCCTTGCTTGATGGCCCACATATAGCAAAAGGCTATACGTGCACACTTATACCTTGTACATAAGCGTAAAAGTCTCAGCCAAGAAGCAAGAAAGAAGGCGACAACCCGCCTAAATGAATGACAAAAAGGAGGTGAGTCATTCCTCAAAACCACAGAAAACAAACAATCCTGAAACCCCTAACGACTCCAATACTCACAGAAAAGGGAAATACACTAGGCCTCTGGAAGACACACACTCCCTTAAAATGACCAACTGAAGGGAAAAGAAAAGAAAGGGAGAATCCTAGCATGTCCCAAAAACACGACCTAGAAGACTAGGCACAATTTTGATAAAAGAAAAGGGTACAATAGAGGACTCCCAAATCTGACCAACTTGGATTGTCTAACTTCTTTGTTATCCTTGTTTCAGATCAAAATATGCAAGCTGAAGACTAAGATTCAAAAGCCCCACAACCAAGCCCAACATGTCTCAAAACTGAGCCTACAATAGGCCCAAAACAAGTGCAAACTTGAGCTAAAATTGAGCCCCAACATAAGGTGCAAAAGGGAGCAGCCTTAAGGCAGTTAACAAGCTCACAACAGGGCCGACACACAGGGTAAGATCGAGCCACCACCACACACCTAAAATAGGGTACCGGAGAGAGCTAACACCGAGCTTTGTAACAGGCTGAAAAAATGCTAACAACATCTTCAAAATAGGGGCAACTCCTAAGTGAGCCTAATCCAACACGATGCTCAAAACAAGAGCCTAACAAGCGGCCAAATCAGTCCCCCATAAGACAAAACCGATCCCAGTCAACAGGCTAAAACCGAGCCGCCAAAAGGCTAAGAACAAGATCAACACAAGGGAAAAACCAAGCCCATACAAGCTTCAAAGCCGAACCACATAAGCTGCAAAACCGAGCCCCTGGCTGGGCCAAAACCATGAATGAAGGAAACCTAAAGTAGTACCCAAAGCTATCTAAAAAAAACTCCAATATCACATCCCAAACATGTCAAATATGAAGTTCAAAGCATGCATGAATGTATCTCGGCAAAATAGCGAGTTAGAGAGCTAGTAGAGAGGAGAGTATATGCTGCCATAAAAGTTCAAGAACCACAATCTAAATATACTAAAAAAACGAAGTGCACTCACCATGCGTTTAACCAAACTAGTGAAAATAGAGAACAAATAGGTAGCCACAAAGCTTTAGAGCTTTCGTTAAACATGTGATCCACTTTAAAAATACTTATTTTTATGCCTTATTTATGATTCAATTCTTAAGGATATTATGCTTTAATGAAAGGTATTTTTATATTTTTGGATGTAGGTGATAAAAAAAGAGTTCAAGAAGGAAAAAGGAGCAAAAAGAGCAATAATAGAGCTTAAAGAGCAAAGTTGCCGAAATTATAGGTCTGGTGCCTAGGCGCCAGAATTCGGCGCCTAAGCGTCAGTTCGATACAAAAATATATAATATTTTTGACGACTTTGGGCAGTTATTTTGATAGTTTTAAGCAGTTATCAGACCTTCTAGAAGACTATAAGTTACTCCTAATATATAGGACATGTGATACAATGCATCTAGACACAGGAAAACGATTTTAATCGCGAAGATGTGTGATCCAAAGTGAAGAGGTACGAAGACCTGGTCATGGACTCCGGCACCTAGGCGCCAGATCCCAGCGCCTAGGCGTGACAGTTACCTTCTAGAAGATACATTGTATTTGGACAAATTTTGAAGAGGTGCCTTAAGCAACCCCTGGTCAAATTCGGAGTTCTATAAATATCAGTCAATTCTATAAAGAAAAGTACTTCTTTTAGCACCTTATAGCCATTCTATCACCATATACCCCCCTCTAGCATCCAATCATTTTAGGGAGCCACTTTATTTTGCATTTAGTGACTTTATTTTGAGTATTACTACTCAATTCCTTGAGTAGTAAGTGTGAGGTTTTAAGTATTGTTGATGTTAAAGTTTTGTACCTTGCATTGGAGTCAGTAGAAGTCAGCGGATCAATTGAAGGAACATTCTAGATAAAGTATTTGTAACTTGGTTTAAAGTTTTATAAATATATTTTATTGTGTGAATTCAATGTGTTTTGAGTAGTTTGTTTTATTTCTCCTTTCAACTATGAAAAGATAATAAGATAATTGAATTTTGTTGGAGAATTTAACTTACAATATTTATAAAAATTGTGATGATATTAATACATGATCTTAATTTTCTTTTTAAACTGGTCATTTAAATTGTTAAAACCTGTTAAAGAATTCCGAGACCTATCCGGAGATGAGTTCTTAACTAGTAGATATCACTTGAATCCTTGGGTAATCGAAGGCTTTATGCGGGTTATTCAAGTTGAAGTGCAAATAAATAGGAAGATATTATTTATCGGGCGTAGAATTAATTAGCTTTTTAGAGTGACGGACTAAATTCTAATAATTTGGTGCTATATAAAGGGAACGGGTCACCTAGTAGAGGCCGACCATAGCCACCCTTGGACATCTAGTAGTGTGAGCCTAGATTAACCCATTATACTAATAAAACATCCTGAACCGATCTATAGATTAGCCAATGTTCCTTATACTATCGAGCAAATGTAAAGAATATGAATGCTTCTATCTGGCACAATACCATAATCTAAGTTCTCCATAAATGATAATTATTCTAAAAATCTTGGATTAGTTGAAAAGGAGGAAGTTGTTTTATTTATATCTGCATTAATCTTTATTTAATTATTGCTTACTTAAATTTAGTAAAAAATGTATTAAATTTAAAATATGAATTTTGAAAAGAAATAAAAATAATAATTACTTTTAATTCGAAAAATCTAAAATATTTCTTAATTTTCTCATAATCTTTCTTGTGGGATCGATAACCAGGACTCTAACCTGTATTACTTGAAATGATGCGTATATTTGCGTTTGAAATTATGACTTTTACAATAATTATTATAAATACTTAAATATAAATTCATAAAATTTCACATAAGTAAAAGTCAGGTTTTTACCACATCAACATGCCAACATGAAATTTCACCATTCACCCCTTTCCCTTTTCCTCTTTTCTTCCAAGCAACAACATAAGTTTTTTAACATTAATTCCAAGGATGTGAATGTTATAAATGTCTTATATATGGATGTATAACAAGTGTGAAAGCATTTCTATTACTTAAACATTCTCGGAGCGTTCCAAAGCACAATCCAACATAAGCATTTGAAGACCATCCTCCAAAGAAATTAACAAAATGAAGGGTAAAATAGAACCCCCAAGTGCTTCAAATCACATAATATATCTCACCTCAACATGCATAAAACCATGCTTTCAAGAGAGTAATAAGAAAGATGGAAATGCCACCTTCATATGCATGCACCTCACTAAGAGGTAAACCCCCAAAGCCTTCAAGTAAAACATGTTAAACTCAAAGAAGCATAAGTAAAGAAAACATAACATGTCATTCAAACTCTCTAATTAATCTTCATTTCTTCTCTTTTCTTTCAAGCTAGCATTCATGCACATGACTGACATTAAGTTTAAAGTAAAGTGGTAAGCATGTAACATAGCAAGAAGCCCAAGACATTTACCTTCATTTGAAAAAGAATAGAGAACGTTTAGATGAAGATGAATGATATGTGAAACTTCCCCCACTTCTCTTCTCCTCTTTTCTTTTCTTCTTTTTTTTTTTTTACTTTCTTCTCTCTTTTTTTTAAGGAAACAAAATGAGTCCATTACATTCCTCAAAACCAAGCAATACACCTATTTCATAATGCGTTAAGCCATGTGTTAAAGTAAGGAAGAAGAAGGAGAGACACCACCTTCATGAACATACATCTCATGTGAATGCAAGCCTTAAACCATCACATTGAAGCATATTACACCTAAAGGAGCTTTTGTGACATAGGGTAAAACATGCGTGAGTGTATACAAGCATAGTGATAGGTAAAAGAAGTGTAAACTACCACATAGCTCCAAGAACCATGAACA
Organism: Papilionanthe hookeriana x Papilionanthe teres; assembly: GCA_022702705.1. Taxonomy (NCBI): domain Eukaryota; kingdom Viridiplantae; phylum Streptophyta; class Magnoliopsida; order Asparagales; family Orchidaceae; genus Papilionanthe; species Papilionanthe hookeriana x Papilionanthe teres. The sequence goes on from CM040421.1 coordinate 79,203,471, forward strand.
TTTTATAAATTTCAGCAAAACAGTGTGGTAAAGAAAGAAAGAAGTAAAGCATGGGGCAAGGAGAGACCCTGAACATAGCCCTTAAAATATACCAACAATAAAGCTTAAGGGTATGTTTGAGGTAGCTACAACTTATTGAATAATCTGCTGATAAACCAATTAAAAATAATCTGCTTATAAGCTAGGTGCGGTGGCTGTTTCAAATTATTATTTTTTTGGAAAAGCTATACCGCAGCCAACCACCACACCTATGTAGGTACGGTGTGAAAACACTGTTTTCAGCGTTTTAAAATGCATAAGCTGCCAAAACATAGTTTACCCAAACAGCACATGTACGTTTTCAAAACGCCACCGCACCAAATAAGCTGCCCCAAACGGGCCCTAAAGGGACTGAATTATGGAACTAAATAATCTCATACCTTAATGAGGAGATAAGAAATCAAACACCAAAGCCAAGTAACCAACAGGGAGGCCACAAGGAAACAACCAAAAAAAAAAAGCTGAACACCAGGAGGTTCGGTGAGCCCAGGAGAAGAGAGCAAACAACTCCTTCCCACCTCTACACACACACACAGTGACTGAACCAAAGAGCAGGAAAGAAAAATTAAGGCAACCCCTCCCCCCTCTCAAGAGAAATTCAGCCAACATTGAAGAACTCCCATGTGCGGCTTCTTTTATAGGTTATGTGTTTTGAAAAGGAGGTTGCCTACAGAAATTGTTGGCGGGTTTTAGATTTTAAGTTTAATTTAAATATATATGTATAATTTGGAAAGTAACATTTGATTTTTGAAAATATGATACCAAACTGATCTCATGTTATTAATAGTCTAAATAAACTAGCATTCCATCACAAGTGACATATCTATGTCGGAGAGTAGACATATCACTTGAAAATGAAGCTCGATTAAATAAACTAGTAATTTTATGACATCCGTTTAGTTTGGGAACCAATTTTATAAGCGGACAAGTTTTCCTGTTTAATATAAAGGAATTAAGCAGGGTTTATATTACATAGGTTCTTAAAGTTCCCTATAAGGGAAAGCCCTTATAGTTAATGACATCCTAAATGACCGAAGTCACTTAAGAAAACTCTCGATAAAGATCAGTGGTTTCGCTTTCAAGAATTTCAAAGTTTAAGCATTCAAAGGATTCGATTTTGAAATTTCAAAGAGGGTTTGATCAAATTTGGAACATCTTATTTTGGGAATCCAATGTAAGAAAGGTAGGAGAAGCTGAGGATTCAAGAGGAATCTTGGCAACTTCCCAAACTATCATATGATTTGGCTTCAATTTGATATAATTATTTAATGTTGCAATCCTACTAATTTTAATTAATTAGGACTTATATTTGTGCAATGATGATTTACACAAAAGCCTAGAAAGATTGGAGGTTTTTTGTCAAGTGACTACCTCATAATCCTAAAACAAGTTAGGACATGCTGCATATCAGGACTATGCAGGAGCCTAACAAAAAGAGAGGTTTTATTCCATAAAAGACAGCCTCAGAATTAAAAAGGTCTTGAACGAGCTACCCACGATGTCTGCTCCAAGTTCGTTATTGAAGTGTCTTCGAGTCTTCAGGTCCTCCAATCTTATTGTTAAAAGTTTTATTTGTTTTGATAATTTTATAGTGAATTAATTAAAGGGTAGTGGAGTTATAGTTCAAACCTAGGCCAAGGCTAAGTTTACTTAAGCTAGGTAATTCCTTAGTGTTATGATTTCTAGATTCTCCCTAATCTAAATAACTTTTATTGTTTATTATTCGTCCTTAACACATGCATTCTATGTTTGATAAAAAGCAATAAATACATACATAAAGCAATATGTAAAGAAAATAAAGAAAACAATATTTTACCAAAAAAATGATATTAAATTTTAATTATTTAATTAATGGAAACCCAATCAAGATGTTAACGGCTCCGTCGTCCCAGGTCGTCAGGTGCCCTAGTTTACTTAGTCCGAAAGGTGGTTGCCCACAAGGACCGGAAGATTCCTGTCAACATCCTCAGAATGCATCGTCCAAGAGATATTCGTAAACTAGAATCACAGGGGTTAAGGTTGCATTATGTGATCTTTGTTATTAAGATTTAGTTAATCCTTGAATTACTTTATCAATTTTATCGTTAAAAATGTTTTAGGTTGTTTACATCTTGTTGTCGGATTTTAAGTGTTTTTTTTAGTTATTTTTGTTCACTTGTTATTATTTATGCAAAGTTGACGGCTTAGAAGCTGAATTAACCTACAAAGCCATGCTTCAAGGTATTGTTGTGCTCAGTTTAGTTTAAGTTTAAGTTTTAATGTGTTTTATGTGAATTTTACCCATCCCAATGTGTTTTATGATTAATAATTGATTCTTCAATTAAAGGGTTTAGGTTTAACTTAGGTTTAGGGCTAACTAACCTAAGGTTTAGTTTAAGTAATCCTATTGGTTTAGGGCTAACTAACCTAAGGTTTAGGTTAATTAATCCTATTAGTTTAGGGCTAACTAACCTAAGATTTAGGTTAACTAATCATATTGGTTTAGGGTTACCTAACCTAATGTTTAGGCTAACTAGTCCTATTGGATTAGGGCTAACTAACCTATGGTTTAGTTTAACTAATCCTATTGGTTTAGGGCTAACTAACCTAAGGTTTAGGTTAACTAATCCTATTGGTTTAGGGCTAACTAACCTAAGGTTTAGGTTAATTAATTCTATTGGTTTAGGGCTAACTAACCTAAGGTTTAGGTTAACTAATCCTATTCGTTTAGGGTTAACTAACCTAATATTTAGGCTAACTAGTCCTATTGGATTAGGGCTAATCAACATAAGGTTTAGGTTAATTAATCCTATTGGTTTAAGGTTAACTAATCTTATTGGATTAGGGCTAACTAACCTAAGGTTTAGGTTAACTAATCATATTGGTTTTAAGGCTAACTAACCTAAGGTTTAGGTTAACTAATCGTATTGGTTTTAAGGTTAACTAACCTAAGGTTTATATTAACTAATCATATTAGTTTAGAGTCAACTAAACCGATGGTTTAGGCTTAACTAATCATATAGGTTTAGGCTTAGACTAATCCTAGTTGGTTTAGGGTTAACTAACCTAAAGTTTAGGCTTAGCTAATCCTATTGGTTTAGGTTTAACTAACCTAAGGTTTAGACTCAGCTAATCTAATTAGTTTAGGGTTAACTAACATAAGGTTTAGGCTTAGCTAATCCTATTGGTTTAGGCTTAACTAACCTAAAGTTTAGGCTTAGCTAATCCTATTGGTTTAGGTTTAACTAAACTATGGTTTAGGCTTAGCTAATCCTATTGGTTTAGGGTTAACTAACCTAAAGTTTAGGTTAACTAATCTTATTGATTAATGTTAACTAACCTAAGGTTTAGGCTAACTAATCCTATTGGTTTAGGCTTAACTAACCTAAGGTTTAGGCTCAACTAATCCTATTGGGCTAGGGTTAACTAACCTAAGGTTTAGCCTTAGCTAATCCTATTGTTAAGGCTTAACTAACCTAAAGTTTAGGCTTAGCTAATCCTATTGGTTTAGGGTTAACTAACCTAAGGTTTAGGTTAACTAATCCTATTGGTTTAGGCTTAACTAACCTAAGGTTTAGGTTAACTAATCCTATTGGTTTAGGATGACTCAAATCTTAAGTTTAGGATGATTCGACTCCATAATTGGCCTCATCTAAAGGTTAAATTTACTCGTGCTAGACTCGGGCCCAGGTTGGACTCAGGTTAGAGCTAACCTGAACCTAAATTAAACTTAAACCCCAATTAATGTGTTTTAATTATAAAAAGTATTTCAAATAGGTTTTTAAAATGTTTAAGTATCTTTTTATATTCAAAAAAATGATCAGGAAGAGTTTTTGCAATTTTCATTTTTTAAATTTTTAATTTATATAAATAGGTCATTTCACTCAAAAATAAAAATACAAAGATAAAGACATCCAAATGTTTTGAAAAAATTAGAGAAGCTTTGCCCAAGACCATTTAATATCTCTGTCAATTTTGATATTTTCCTCATTTATATTTTAATTTTTATTATTTATATACTCCAGAACTTCAAAAAATAATTTAAAAATATTTAATTAATGAAAAATCATGATTTTAATTTTCAAAAATTCTTCTCATTTTTCTGAGTTCACAACATTTTTCAGTTTGTTTTTTGAGTTCTCTACAAAACGTTATATAATTTTAAAGTTAAGTCATAATTTTTGAAATATATATATATATATATATATATATATATATATATATATATATATATATATACACGAAATAAATAAAAACGAGCTACGTGTGCTTCTTCGTCCGACACGCGCGACGGGAGAAATTAATGGCTGAAATTTCTCCGGCTTCGTTCTCCTCCGATTCTCAACCAAATTTTGCGTTCTTGGGCTCGTTTTGTTCAGCTCGAAGAGTAGATCACATTCATACGGATAGTTGGGTGTTTTGTGATCTACTCTTCGATCTGAAATGGAGGCTAGTTTAGGATTATCATTTTAATTTAGGATGCATACCCGAGCCTAAGAGGTTTGTCCTCGATTAGGTTTGAGTAAATGGACTTCCTTGAGCATATCCAAGTCCTTACGGCGTCGATTTGACGTCATTTTCGCGTCGAATTGAAAGTTCACCAGAGTTGGCTCGGCTCCTACTTTTCCGGCGACATCGGCGGTTTCTGACGAGGGAGGTAGGGTGGTTGTGTTCCTCAGGTCAAGGAGCACAACTTTGCTCAAGGAAGCAGATGGGTTTGGCTTGGGGATTTGGAGTTGTGTAGAGGAGAAGGCTTAAGGGTGGAGAGATCCCATTCATGGCTAAGGTGGTGGCTTATATTGGAGGAGGAGGGAGAGAAAGGCAACCATGCAAAATGAGAGATTTATTTAAATAATGTTACTTTTTTTTATTATTTTAACGTTACATATATATATATATATATATATATATATATATATATATATATATATATATATATATATATATATCATGTGTGTGGCATGATAGAAGAGAGAGAGCAGGCGTGTAAGCAATAAGCATGCCTAATTTATGATATGATAGTATAATAAATATTATATTATAATATTATAATATAATAATATTATTATTATTATTATCATTCCTGCATTTTTCACTCGGATATGTCTTCACAACGAAATAAATGTCCCTCTTAATTAAAATCGATGTTTCGGACGCGACATGCATTCGTTTTGTCATCGGGGTTGTTCGGGCCACCTCGTCGTTAAAATAAGGCCAAAAATGTCGAATTCTATTCGACTCAAAATTTCGACTCGTCCTCTATCGAAATAAAAAACGAAGTTCAATTTCGTGAAATTGTGAGGTGTCGGAAGATTCTCTGAATTTTTAAAAATTTTCGAAATTTTTGGAAATTTGAGAAATTTTGCCCTGTGATGGCATTTGGTCATGTAGGAAATTTTGGGAATTTGGTCAAAAAGTCAAATCAAAAGTTCAGAGCAATATAAAATGAAATTTGGAGTTGAACGAAAGTGTCCGGGAGCAATTTTGACCGTTGTGGAGGATTTTTCGGGACTCGGAATAATTTTCAAGTATTGATTATTTAGGTTGTGAGGGGCCCAATGGTAACTCAGAAGTATGACATGTTTACAGTCAATCTTCTCAGTTTGACGAGGCGAACTCTCTGGAATGATTTTCAGGGAGTTTGGGTGACTCTGTGAAGTTTTGGGTTTTGGGGCCACTTTTTAGGGGCAATTTGGTAATTTTGGGGGTATATTGGGAATTTTGGAAATTTTGTCATATTTAGGTAATTTTGGTCAAATTGAGTGGTGGGGAACATTTCAGAATAATTTTGAGAGGTTTAGGATGTGTGCAAAGTGTAGTGTATACAGATTGAACGGATCAAAACCAGACTGTTCAGAGTAATCCTAAGGCCAAAGGATCCTATAGGAACTCATCCTTAAACCTCCTCATTTTGACTTTTAACCTTCCGAGGGGCTCGGAGGTTTATGATCATCCATGTGGGGTTCTAAGGAGAGTATAGAAGCAGTTTGAATTTCTAAATGGTGGGTTCCGATTCTAGCCCTCTAGGATAGTCATAGGGAAAACCTATGGTTAGATCCTAAACACTAAGGAGAGATCAGACCTCACTAAAAATGAGGTCAACATCCCCAAATGGAGATAATATAGTAAGAAGAGAAGGGAAGAGCCAAGCTAAGCTTACCCAAAATCATCCAAGCTTACCCATATGTTCACCCAAACGCAAGAGAGGAGCCAAAAAATCGCAGCTGGTGGGTCGGAGAAACGCAACAAGGAGGACCAGGGAAGAAGCCCCGGGAAGGAGAATCCCCCTTACCACATTCATGCTACGGGAAGAAGATGCCAGAAACGAAATACCAAAGAGGAAAAGGCCACAGCCTGGCGCGGTTTTGGGAAGGAAAGTCGCGAGAAGAACACGTTAAGACGGGGCTGAAGAGTCAACTTCTTCTGGCACATGAGGGGGCGACTCTAGGGGGGTGCGAATGGAAACGAATCCATCCCCTAGGGCTCGGGTTCATTCGACCGAGGGAGAGGAAAGCAGCTCAAGCAGAGGGGAGGGCTAGGGTTCACACGACCGAACAGAGAAGGGCCCGAGCTGAGTGATGCGTGTATTTAGGGTTTAAGGGTTTAGGATTTATGAAACAATAAAATATTAATATATTTTTAAATAGAATTTACTCAATTTCACGTCTTCTGCTCGATCTCGGAACCCTACAAAATGTATGTCCTTCCCTAGAAAATTTGATATTCCGGATGCATCGGGGCAGTCAATTTCGTGAGCCCGTGTCATTTGAGCAACTTCATTGACGGTCGAGCCGAAAGTGCGTCGAATTTTGATCCTGTTGAAATTTTGATTTGATGTCAATCGCCCTGACATTTTGACTTCAGCTTCGACCCGTTGCGGAGTATTTGAAGGCGTTGAGGCCCGTAGCTAGAGGAATTTATGCCTGTGGTGGTGCAAAAATGTGCATGAGGCCGTCCTAAGGTCCGGTGGTCCTATGGGGACTCCCTTTGAGTTCCTTACGTCAACTCTAATCTTCTATGTGCTAGAGGTACAAATTTATGCACGGGACTCCAAAAAGAGTAACGATATGGTTTCAAAATTTCTAACACGAGGTGGGTCCCAATACTAAGAATCTAGGATAGTCGAAGGAGGCTCCTAAGGCTAGAATCCTGAATTCTAAGGAGAAAACTAGACATCACGAAAGTGAGTTCAACAGTCCCTAGGGTCCATTTGGAGGTTGTAGGAAGCTTGGATTAGTCACATTTGGTTTAATTTGATCCATTTGTGTCATGGGTTCATTTGGGTCACTTTGGGTTCAAATTGGGCTAACTTAGGTTTGAGCTTGAATTGAGCCCACTTGATTGAGCAATGTTGTGTATATGATTGTCATGAATGGTTTAGAGAAGGATTGTAGTGATTTTGAATTGGTTTAGAGGTTCAATTTGGCTTAATTTGGGACTTTAGTCAATTGGGGGACCCTTGGACTAGCTGGGGTCTAAGTTGGGTCCAAGGCTCAATTGGTGGGTCAAAATGGTCAAGAGGGATATCATGAAGAGTGCTCAGCATAAATTGGGTGCCAATTTTGGGATTATGGCAATCAATTTGGTAAGATGTGGTCATGTGTTCAATTTGGGTTAAAATTGGGGGATCTTGGTTCAAATGGATTTGGGTGGAGCTTAGGTTCAAATTGGGAGCAATTGGTGGTTTAATTGAACTTATGAGAGTGTTATGAAGTGTTTTTAATATTGATTGGGGGAGAATTGGTTGACATTGGGTTTGATTTGGAGAGATTGTGTCACTTGGCCAATTTTGGAGATTTTGGGTTTGTGCTCAAATTGAGCTTGAGTGTGGGTCCAATTAAGCTTAGATTTGGTTTAGTTTGGTATTGGGGATATTAAATTTTTGTTTGGGATTGAATTTGGGTAGGATTGGGGTCCATTGGGTTGACATTGTGTTGAATTTGGGCACTTTTGAGTTAAATGATTCAGTGTGGGGCTTTTGTCTAAATTTGATTAAATTGGCAAAATTGGGTCATGTGGTATTTAAGAAAAATGATATTAGGAATATTTGGAAGGTTTTAAGAATTTTTGGAATTTTTGGGAATTTTTTAAATTTTGGAATCTATGAAGGTTATTTTGGTAATTTTTAGAAGTTTGGAGCTATTTTTAGAAATTTTGGTAAATTTGTGTAGTTTTAGTCAATTTGGATGGTGGAGGATGTTATGGAATGCTTTTGGAGAATTTTGGAAAATTTTGGAGAATTTTGAGAATTTGGAGTACTTTAGGGCTTGGGGGAATTTAGGTCATTTGGTAGGGTTTAGTGGCTAAGGTTGGGATTTTGGTAGAATTGGGTGTTAATTGAGATTGCCCACCTATTTGAGCCATGGACCAAAGGTCATCCTCATTTGGTCCTCTATGTGGTGGTCTTAGCCTCCTTAGCCATGAGCTTAGGGTTTGGTGGGACCACCTACATGAGTTTCCAAATGTAAAGGGGATCAAAGTTGGGTATTTTTGGTTTAGGATAATGAGTGTAAGGATGTGAGTGTAATGTGAGTGTGAGCTTCAGACCTCTCAGGGTCAATCCTGAGGCCTGACCACCTAAAAGAAACTTCACTTGGGCTTCCTTATGTTTGGCCTCTTCCATCTAAAAGTCGAAGGTTAGGTCTTAAGCATATGAAAATTCCATGTAAAACAAAGAAATATTTTGAATTTCTATGTGGTAGGGTTCAATTGATAGACTTCAAGAAAGTTCACCGGGAAGTCCTATGGCTAGACCCTAGGTTGTTTAAAGAGAGACTAAACCTCAACCAACAGTGAGGTCAACACCTGGACCTCTAGGGGTTCCTAAATTCACGACATTGTCAGCGAACCCTGTCTCGCTTGGGCTACATGCATAATTTTCCGTTGTAACAACGCCCCCAAACATGTGGTTGAGTTTCTCCTCAAATTCAGCCTCGATTCCAGAAATCTTAAACATCTTTGCAACGGGCACCACTTACATAGAAATTAATAAACACCTACGTAAGAATAAACTATAAATTTGACAAAAAAACAATGTATACAAACAATGCTCACCACAAGTCTTTCAGCCCACAATTGATCAGGTGCATCAACGTTTTACTTCACTGGATCCCAACCCAGACCCATAAATCCCCTCTTCAATTCCTTCCAAATTTTCCAGTCATTCTTCATTTTATTCCACTTGTTCTTCATGTGCAACCTGTCATACTCTCTACTTGTACATTCCTTGAAATTTTTGATAATATATTGCCAACCTTCCTTATTGAAAATGGGTTGTAGGCCTATTTCCTCATTTAATCTCTTTAAGGCATATATCGCAAAAGATTATTTTCGTTTCTTTTTCCCACAATGTGGTTGTAGCAACCGTTTTAGGTTTATTATCCATTTTATTACCGTAAGAAAATAAAACCATGAAACATAACGATAAAATCAATTAGAAATTAGAAAGTTGGTCATTAGATTCTCGAGTTATGACATTATTAAAAGTAATATGTTAATAAAAAAATAATACAAGACAATGTAGTGATATAATGTAATTTGGCTCCTCTAAAACACATAAATCTAAGGAAAAAAATGTAATTTGGCTTCGCTAAGAAAGAATTCGGTTCATCATTCAAAGCCATGAAACACAACAGTAAAATCAATTAGAAATTAGAAAGTTGGTCATCAGATTCTCAGATTATGACATTATTGAAAGTAAAATGTTAATAAGAAAATAATACAAAACAATGTAGTGATATAATGTAATTTGACTTCTCTAAAACACATCAATCTAGGAAAAACAATGTAATTTGTCTTCACTAAGAAAGAATTTGGTTCATCATTCATTCCCATACAATTTTAAAGTCATACATTCAATTATTAAAGAATCGAACTAATACACACAAGTAAAACTTGAAGAAAGAAATACCTAAAGGAATCCTTGAAAATGTCTTAAAAGTGCAATGCCGAAACGAATTTAAGGTGCAAGAAAGAGCAAAATGCAGGACGTTATATTCACAAGAATATTCACCTAAACAAATATTGCTTAATTGCCCCCAACAGTATCAAAGAGGAGGTAATAATCCACACCAATCAAATCATTGCAAGAATGTTGATCTCAATTTTGGTGAGGTCTTTTATCTTTTTTTAGTGCTTAGGATCGCAGCGTAACACTTTCCTTTCACTATCACTGAGATTAGAGATTGAACCCACTTATTTTAGAAGCTCGAACCAACTCCATGTTCGTTTTTGAAGTTCTGCATGTGTAGTTGCCAACCTCTAACATTTAGAAGGTTGAAACTAACACGACGGAGCTCAAAATAAGTCCCTACAGGACCTTTATGCCATAGGGTTGTCCCGTGCATGATTCGCACCTCTCAACGCACGAATTTCACAATTCAGATCGTCGACACGATCAAACATTAAAATTTGCATCACTCGAACATTTATTTGCTTCGAAATTAATCTGAATCGAAATTAAATTTTGAAAAAATCTACCGCAAGCTGAAATTTTGATGAAAACTGAATTCGATGCGTTTTTTGATTTGATCGTCGACGAGATTGTCCGAATGACCCTGAATGATGAAATAGACCACGCCGGTGTGTCAGGAACGTAGCTTTTAGCGGAAAGGATACCCATTTTGCTTATCATCACGTGCACGATCAAATTGCACAAATCGAGGGTTTGGATTATTAAAATAATAATAATAAAAAAAAAATAAAACTATTATAAAACCTGAACTCACGCAAAGCGCCTCCCCCATTTTCCCATTGCGCCGACCTGCCCCTTTCTCCGCGAAATCGCCGACGCCATCTCCCTCACCAGCGAGCGTCCGACCGCCGACCTTCCCTCTTCGACGCCAGCAACCCCCCGACGCATCTCTTCCGGGTGTTTTCTTCTTCTTCAGGTGCCCTAGCCCGAGCGCCGACGATCTCCTGCGACAAAAATCGGGCCGACCTCACCTCCCTCTCGGCCGAAGACGCAGCAGACGGGCTCGCCGGACCTCTTCCTCCTCTTTCATTCAAGTTTTTGGAAGTAAAATTTCTTTTCCCTTCTCTCCATTTAGTTGATCCATGAGTTTTCTTTTGAACTTTTTCTATTTTCTATGTTTAATACATGCTAATGATTTTTTTTTTAATGATTGCAATGATCTAAATGGAAGTTGTGCAGAGATTTATGAGATTTGTTATATTTTATGGTTGTTCCTATTTTATTAGGAGATATGTTTCTGTTTTTTTACCTTGCATCACTTATGATTTTCATATATTAAAGATGGTTTTGTTGAAAGATGGAGCGACTCCTGATTTTTTTTGGTTTGATATTTGAGTGTTCATAATACTTGCCAAGGGGAATAAAATGTGAGAAAACTTTCAACATCGTATATCTCATAGGAATATTGTAAATCATGGATCTCTTTAGTTTCAATTTTTGAATGCTTCAGTTATTTTAAATTGTAATTAGTAGTCTTATGTTTTCTTTCTTGGAAATAAAGATTTGAAGGATGTATTTGCTCCAAGTAATGTTCATGTTGGGTTTTGAGATGGAGGTTTTAAATGGCATGCTCTACTCTATTCACCAGTGCTTCTTTAGGTTTAATACGTTTCACTTGGAAAGTTATGCATGCTCTAGTCCCTATTGCTAGCATGTTTTGAAGGTTGTTTTGGAATCCTTTCACTCCATGATTAGCTCTCTTTTAGCTAGCTTTGAGATTGCTAAAATAAATGTCGCTTTCATTTGCAAATAAGGGAAAAAGTAATTATAGGAAACCAAATTTACCTGAAGAGATCATATGCAACAGAACGAGAAGAACCTCTGAAAGACAATATGACATAGGATGGAAGCGTATTTTCTTTGAGGAATTTGCGGGGTTCGCCGCCCTCCGTCTTCGCTCGGCCGGTGAGCGATTGTTTGGGGATCTTTCCACTTTTCCGCGATCTTTGTTCTTTGCTCGAATCGGGAGCGAGATGAATGAAGAAAGTTCAACCTTTTTGGATTTTGTGGACGAAGCGCGCAGATATGAGATGAAAAATTCAAAGTTTAGGCGGGAAATAGAAAAAGTTTTCACGCCGTTTGAAACTTCGGATTTTCTAGGGTTTTTGTTTTGAACTAGTCTTTACCGTCGGTAGTTCGATTCGACAGTCTTGAATTTTCAATCAAATTTGAAGGCTTGTTGAGATAATTAGATATGTAACACTCTAAATATTATTATCTACGAAACTAGGGCTCAGTTCACTTTTTTCAAATCATTGAAAATTTTATAAAAATGAGAAATATAAGCTATGATTTTGCCCTTGTTTTTTTTTTATATTTAAGTGAGACTTTGAAAATGGGATGAAATAGGATGATAGGTTTATAGATAGCAAAATTTTATGGGTTATGCATGTAATTGCACCAATATGATTTGTGATGACATTTTGTTACTAAATTTCAATTCGTATATAAGAATTAGCTAATAATATGATTGATGAAAGAATAACAACTAAATTAGTGCTCGAGTCGCTTAGAGAATCGCGTCTCATTGTATGAAACATGGGAAAAATATTGTATGAAAATATAAATTTATTTTCAAATGTTGTAATGTGCGGTAAATTAATTCAAATTTAGATTATTATTATTTAAAAATAAAATTACGAACGTTAAAACTTTTTGCGTGCCGAAATATTCGCAGAGTTTGAGTGATAATTACTGTCTTAGCATTACGGAAATCAAACACACATATTTTAATAAAGTATGAGAAGTGAACAGTAAGAGTTTTTTACGTGTAAAAATCATATTAGTCTAGCTAAATCCAATGTCAATGCACTATATGATTGTAAGTAAATGGGGTCGCTCTTACTTATAAATTGGAGATGAAATTACGATGTTGATAATTACGTATATACGACACTAGTTTAGGCTATAGTAGTCGTAATTGAGTCACTGACAATCATTATTACTTTGTTGTAATTAGTCACGAAGCTATAGTTGGTTATTAAGGCTGTATTATCAATGATCGCAACAACAAAGCTCTAGTCATAATGGCGCTTATGTGGTGGCTATAATTATGGTGGTTGGTCCATAAGTTGTAGTTAGTAAGCCTATGATAGCGTTAATCGGTCACGGAGATCGTAACGCCGACTACGAACAACATCGATTGGACGTAGAGGTCATTGTCGGAAGGCTGCGGTTGTACTTAACTGGATAAATTATAATTGGCCACATACTTGGTGATTGATAGTTTCGATTTTGACACGGAGGACATAGTCACTAAGCTGTCGATGACAATTAGTCGCATCGATTGCGGTGGTGTTGGGATCTCTTTTTTCAAGAAACAAATAGTTACAATTTTATATTGAACATAAAATACGGAGTGCTTGGAACAATCATTATATTCGGCTATAGAGGTCGCGAGCGAGTGCTCGACGACGGTACGTGGTGACGGTTAACGATAGTAGCGGTGATTGACGACGACGAGAGGTCGTAAGTTATTATGGGATATTCGATAAATTAAATGTTATAGAAGACGATGGGTCGTTGATAGCTACGGAGGTTGGAGGTTATCACGAATCTTTAATATGGTTATATACATTACAACCATATTTAGGACACGAAAGTGGCGAAGACTAGGTTATCAACAATCGATTAGGTTGAAAGTTGACGTGGAGTTCTCGATACAATGTTATACCTTACATTATATTAAAACTACGTTAGTAGCAAGTAGAGTTCACAGACGGTGGTGGACAATTTTAGGCAGAATGAAGTTTGAGTTTTTTTTTTGGCACCTATTTTATTTTTCTTGCGATCGGGAGACGAAGAGAGGGAAGACGGAAGCGATGGCGAGTCCTTCAGCGGTAAATTAAATGTTTAGGAGCTTTTAGCTGTAAATAACTCCTCTATATATATGTAAAAAATCTTTTAATTTATGATGTAAACCTGAATTTATGAAATTTTAATATTAAATGAATTTATGAGACGTTATTTCTCATCACATTTGCATAAAATTTGATAAATGTAATCTCGCTGAATTTAAATAAATTCT